>NJDC01001868.1:47096-86945 GCA_002245475.1 Calephelis virginiensis | reverse complement strand
ACCAACAGCATCGACCATACATCCCAATAGACGCCTATTCTTTATAATTTTGCTTTGGAACAATTCTGGCAAATAGCTGAGGTGCGGGGAAGTGAAGAACTGCTTTTTTATTGGCCCCTGCAATGACAAAAAGTCATAATTATAATCAGATATGTAAAATTAGGGATAAGACATATTTAATACGAACAATATATTTTATCAATATGCCTTTTATTTTATGAAGTACGACATTGTAACGGATTATATCGCATTTTGTTATTAAACGTCACATCGTAGCTATGCAACTCAACGTCTCAAGGTCACACATTTCTGCGGTTGAGAGTAATATCGGTACTTAAATATATTAGGTCCTTACATCTGTAATTGGCGTTTTGCAGGGTAGGAACATAAGTCGAATATGTAATATATTTATATAATTCATTGATCCCTCTACTAAAAAACCATTCGAACTGGAATCAATAAAATCTTTGGACGTGGTTTGGACTGCTCCATTGCAATTGAATTTTTCGAATAAAATAATCTGTTGAAGTAAGGTTCAGGTGCATATTTTTTACATTCCAATTGATACTCTTCTTATTGAGAAGCCGTCTGTTGTGCAGTATGTGGTTTAGCATTGTCATGAAACACCAGCAGTGGCGTAAAGTGTATACAACAATTTTCTGCAAAAAGTTGAGATTTAATTCATTGTATTTGGAATTAAGAATTCGGAAACCAATTCTCTCATCTAGTTTCTTTAAACCAAATTAGATTTTTTTATTATATGATCTTGTGGATACCTGATATAAATGACATATTTATCAAAGTGAATTGATTTTATTCATTCTAGTAATTCCCACCTGAACTACAGAATATCATTGAAATACTGTAAACAAATTAGTTTTAAAATTGTGCCAGCCCTTTGAAAGTTTTATGACATACTGGCCCCAACATAGCCTATCAGAACCAGTCTTCAATTTATATCACCCAGATAACCACCTAATGCACAAGAGTTCAATAAAATCAGCTCAACCATTTATGAGTTATTCAATGACAAATAACAGCGCCCTCTACCGCAGAAGTCCAGTTTTCCATCGTGTTGGTCCGGGTCCGCTGACTAAAATAGATCACCTGCCCCTCTGCCAGGCACCTCGTAAGTGGCGAGCACAGGTAAAATAGGTAATTGTCAACAAGATCACTGGTGATACAGTGGTGTGCAGTAACTTCGCTGGGTAGTTATCCACCTCCTTACCCATTCCTGCCGTTATAATGACAGTGTCACATTCCAATTCGGAGGGTAGGGAAGCCAGTAGATTTGCACAATAGGCCTTACATTCCGACCATGGGACAGCAACGCACCTGTAACATTAATGGTGCTTATAGGATATGATTATCTGTTACCATTACGAGAGCCGTGTGCTTGTTCGCTGACTTCTCACACGAAAAAGAGTAACTATGCAGAGGCCAACTCAACAGCACACAGAGTAAAAAGCTTTTTATGGTTTCTGTCAGTGCTTAAATTTATCGATAAAATACATAAATACCTACATACAATACCGGTACAAGACCGGTATCCTATTCGGGATAAATAAATAAAAATATCGATAAAATAGATTCGCACATTAGTCCACCACTGGCTGTATGCAAACGAAAGTGATAGCTTGAAAATCACATGTGTAAGAAAGGGATATAAACCCGCGTCTAACAATGACGGACCAATATATAATGAACTCCGAAAAACATCAAATAATTCAAATTGTAACCTACGGAAAGATGTACCATCTTTTCGGTAATTTGAAGTGCGGCTGTCTTTACCGTACCTACCATTTAATTGAACAAGCAGTAATTTTATATCTATTTTTTATTTTGTATGCAATAACGCGTCAATGTTTACAGGTGACAAACCTAGTCCATACTGTTCATATCCTTTTAAGTATTAAGCTACATTAGAACAATTATACTTATGTGTTGACAGAACCGTGTTGCCTTATAAGCAGCGTCTATTGGGATGTATGGTCGATGTCCTACAGTAATGACAAAAAAATTGAAGTACTAAAACTGTAAAACACTCTCACAATATGGATTGCACATCAGAATATTAGATACAGGTTTTATTACTTACGTATGTATTAATGTCTTATTTTTGTACTGAAAGAATTCGACACTTACATTCTATTTTACATTGATGATAAATTAGGTATACAAAATATGGACTTGGGCTGATTATGTATCTCAGTTGCCAACTCAAAACGGAAAAGAGTACATCAAATAGCTGTTAAATGACGTGTTTTATATTTGCTATCTCCAGTGACCAACAGAAAATACAGTAGAGATAGTAAACACAAATGACATCGTTTGATGCACACTTTTGCAATTTGAGTTGGCAACTGAGATACCTACATAATCACTCCCCCAGGCACGAGCGGTTTGGGGCAACGCCGGTGGGCCAGAGCGGAATTGAGAATAGAATATCCATACTGAAGATAACTTGTTACAATAATTTGTAAGAAACTATTACGTTATATAGGTACTCAAAACGAAATAGAAGTAAGTAGTCTATGAAAGTTGTTAGGATCTTTATCGGCTATTTCTTTGCCTAAATGGTATTGCCTTATTAAAAAATTAATATTGTCTTTGTCTATGGTTGACGCCTCGCTAGTTGATAGATTTTGTTACAAAATTTATCCGAACTGACATCAGACATTAATGCAATAAAATAGTAATAATGTAAATATTAATATAGTTTATAATAAAAATTCTGAATGTCTTACATTGGAACAAATATTCATGTTACTTTTCATATGCTGAAGAACTTAAAACTTGCGTGTTTTAACATTTTACATGTGCGTGAAAGATGTCAGAATAGTATTGTTTAGTACGTAGAATTTTAACTGTTTTGACAATGTAATACCGGATGAATTCTAGTGTACTTTTTCGAGTTTAAAACTTGTGTGTGTGTGGCAAAATTAACAAAAAATCCGGTGTGATGATACGAACAAGTGGAGAGTTGGTTAGTTAAGTTTTGACAGCCGGCGGGCTTGTCGTCAGTGATTTACGATTGGTTTCTCATAAAAATGAACAGTCGCAGTAGTGTAAATGAAACGAATTTGGTGAATTTCTCGGCGGAACTTTCCACACTCAACCAGTTAGATACTAAAGACGGATTGCTGAGTTTTCCCTTCGATCATATTTATGCGTGCCACTCACAAAGTTCTGATAGAAGGCAAGCGCTTCAGTTAGAGAAGGAAGTCGAGGTGTCGGCACACTGTGTTGTAGAAGAAAAGGCCAGTCCAAACTCGAGTAGTGACTTATCTAGACTGTCTGAACAAGTTGCAGTTGCTGAGAATGAAAATAAGAAATTAAAGGACCTTCTAATTTATCATTTAGATCTTATTCAGCAGCAGAACGAGCTCATCACAAAAAGAGACAAATTGTACCAAGCTCTGAAACAAGAGAATGATACTGTAAGTTTATTTACACATTGCTATATACCGCATTTATAGTTTGTACACTAAGTTATTTTTTTACATAGATTGTTACTTACTTAATATACTACCTTGCAAAAATGTTAATAGCATACTGCACTTTACTATATGTAGATATAAATATTCATTATTATATTAATGAAAGGTTTTGTACATAAAAAAACAGTTTCATACTGCTAAATTGTGCTTGTGTATTGAGTTAATTTTGTTTGAAAATGAATAAAACTAGCAATTAGCAATGTTAAACTAGGTACATGTAATTTTGTTTCTATATACTAATGCTGTTATTGTATTGCGCCAAAGTAAAGTTTACATACCTAACATCCAAAACCATTAATGAGACTCATTTCAAGAGGTGCATACATTTTTGTGATGAACATATTTCCATTACTTTATTACAATTTACAATTCATGTAATTTATTTAGATATATTTGTTTTATTCCATGTTTTGTGCTTGGCATCTAAATGCAATGCATATTTCTTACCATTGGCAATTCTGCTTGTGAATCTTCCTATAACCTAAAAAAATATATTTCTTACCTGCGGGGCTAGATTGAACACTTTTGTCTCGGCACAATCTCGTTGTTTCGCTTGGACGATGCGTCTCCTTTCAAAACGTCAACGTTTCTTAAAAGCTAGAATAATCAAGACTTCAAGCGATATCGTGCAGACGTTGAACAATGACCGAAATTGATTGGAAAAATTGAAGTTTGTTTCTATGGAAACGACGTAAAAAGTGTCAAGGGCTTGGCGTTTTAAGCATCTGGCATTAGCCCTAGATTATAGTTATTGTAGCAAAGAGTTTGTAAGTATCCTACTTAAAAAAAATTAAATTTATCAAACATTGCTTGTCGTTGACATGTTCCGGTTCGGAGAGTAAGGTAGCTGGTAAATTTACTTTTGCTCAAGGACTAATATTGTTTCTAGATGGTGTGGATTTCCTACCGGACATTCGTCTGCTTGTTTGCCTTCCAATAGCATAAAAAAAAAGTAGCAATTCGTGATACTCATTATTGCAGAAGATAGAAAACTGGAGGAGCAAAAAAATAACTCGTAGTACAAACAACGTAATGAGAAGAAAGAAAACAAGAAAATAAAAAAAAACGAAAATGTAATCAAAACGAAATACTTAATAATTTAAAATTACGTGAATAATAAATATGAAACATACGGGAAACGCGACTGACAATAATATGATTAGTTCAGTTCTAGAAACATGGCATACAAGGCGATCGCAGGCAAAACGAACGTTCGTTTCGTTTCCAAAACGAATTCGTCTCTCAAATCTTAGTTTTGGGCATGCTATTCTACGAATTTCTAACAATGTCATTCATTCGCTAACGTTTCATGACGTACTATCGTCTATAGCCGACGTCACGTTTTGTTTTGCATGGATGTTCTACGTTTTTTGAGTTTGACATTTCAATGCGGGCCAAAACGAAACGTTCGTGTCAAGACGACAGTGTTCATTCTAACCCCGCTGGTCCTCTTTACCTATTGATTATCCGCTCAACCGATTCAGCTATATTGTTGCTGTACCCTCATTCGACACGACCTTATTTTGCATTGCCTATTGACCGGTTAAAAGATATTCTTTTTTTAATAATTTTGTAGTAGAATTTGTCTTATTTATGCTTCTCTCAATTGGTTAAACCTGGAGGCTTTACTATAAGCCTTGAAAACAGGAATCTTTTAATGAAGTTTCATACCATGACGTCCCTAAACAACCTTGTTACAGAATAGTTTTACAATACTGCTAGAAAGCAGTTTCGTGATTTTGAAATTCATTTTGTACCATAACGTCAATTTTAACACACAGCAGTAATATTTTTAGGTTGTATTTGGTGATCTTAAAAAAAGTTGATATTTCACAAATTTCCATTAGAAAATAACAAAAATAAAATATAAAATTGTTATTATAATTGTATTTTTGTTGATAGGAATTGACTACCAATCAAACATTATTATCTGAAAATTGACAATAACAATTTGGTGTGGGCCAGTATTCTATATAGAGGTGGCAGACAAAAAAATCTAAACTGTTTGTTTTAATCGTCATTTCCCACATACCAGTATCTTAGATTATTAGCGGTAGGTAGTGTGGCAAAAAATTTTTCATTTTAATTTTCTGTGTACAATTTTGTTTAACTAATATGCATAAGCGAAATTATTTACGTAGAAATTGGTGTATCATGTATTTTTTCCTTGCTGTTGTAGCGATAGCATCCATAAGCTCAATAAGGGTGCCACCGCTTTATTCAAGACCTTGGTATGACTTAATACGACAACGAAAATGACTAACTAAAATAATGCATATCAAATAAAAACAAAATAATAAATATTTATAACTAAGGAATCTTAGTCTGCCCCAAAAAGATGTATACTAGAAGTAAATTTTATATTTGACATTGGCTAATCATATTGTGAAAACAATTGGAAGCCTTATGTAAGAAAGAATAATATTTAAAAAAATAATGTAGCATGTAATAGACAAAATTTACAAAAATCTTATGTGTAACAATAAGCTATAATTCATAAAAAAATATGCTTTAGTGTGCAGGCAAAACCTTAAGTGGAAGCTAGTTAAAAATGTCAGGCGTGTGTGCTCAAAAAAGACACTTTAGACACTTACAGTGAAAGATTTTTTCTTTATTATTGACAATATTTTGAAACATTTTTATTTTATAGTGTAAGCTTATAACATTGTAACAGCACTGCGAATTTTCAACTTAATTAATATATTTTGTTATTTAAAATGTTTTGAACAAAATATATGCTCATGCTCAAAATCTTAGTATAATGTTCGTGTGACACTTCTTTAAATGGGTTTTTCATCATTTTATCATAGTAATAGAATTGCGAATACAAATTCATGCAAAATTATCATACTGTAATTTTATTTACATGTGAAATTTAATGAAGCTTTTCTTGCGAAGTATTTATGTTTTTGTACATTGTTGACATAGAATATATGTAACATAATATGTTTTCTTTTAAACTAATGGATATTGTCAAGTGAAGTTTGTTTGTTCCTTGATTATACCTTAATATTTGCACCGGTCTCCAAAAAATATTGTCCTGACAGTAGTTTTTTTGACCTAAAGCAGATATAGGGAGTCTTTTTATTCTAATAATTTAATATCTTATTTTTTTAACAAATTTATGTGTTAAGAATGAAGGCAAAATTGCAGAGTTTTGAATTAGCAAGCTCTGTTGATTAGTTTAGTTTAAATTTTACTTCCTGTCACTGTCTAAAACTAAATATAAACACAAATACTTGTTTGGATATGTAGTGCATTCTTAACCTTATATTAACATTAGCTCTCAAACGTTCATTTGGAGGTTTGAAAATAACAATTTATATATTTGTAATACATGCACAAAACAATTAAAGGTTCTGCAAGCTGCAAGATGTCTGATGGGAGATTAGTTTCCAAATGGTGATTTATATATGATTGAAATTTTTAAAATAGCACTATAAATTAACGTTATATAATTAATTAATATGTTTGTTGTCAATATATTCTACTACCTATATTAATTCACTGCCATACAATCATAACAATTCCACCAGCATGTAACGGTCAATCATATGTAAAAATTTTATTAATTAAAAAAATTTTGTCTACACACTTCTATATTATCTACAAAAATTCTCTATTTTTTATTTTTATTTATTTAAATATTATCTAAAAAGTTATATTAAATGAGAATTTATATGTTGTTTATCACTATGACATAACCAGCACATTTCATTAGTGTAATTTATGATACATGATTGATGATCAGTTACAATAACCTATCTAAATTAGGAGATGAGACTACTTAAGATCAGTTACCAGGCAACCACTGCTATTTTTCAATAATTTATAAAAATATATTAGCAACAAAACTCGAGCAGTCCAATCACTACCCATAGATAATTTATTAAATTGACTGTAATTTTATCTTCCCTGTTATTGAATCAACACCTCACCATTAATAATAAAAATGTGGGTTTTGGTTATTAAAACACTTACATGCTATTTATTTAACTAATTTTTTAATGTACATAAATGTTTATAATATACAAATGAATCATTTGGTTAAATTAAGTATTGTGTAAAAATAGATGAATGAGTTGTGTATTATGTATTCAAAATGAAAATTTAGTATTATATTGTTATTTATTTAAATAAGATTAATTTGTTAGACTCAATGATTTTCGTCTCACATTTTATTTTTAAAAATCTTAGGTTACCAAGCTTATATGCTGATGACTCTACTCAAAATAATAAATGCCATTAAGTAATATTAAAAAACATAATCAATGTTAGTGATGACATTATAACTAAGTAGTTGCAAATTATAATGAACTGTCTGAAAATAATAATGCTGGAACTGAAGTTATATTCTAATAACCACACACAGAGATATCAATTATTGTTTAATCAGTCATTAAGTAAACATCTTCTATACAGAATTGTGACATAATAATAGGTTAAACGTTAATTGACGTCTTTGAGTAAGGCTGTTAGCAACGTAACTTAATGGTATATTACAAAAACATATTTTAAAAAAATCTGTGAGGTTATAACAAAGTATGTCCAATATTTAAATGAAAACATAATTATGTGTAAAAGTATTTATTTTAGTCTGTTTCACCTGTAATTTTAAATAAATAAATTTATTACTACATTAAAACTGTGTAATGTAAATATTTTGAATGACCTACTAAAAATGATATTGCTATTTTTTCAGCTCAAAGCAAAGCTGATTCGTATGGACAGGAGGGTAGGGCTAAATCAACGTCACACTGTAAATCCCCAACCTCCAGTTCTACCACCGCCTCTGCCACCACCAGCACCCACAGCTACTGTGACGTCAATGGTCGCTGATAACGAGCAGCCAGGGACAAGCCAGGTAACATAGGTTCTTATCAGTTCTGACAGCACATTATTATACATAAGGCATGAAGTAGGTTGCAATTGCTATAATAAAAATTCACATTTCTTAGAAAAGGAGAGTTTTTTTATACCAGAGGAAGCAAACGACCAAGTGGGTCACCTGATGGAAAGTTCTAATCTAGATGCCCTTATTGATATCCACATGCTTGTACTTGCAACTGTAACATCAATGCTTGCTATTGTCGTGTTCTATTGAAATAGAGCATGTGAAAGAGAGCCTATGCAAATTGAGGTTGGAAAATACTGTAGGCTGTGTAAATCTACATTAGATGATAAAATAAAGCGGGTGTACTCACTCAAGCCCTTATTCCCCGAAGAGGTAGGCAGATACACAACCAAGGCACCCACAACTAGCCGAAGACACCAAGTCCCACAATGTGATAGCTGGCAAGCCTGTCGCCAACTGGACACACAATCCCAGTTAACATTATTTTAGAAGAAATTTGAAACTACACATTTTCTATTTTATTTTGTTGCCTGACCCGGGGTCCTCAAGAAGTCAAGTCTAACGCCAGACCGCTAGACCACACAATTTTATAAATTAGGTTTGATCAAATAGAATGCTCTACTTGTTATTTATCTGTGAACGTGTCTTGGATAATGCTCACCTTTCTTATTTTTGATCCAAAATGTCTAACCCAGCTCAGCTTATTATCTGTGGGACACTGGTAGATATTTTATATTTATTGACAACTTGCATTCTGCATATGATATCTTAGGAAGTTTGTAGTTTTCCAGCACTTTTTTGTTTGTGAACATTACAAATCCTGTTTTGATTGGGTTTATTGTCATTCCATGGGACCAACATCATTCCTCTAAAATGTGTAATGGATGGATGCTCAGATATCAGAAAAATTCAAATGTTACATACATTATCATTGTTTTAACCTTTTCCTCATCAACGTTTGTGTCACTCAGGTCCCCCATTGTTAGTAGGTATCTACTAGTAGACAACTGTATGAAATGACACTTAAAAAATGTAATTACAACTAACGTAACCTACAACCTACCTAGTGCCAACTACTTTGAGCTTTCCAGTAGGTCGAGTGTAAGTGTTCAAAAATCATCTAACGTAACTTTCACAGTGAAAGTGGAAGCCCGTGGCAAAATTAAAAGCAACGTCCATCTTTCAGTCTTCCCATAATAATTATTGAACTTAGCCAGAAATTGTTGTAGAGGTGAATAAGGTGCATGCCATCTCTTCTAATGTCGGTTTGAACTGACATTATGACTATTTCGTAAATTTGGATTAGACGAAACTGTTAGCGCCGTTTACAAGAAGCACCTACAGCCAGCGTCAATTATACTCGTATATATGTATGGAATCTAATAATATATACATATGATGTGAACTCAGGAAATATTATTTGATTTGGGCTGTAGTTGTTGGGCTTGTTAGTTAAGCCGAAGTTTATTAATAATTATTTACTTAATATTTAAACCGCATTAGCAAAGCAACCGGTTCCCGATAGGGACAAGCATTAGTGTGTGATGATTGCCTGGATGTTTATTAACTCTATTTTGGAATATATAAAAATATATTCCATATAGAATAAAAAGTATATTCACGCTCATATCTCCGAAGTCGTAGGAAAAGGCACAACCAGGACACCCACAACAAGCTGAAGACACTAAGTCCCACAATATGATAGGTGGCAAGCCTATTGCCAACCGAGCACATATCCAATCCCAGACAAAGTTATTTTTTTAATGGCTAATATGTTGCTAACCGCGAGGTTTTTACAACTTCACCGGACTATGATTAATTTTTATTAGAAAATGCAAAACCCACAATTTCTTTTATTTGCCAAACCCGGGGTTTGAACTCGGTACCTCAAAAAGTCAAGTCCGAAGCCTAACCGCCAGACCACAAAGGCGATGTGATTACTTCTTTAGAAAAGTGTGTTCTGTACATTGGAGATATTTAAAAAATAGGTACTGGCGGCTAAAATTGGGCAGCAGAAGACATTTTTAGAATATTTGTCTATCTGTCTATGTCATGACCGCCATTGACTACTGAACCGACCTTAACAAAATTTAACAAGCTGGCACTAACAAGTAAGCTAGTTTTTCTCCCGATTACTAAATGCACTTCCTTGGGATAAGTGTTAAATAACTAACACCGTGACATCTGACTAGGTGGTAGAGTTTAGCAGCGACTCACGCGGATTGGTACCACCTCTTTACCTATTCCTGCAGCCATAACGTCATGACGTGTTCCGGTTCGGAGGGTAAGGTAGCCGGTAAACTTACTTTTGCTCCAGGCCTAAGATAAGATAAGATTGGCAATCAAATTATTTGCTTAGCCTATGTTACACTAAGCAAGTAATTGCTTGCTTCGGGTTTTAATTCATTTGTGTAATTCGTCCATAGACAGATTTATTGAAACTATTATTTATTTTATATTAGTTTTGCAATTTCTTTTCTCAGTTAATATACTTAACTTTTACAGGTTATGCTGAATAGCTTTGCAGAGCTGCTTTTGGCTGATAAAGGAAACCCATTTGTATTTGATAATAACAACTCTTTTCCTCGAGATACATTTGGAATTGCGCAGACTACTACAGATCCTGGTAAGTTAATTTTAGATTCACTGATGATGGAGTATTCGTCCGGGTAGGGAGCCACCATCATACCTGTTTCAGCTACTAAAAGACAGTTTTTTAGTCCGAATACCCTTCGGTAGATTTACCCAATAGGTCTAATCTAACACCACTGCCACAAAATATCTATGGTGTCTATAGGCCATGACTATCTCTTACCGACAGTAAAACCGCATTCTTGTTTGCTGGCTTATTACAAAAAATAACTGTGTAAAGTGTAACCAAACTGGGGTGGGATGTAAAGCATGAAGATGGAACTAGATTAACGTTTGGATAATAATGACGGTTTTAAGGAGCTTAGTAATTAATTCTCAATATTGTTGTCTCAATAAGACCAATCGCAGCTAGATAGTTAGAACAAAAATGTACCGAGATTTGCATTTATCGCGACAAGTTCTGAAATGGGGCCTTATGTCTAGTGTGATCACCAATTACCTCGATTTTATGCTGCACTCTGGTTATTGGTTAGAGGGAACATGTAATCAGCATGCAGGTTAAAATCGAATTTCTGTTTCAACGGGGACAGTCTTGGTGTTGTAGGTCCAGCCCTATCAAATGTATTCTCTAGCTGAACACTTTGCTCTCCCTTCAAATCCGATGACGTAAAAACGTTGTAGATTTTAACAACACAAAAAAATATTGTTACTATAATTTCATTAATTAACTAAAATATTATCGTAATGCAAAAGACAAGGTTTAGGTTCCTAATCGTTTTTTACCGCAACTCCCTGCAAACAAGGTCCATATTAATACCCCATTTTAAAACATTTTTTTAATTAAAACAACCAACCTAACCACGAGTTAGTATAGATTAATTTCGGTAAGTTACATGTCGAATCTATGACACTTTGCATCTAAAAATGTGTTTCCTTTAGTTTCCAATAGAGGCACTGTTCAAAGTTTTAATAATTATAATTGTCATTTATTACAGACGCACCAAGCTGCAGTGGAAATAATTTGAACGTCTCTAAGCCGTTGGATAATCAATTGAATTGTGATAATTATAAAATGATTGATAACAAAAGATCTTTTGTTAAGAAAGAGGTTAAGACTGAGGGTCGATCGGAAGCCTTGTACACGGTTACGTCCAATAGGTAGGTGTTATAAAAAAAAATCCTACCAGCAAACACACGGGCATGTTTTTCAGGTGCTTAGAATAACTGGCCACACATATTTAATAAGTAAAAACACTTTTTTGTGGAACTTATGAGGGCATAAATTACTTTCTATATACATTGAAGAAAAACACTAAATTTAAGTAAATATATTTAAAATACCTACCTATTTGAGATTGTTTTTAAATATATTTGTTATGATATTTAATAATATGAAATTAACTAATTCCTTAAAATGTTTTTGTTAGTGGCAATCCAGTGATCCAAAGAATACAAAGGAATAGGAGAAGGACTTCAGGCCTCGGCAGCCTTAGTCGGATGTCGAAAATCCCTAAAACTGAAACTGAAACAAGCACAAGCAAAAGTAAGTCACATTGTTGGAAAAACTTAAAAAAAGTTGGTTTGCAAAAATCCATGGTATTTTATTGTATTATAGAAAAGCAAGCTCTAAGCTTTGTCTGGCAGAGATTGCTCTGAAGCGATAAGACCGCCTTTGTGCACCTAAGTTAAATATTATAAGTGAAAGTTTGTGTATTATTTTTGTAAATTTTGGTCCATGATAAAGTGTATTCCTTCATTCATTCATTCATTCAAAACAAACAAGCTGCTCCTTAAGCTTAAAGTACATTTTTTTCATAGAAACTTTAAAACTGTAAAACTAGTCCACATTCTAGTCTACGTTTACAGAGATAACTATTTCTATTTATTCTGATTCTTCTGAACCATTTTGAAATTTTGCTGTTATAATACATTTTTTTCATAAAATTAAGTTTTAATAGATGTAATAATAAGTACTGCTTTTTTAACTTTTAATTCTGAAAATTTCAACAAAACAATTTAAAATTCTTCAAATTAATTATGGAGATATTGTTTCAGGTAAATCTTTGGATCAGGAGTCAAATTTTGACCGCTATAGCGTGAATAAAAAGTCAAAAATGATCAACACGTATGGAAAGTCACGAAGTTCGTCGTTAGCCAAGCGAGCTACCCAGTTCACTGGCTCCCTTTCAGACAGGCTACGTCTTATAGACACCACTCCTACTGGGGACGACCCGTATCAACTGGGAGAAGCTGAAATGCGGGAACAATCGCCTATACCAAAGTTAATGCTGCAAAAAACGAATCACGGCAGAATGAAGATCTGCAATGACGGATTGAGTGACAGCAGATACGTCTCCACCAGGCGAATTTACGATATGCCCGAGTCGAAACCCCCCAAAATAAGTCGATTCCTCTCGGTTTACTCGCAAGACAAGAAAGATGACAAAACAATGATCATAGAGGATCCAGACTTGGATATGATCAAAACCGAACCAGAAATTGACTGGCGTATATATAATAATAAATCGGCCGCAGAGGCCAGTTTGTGTGATTTTTCGTACGGAGAGAATACGAATAACTTGGCGTCTATTTTACCCAATTTGGACGCGAATGAGTTTCAAGATTTATTTTCTTCGGATTCAGCGTTGAATCTAGATGAGCTGAATCAGTTGGAATATCCCACTGATAAATTGACTCCGGATAAAACGAGGCGGCGAGCGGCGCGTACCACTAGCTTGGTTGGACCCACGGATGTGAGTATATTGAAATGGAAAGTTTTGACAGCAATGATCTTTAATGTGTGCGAGTGGTATTTTCTATGTGATAAGGCAATGAACAAGCTTACGGCTCTCCTGATGACACACGGCTTTTAGAGGCAGCCGTGGCCTATAGACACCATAAACGTTATACTGGTCCAGATCTCCTGTGTAAGATAGAACATCAGCTTTCCTGCTAGGCACCTCGTATATTACCAATAAGACTGTTGGTAGTGCGCCGTGCTGCCACTCGCCCGGAATGTTGCATGTCCCGGTCCAGAGGGTAGAGTAGCCAGGAAACTTGCACAATAAGCTTAACACCTAGGCCACAAAACAGCGACGCACCTACAACATCCAAGGTGTACATACCACCAGGAGATTTGTTTCTTACCATTAGGATAGCTGTGTACTTGTTCGCTATTTTATCACAATAAGAAAGGTGCATTGCTGTTCTGTGGGAGGGATGATAGGCCCAATGTACAAGTGTAACAGGTACTGTAACCTCTGGTCTGGAACCTGATATTATCGTTATGCTTATCTTGGCGTATCTTAGTATTATAGTTGGTTATCATTACTTATCTTGGTAATCTAGTAATTTAGGTTACTGGCTATCTAGGTAGAGTAAGTGAGCAGCTCACCCAGATTGGTGCCAAAGCCCAATATTGCTACTCTTAATGTGTTAGTATCGCCTCTGTGGTCTAGCGGTCCGGGTGTTGGACTTGACTGCATGAGGTCCCCGGTTCGAATCCCGGGTCGACCAACAAAAAGTAAATTGGATTTTTCCAATTTTCTAATTAAAAAAAAAAATGTTGGTCGGGATTGGAAATGTGCCCGGTTGGGACTTAGTGTCCTCGGCTAGTCGTGGGTGGCTTGGTTGTACCTCTGCCTACCTCTTCGGGGATATGGGTGTGAAGATACTTTAATGTGTTAGTGCTCAGAATTGTTTTATTCCATGATGAAACATGGGTATCAGAACGACTTAATCACATGGCCTAAGTCTATGGTGTTTGTAGGCCATGGTTGTATTTAGCCATCAGGAGAGACACGTCCTTATTCACTGTTTTATAAAATAAAAAAGGCCATGTTAGCAGATGTAATCGTAATATTTAAGATTAATATTTTAGAGCTGGTCGAAGGCTCTCTTCTCAACTCTATCAAAAGCTATGCCGAATTATAAAAGGTTTATTTATTACCTACACAGTGACTGGTTGCTGATTTAAATTGCCTATCTTCAGTTAGATATTGGCATACCAGGAGAAGGACAGTGGATACGTTTTATCTCTTTCTACTGGGAGGAAACTAGGAGAAACAACCTTTTGATTTTCGCTATACTAATTGAACAGGTGGAAGAAAGTGGACCGAAGCAGCTCGTCAATGATTAAGTGCATCATTAACTATAAGTTGACTTCTAGAGGTTCCGGGCTCGATCCCCGGGTACAGCAACAAATAAAAAGAAAATGTGTATTTTCAATTTTCTAATAAAAAAAAATGTTGCCCGGATTGGATATTTGTCCAGTTGGCAGGCTTGCTACATATCACATTGTAAGACTTAGTGTCTTTGGCTAGTCGTGGATGCCCTGGTTGTGGGGATGAGGGCCTGAAGATACTACTATTAACTACAATTAAGAAACCCCTAGGCGGATAATGATCAAATTAATATGGGACCACTTCGGGATCATTACTCCTACCTTTTAAAAAACTAATTATCAAACTCTATAAAAATAATGATGAAGACTTGAATAAAACTCATTACATCATAACAGCCGTACATTATATTTCGTTTAATTCCGTGGCTTATCATGATAATTATCAAAATGAGTATTAATAAAAAAATAATGTTAATTATTAAGATAATTGAAAAAGTGTCTTCACGTCTTTACCCCTGAAGAGGTATACTAGACCAGGGCGCCTACGATTAGCCGAAGATTTGTCAGTCAACTGGACATTTGAAAAGAATAATAACTTAAACGATACTTGAGTATATCCTTTCGAACTTTAGATGTAAGTGTAGGTGCCGACGGCGACATTTGTCGGAATGATTGTTACATATCTGACTGATTGTTTTAGGATGAAGGTGGCGATACGAAGCGTGGTGCCGACAGTCGCCGCGGGAGAAAGCGGGCGTTCTCAACCACCGGTTTGGGGAAGCAAGCACAAAAAAGTCAACCAATCAAACCAAAGCCAATTAGAGGGAAGGGTACGTATTTCCACCGTGATAGGATCGGACTCCTATAAGATAATATATTTTATTAATCCACTACGGAAAAAGAGGGTTATTGTAAGTTGGAAATAAGTCTAGCTGTCCAGGTGTTAGACTTGATTGCATGAGGTTCCGGGTTCGATTCCCGGGATTCAACAAATAGAAAATTTGGTTTTTCCAGTTTTCTAATAAAAAAAAAGTTGCTCGGGATTGGATAAGTGGCCGGTTGGCGATTGGCTTGCAGCCTATCACATTGTGGGACTTAGTGTCTTTGGCTAATTGTGGGTGCCTTGGTTGTGCCTTTGTCTACATCTTCGGGAATATGGGCGTGAAGATACTTTTTTTTATAAGTTGGACGTCTCTATTTATATGTGTCTGTGAAATCTTAACTTTCGAACGGATTAACCGATTTCGATGCAAAATGGTTTATTAGAAAGCTGACGTGTTCGAAAAGGTTACATAACATAGGTATTTTCGGAGCCTGTTAATTTGTTTTTAATTTTATTTATATAGTTTTACTAACCTACCTTCCAATTGAGATAGACCTACTAGAGTTTTGTTGCTAGGATATTTTTGTTAACAATAAATAAAATAACAGTGGTTGCCTGGTTGCTGATCTACGGCCTTATTAATAACCTATCTCGGTAAGAGATCGTGCTATTTTAGATCAGTTGCCACGCAACCGCTGTTCTTTTTCCATAAATAACAAAAAAATATCTTGACAACAAAACTCTAAAAGGCCTATTTTTATTTGTAGACAGGTTGTTAATATTGGCCGCTAAAGTAGCGCTAACTATCTCTTTTCTTAGGTCTAGGTTATTGAATTTAACCGACATTGGTGAGTCGCGCGGATTTGATTTATAATAAACGAGCTGTTTACCCGCGACTTCGCAAGTGTAGAATACATTTTCTTACAAATTTTCTTCCCTTATTAAAGTCCTTTAGGAAAATGTAGTCTATATTTGAAATCGTTTCAAATATAGACTTCATCGATATTCATTCATTAGGTAAACAGACAGACGTGAGTACTTTTTTTGAACGTGGCTCCACGTAATTTTATTGGAGTAGGTATAGTAAGATGTTTGTATTATTCGCGAAAATATTTAAAGAACAGGCAAATAGGCAATACATCCACACATTGAGCCGAATTGTTATTTGCAACCAAAAAGTAAATTTTTGGTGCCAAATCGAAAAGGTTTGCAACACTACGATTATGCGAAATGGACGTTGCACTTGCAGCTTGTGTGAGCTAACCAAGTGTATTTGTTTTTTGTCTTCTTTGATGTGCTTTAAGAAACAGACCATACATTTGTCAAATAGCTAAATATAGAAACAAATATGGCATATATACTATCCACACATAAAATGTATTTATCAAATACTAAGTATTGTTTGCAAATAGCCATGAAGACATTACATAATTTATTTAAAAAAATAAATTAACAATGTCATTATTGTATATTTGATAAATAAATTATATTTAAGATTTAATTTGCCATAAACTAGCACCTATGTTCGCTAATGCTGTCTATTAATAGATTTAGTATGTTTCAGCTGGTGCCTCGCCCCGTGGTAAAAAATCTCCTGTGCCCGGTTTGATGACGGACAAACCGTATCCAACTCTAGTTTGTGACCCTGACTTATCCTGGTATCTAGGACTGGATCCAGATCTGAAACTCGAAGATGTAGACCCACCAGCAAACAGTCAGGCTACTACAGTCGAGGTAATATAACGTTTTTTTATTGTATCTTTATTCGAGGGGTTAGCGGACACGTTTAATAACCATTTGGAAGATTTTGGTTTTATCCCTGATAAGAGCAGTCGTTTATAACATAAATATCTTTGTTTTTGGGTGTTTATTTAGATACCTGAATATTGATATTTTTTAAAGAAAGAAAAGCTTTAGTATGATTTCGTCTCTTGCAGTCCATGCTCTAACTGCTTATGCTTTTAAAAATTCCGATCACATACTGAAATTTTAAATTACCTGTATATATATTATTTTCTACAATATATTTTGTTATTTCTGTTAATGTTAACTAGAACCCATAATATTAGCATATAATCTGCTTTTGAACTCAATTGAGTGAGTCATAACGTCATAAGTAATCAGTATGGTTACATCACAAATATGAAACAGTATGAAAAGTACCTACCAATTTTCTAAATAACACACGCACAGAAACATTTACATCAACGAGCCCACTAAGCGAGTTTTACTGTGCTCCATTAGCGAATATCGCGTCAAGAGTGTGGTCACGTTGTTTTGTTTCTGCGATGTTTATAAAAATGCCACGAGCTTATTCGTGTTTTGCTGAGATTATCAGACGCCATGAGAATCCCTACTTGCGTTATTTGTAAATTACGTAGTTATTGCAATACGATTGATTGATTACTACAGAACAGTAAATGTACAACAACCCCTGACAACCCTACCCCCCTGTGACAACCCTATTGCCTCAATGGAGTGTAAGTAAGTAAGTTAAGTCTCGAGTTTTGGCGCCATCGAGAGAAGAGATGGTCGAAGTTTTTTCACAATTGTTGAATTTCGTGTTGATACTGAGTGAAATTAGTCAATCAATTTTGGTGGCATTTTGTACAATTTTTTTCAGTGAAAGTGCACAAGTGAAATAATCATGAAGAAATTAGCATATCGTGTTTTTCCTCGTTGCCGCCAAATCTCATTACATGAGCTTGAGTAAACAGGCCACCGTTTTACCCAAGAGCTTGACATGACTTTGTGACGACTTATGACTGATGACTAATTCAAAGGATTAATTAAAATTAATTGAAATTGATTTAAAATTTGATGCAAATTTCTGCATTACTAATGGCTAAATACTAGCGTGAAGGCCAAAACCTAAAGAAAGAAAAAGAAGAAGTTAAGTCTCTGTACTGTTTCATATGTGTACTGTGATATTGTTTTGTCAAAATAAAATGGCTGTCAAATTCAATAGAGAGGTGTTTTAAAAATATATTTTTAATAATTAACTTCACAATGCCTTCGTTGCCATGTAGGTGCCCCGATGGCGAGAAAAGCCATACACAAGTTGTTACACATTGGAGGGGACTGAGAACTTGGACGATAAGGTGTTTGAAAAACGTCACCAGAAACTGGAGGCTGAAGAGAGGCGGCAACTCCGGTAAGTCCGATATTAACTATTTTATTTACTCGGTTTTAGTTTTGTAACATGTGTTACATAGTAAGGGTGAGCGAATCAGCTCTGAATTGTTTTAAACTTGAGGCGGAGCTGCAGCTTAAGTCTCAATTCGCAATTCATGGTTCAGTTGAACTGTCTCAGATTATTATTTGAGACCAATGACTAAACAAGCTGTAACCCTTTTGGCTGAAATATGATTTGATTCGAGTAACAGTTCGGTTCACCTATCCATAGATAAGTTGAGCTGAACTGCTGTTTGTGCTCCGTTGTAACTACGTTACTCATGAACTGATCTGCGGTTGATGCGTTTTGATTGAATTACCCATTTTTAGTGTTAAGTATTGATAAAGAAGTTTGCATTAACGGGTAAGAAATTTTTGAAGAATTAAAAATTTTGAAACGGGACTTGAATACTCAGTAGCTCAAATAGTTAGAGCATTCGTCGGCTTAAGACGATAGGTCACAGGTTCAAATCCTGTACAGGGCGAAATTTTTTCGTTTTTTAAAATTTGTAAGGAAGTTATGTTTGTGGTTTTTAAAAATATTGACTTTTAGAATGGTTTTAGGAACCCCTATGCCATTTTTAAATCGGTATTTGTTGTTGTACATGTATAAGTTTGCTGAAGAAAAATGTTGTATCTTAAGTTGTGTATGAGAAGTTCTTTCGTCGGCGGCGGGAAAATCATTCAGCGCCGCCACGAAATACCTCCCAAGTTTCAGTTGTGTAATTGTAATAGTTGACTGTAACATACATACACATGGACATGACGAGTGTGTAATGATAGCTCCACTCATGGCTATTTGTGTTTGCCTATTTGCAGTCGTCCACATAAAAAAATCATAAGTAGAGAGTATATTTGACATATGTTTGGCTTTATTTTGTTATTTGGCAAATATAATATACTTTCCTAACGTCCATCGGTTTTTCAAAACACGTCTAAGGAGGCAATAACCAAATATACAAATATACTGGCCACACATGATTAATTCTCACAACGTGTAACACTTATTTGGTATTAATATAGTATAGCATTTTCTGATTAGGTTCAGCAAATTTACTTTTTAGTAGCAAACAATAATGTGTTATTTGTATTCGGTCCAATATGTAGACGATTATATTGACTGTTTGCACTGCGTTAAATATTTTGATAAATACAAGAAACATCGAATAGCTATAGGAAAAGCCACGTGTAGAGCCACCATAATTTTTCGTTTTTCGCCATTCAGCCACGGAATCCAGAAAACTTGTATATTCTGCAGATGGCACATGCGTCGGATAAGGGAGCAGCGTCACGTGGAGCGTCTGAAGCAGCGGCAGCGGGACTCGTGGTGCAACTCCACCGTGAACCTGCCGTCAGTGTACACTGTGTGGCCAAGACCCCAGCGCGACGCCAGGTTCATAGAGATCACCGACACGTTGCCCGTGATGGCGCTCGGGGAGCCCTTGCCAGAATTACCGCCAATGTAAGTATTGTATTTGGGCTATTACAAGTCAAGTTAATGCTGGCAATTTTTTTGGCGGAATCGAGACAAAAGGCAGTATCAAATCTTCTCGTGATAATTTTCTTACAATTATATACGAATTTTCACTCGATACTTTCTGCGTACATCGTAAGGGACTTGGCGTGAAGATAAGTACTTTCGTATGTATGTATAATATACTCATATCAATAAATAGTACATACGAATAGCTTGATAGGATGTTGGTACTGTGTCAATCAAAATAGTTTCTAAAGACGTACATATATATTATCGTAATATTAATAGTGACTCAAAAACTTTAGATCCATTTTTAATATAATCGCGCGGACGTAGAAGTATGAAATTTGGTACATTTACAGTATTATTAATAAAAACGGCGTGAACTACGCCAAGGTTCAACCTGGTATTACAGTGTAATACAGACTATAATATAAACTTAGTTTTACTTCTTCATTAATCCATGTTTATTAATAAGACGGTTATAATTTTTTTGTATGATATTGGAAGGCAAACAAGCAGACGAATTTCCTGACAGTAAGAAATTCTCGCCGCCTAGAGACACTTAAGGTGATAATGGTGCGTTGCCAACCTAAGGCCGAGATGTTGGACCTCTAAAAGTAAGTTTACCGGCTACCTTACCCTCCAAACCGGAACACCTCATGTCGTTATGGCGGCAGGAATTGGTAAGGCGGTGGTACCAATCCGGGCGAGTCGCTACGAAACTCTACCACCTAGTCAAATGTCACGGTGTTAGTAACGGTAAGCCTATGCTCGCCTTTTAGGAGCTGCCTGGCAGATGGTCTATTCTGCAAAGAAGCCCGGACTAACACGGGGAAAAAGTGCAGAACGCTGATATTTTACAATATTAATGCCTATAAAGTAAATTAAATGAAAAAAAATATATAACATTACACATACCATACATTTGACACACATAAACAATTATATTGATAACGATAAAAGATCACAGATGGCGCACTATATTCGTAATGTTTGTGGTGAGAGTAGGCGGTCTTGATAGAAGTTGGCGATCTTATCAAAAAGATAATTAATATTATAACCTTAATAATCTTTAAACATTATATTTTAATAATTTATATTGATTAACTTGTAATTAAAATTTTTGTGGTCGAATTTCGACCAATGGGCGAACACTAGTATTAATGAATGCTCAAGATAAAATTTATCGTTATCTTTCCAGTGACTTCATGTTACCTTGGGTACGGATGTCGAAGGCACTGAAACGATCCAAACGATCCAAGACCTTGCACTAAACGCAAAGACGGGTAAGAGGTTACTTTAAAAATCACGTGAGAAAGGATCTATGTGCCAGCTGCAAGGATGACGGCTTAAGAGTGCGGCATTCAAAGCTATCGAAGTTTATTATGTAAATATTAGAAATTATGTTTCAATACTTCGGCGTAATAATTATTTTTGTTAATATTTATAAGTATGTAAATTTGAATTAAGAATTTCCAATGCCAAATATCAGCCGCTGCATGTTTATGCCAATTTAAGCATTTAGTCTCAAGGTACAGAGACGAACTATTTCATATTTATTTTATTAGTGTTGTAAATAATTGAAATTTCACACGCTTTAATGTACTTTTTTTTTGTATATTTTGTGTTTGTTTAAAAGAAAAACAAAGGCAATTTTCTTTTGAAACATTGCCAAAACTCACGTTTTTATTAGCTTGATGTGCATTCATATTTGCATAATATTCCTTTTAAATATTTATTACTTTTGTTATATTGGGAATCGAAATTAGTTTTTCGACATCGGAGGTAAGATTTGAATTAGAAACGGTAATAGATTATGAAGAAAGATTCGGTAAGTAAATAAAAACCTGTTAATTGTTGGTATTAAAAGAAAAAAGGATTGTACGAACATATGGTTTTAGTTAGTACCATTATGGTATTGCTGTTTTTCTTTTATTGTACTTGTAAATTTGTCTGTGTATGTACTGGTGTAAAAAATGAGCATGTTTCGTACATAAAAATAATGCCTGTATTTAATATTGTTTAATATTATTTGTTTTAGGGAACGTTATGTATTTGTTGCAAAATAAATCTGTAGTTATTAATATTTGATGAAGGCATTAACATTGATTCAATGAAAAGTAATGATTATATTCTCTTGGGGCTCGATGTGTAATGATTTTTTCGTGTTTTACAAAACGAACCTTTATTTTTTAATGATTTGTATTATTTTAAACCTTGGATATATTTGTAATAAAAAATATACACTTAGCGAAAATGTCACTTTAACCACTTGATCGCCCTCTTTTTCATTAAATAGTAGAGCGCTACTAATATGAAGATTCATATTATGAAATATAGTGAAAAGGACGGTGGGAAACGAGTCTTGTAAAAAATAATAGCAATATTAAACATAAATTAATAGAGACTTTTTATAAGAACAAAGGAATCTTCTGGAAACGTGTACGCAGATTTCTAACTGGCCACTAATGATGGGTACAGACTAAAACAAAAAGTCCCCATCGTTTACTTGTTCTCGAAAGCGAACAAATTAGTTTGCTCACTTTTGTTTTATGTTATTCTAGCCATAGAGCTGGCGGTCATTTTGGAAGCATTTTATCTACTGACTAATATTCAGAATATATAAAAACCTGAAAATGGACTTCAGCTCTTATCCTAATTTTCAGCATTCGCTCATTGTTAAAACAACAGCAGTTTTTTTGCACCAACGAGAGAAGAGATGTTTTTTTAGTAATTATTGAATTTCGTCTACATGCTTAATAAAATTAGTCAATTTAACTAGCATTTTGTAAATTTTTTGTACCTTGATGCTAAGTTTGCATTAACTAGACTAAAGGCGGACTCTGACGTCACAAACACAAATTAAAAAAATAAACACCCACTCGCCGACGTTAGTATCTCTCGGTGCGTAAGACGCAACCATTTAGAATTACCTTCAACATAGCAGATTTATTCTTGTCTTTATGTATACATTTGTAAAAGCTGCTACTATTATCAAATATTCGTATTTATTAAAGGAACCTATACGTTTGTATCTCACAAAAACAATCTGAAAGGTAAAATGAAAGATAATAAATGAATATCCTTTGACAAAATACAAAAATTGATTCACCCTCAAATGAAGCCATTTTTATGCTTGTATTATATTATATTGTATTATATGTATATTGTTTTGTAGGTGTTAATGAACGATCCTTATACATTGAAATAATTGAATATATACCCAAATAAATGTTATAAGCGACCAGACATTTTAATGGTCATCACAAAAATACCTTCCCCAGTGGGAAATCGAACCCGATCCCCATGGTTTGTCAGTGGAGTTAATCATGTATGCGCACTTTTCAACCCTATAAAAAGATGATACCTTATGTTGTTAATATTTAATGAAACTATACATAAAATAACACTGCATTTCCATGTAATATTTATAAATTTTAAGCGTATAATATTACAATTGTATAAATAATAATGTAATAATTGTGAACCTGGCTCATACGATAAAAGATAATACTTATTTGCACTAACCAAACTTATTTTAAATTATCGTTACCTTCTTTCGACGTAAGTAATCGAAAAATAAAAAAATACTGTGAGATTCATTTGTACACAACTTTACTTTAGACGTTCAAAACTTAGAAAATGTCGATTAAAAACCCTACAAGTTGTTATGTTTTTTTTTATAATTCGGTACGTCCTAAATGTCCCATCTCTTTCGTTTATATTTCATTAGAATTATGTCAAAATCAACACGAAAAATATATTTCGGAAAATATATTAAAGATCTTATAGAGTAGGCAGAGATTTAATATCTTTGTAATATATGATATAGGATTTCCCTAATTTTTTTTCGACAACCTAAATCAAATACGATTTTTTAATTTATAGACTTGAAAGAAGAGGAACGTTTTTGTGTCTATGTGTTTTCTAAATATCCAATTAAACCAAATTACGAAGAGGTGACGTCACGTTTTAATATTGCTCTCTATGTTTAGGAATTTCATTTAAATGTATTTAAAAAACTTGTTGTTTCCCTTACAAAAGTTTTCTAGTTGAAACAGTTAGGCTTCATACAGGAAGTGGAGACTGCGAAATTATTTCTGCCTATTACGTAAGATATTTCATTTTTTATTGAAGTACAAAGAACAGTCACCGTCTTTTTAGACCTTGATCAATTTTGTTCATAAGTTTAAGGTTAATTGCAAAGTAAAATAAACAGTGGTATATGCTAAGTGTAAATGTTATCCTCGCTCGTTAATCGTAATTACGGGTTTTTGTGAATGAAATTTAATAAAACGCTGTGTTTAGTTTTTGCTTAGGTAATATTGCACAATCTAGAATAGTCGGCCTATATCTAACGGCACTGAATTCTTATTTGTTTTATAAATATGATTGTGTGCGTTTGAGATATAAATATCACACTGTGCACTACATGTGTTGAAAACTATTACGTTACGAGGCCAATATCGCCTCTTGTTTAAACTTGCAGAAAAAATAGCATAACTCGTATATCGAAATTAAATTCGAATCCAGGATTTAAACATGTATGAAAATCGCGAGCGCTGTGATTTTCGTATATTTTTGTAGAGTTTCTATTGGTTTAGATTTTAATATTGTCAGATAGTATCTAATAATATCCACGTCATTTTGACAATTTCCGTGAGATAATAATTTTATCATCAAAAATTTTTAGAACTTTCACTTTTGTCTCATTTCCTGTTAATAAAAAATATATAAATTTTTGGCATATGTAGTCACAGTGTGATAGGGAAAATATATATTTTGTAATTTTCAGCCATTTTAGGTTTTCGTATTTCTATTATGTTTTTAACATTTCGTTTATTTATAAAGTTAGCTTTAAATTATGTTTTTGTAAATATATGTCGTAATGATAACTAATTCCCTTTAAAATATAATTATGATGGTACTTATTTAGATATATGTGTGTTTTTCACAAAATGTAATGTAGATTTAAAGATAATGTGGTAATATCAATAATTTTAGTCTCGTAAAATATTTACGTATCAATCAATGTAGTTTTACTGATACTATTAAATAACACGTGTAAATAAAACAATATATCACAATACAAATTAAACAACCTTAATAACAATCGAACAATATTATAACTGAGTGACATAATCCGAATGTCGTTTTTTTGGATTATGTCACTTTAGTCCTTGCGATAAATGAAGTTCTTTTATTATAAATGTATTATTATAATGAACTTTCTAATCATATGAACATTTAAACAAATATCCGTGAAACACTATAAAAAAAATACTTTTTGTCCAACCTTTAAAATATGGCACTGCTAAATGTGTTTATTTCATGCTGCGTATTAAAGAATAAGATAAATAGTTATAAACACACAGTTCAAATGTAAAAATCAGTGTTAGAGTCACTTGTGAATGAGCGGCTATAATTAGAACACAGAGCATTTTAAAAGCAATAACGTTAAGAAAGCGTCACTTTTGAATATTTTTGTTTATTCTGCTTTCGATTTGTTGTATGCTATTTTGTATGTAAGAAAAAGAGACAAGATATTTTTAGTTGCGTCAAAGAGCGCGCGCTTAAGCGGGTTTAAAAATATTACTAAGTGTGGACCTGACTAATTGGACACTACTAAATGTGAGTTGTCTATTTCTTTTACTTTATGAGTAAACGGAAATAACTCAAAATAAGCTTAAACAACCTAAAGCAGAATAAGCACCAGTGTGACAAAAATCGCAATAGCAGGTTAACCTCTCTGATTGATTGTATTTAAAAAAAGGACGTTTTTAATTAATGACATAATATATAGCCATTAGTAATATGGGAGTAGTTAATTTTATGTGATTAATGTATTTTTGCTGTCCGAGGATTCCAACAAAGGCGATAGCGTTATAGATGTTTGTCTGAAAATATTTTTTAATGATTGATAATTCTAATGATTTCTAATTGTAATTCAAATTTTTATTTTTGTGATATTGCTTCGACATCATGTATGTTTTCTTTAATGATGTCTCAAATAATTTTTATTTTTTTAATTTTTCAAATTTAAATGCCTTTTTTACTTTAATATAATTACTTGAAATACAATGATAATTGAATGATAATAAATCGATGTTAATGAAATAGTAATAGCTAATCATCCGCTTACGATGCACTTTTTCACATAATTACCCACCGCATTTCAATAATGATAGTAATTACTGACAATCTTTGTCAATGATTGATACGTATATAAATATTGTATATAGCTATCTCAGAGGTTAAGCAAATGTCAATGTGTCACTCGGCTATAGTCGATTTTAGGCTAGGTTTCTTATGTACTACAATAGAAATACGAAATACAAAGATACTATGTGTTATATATTAAGATTGTTCTGATGTTCGTGCGAGTAAAATGCGGTATGCGAAGTTTAACGTTTGACAATTTTTTTAGTATAAATAAAGTTAAAAACTGTTGCATGGGGCAGTGAGTTATTTATTTATTCAACCTTATTCAAGGCAGACACATCAAAACTCTTACAGTTGTTAATTACGTTCTCAAAAACTCGAGACTAACACAAAAGGTAGACTGATTCGCATCCAAGAAAGTCATTGCCAAATTGCAAATTGTTTAAAATATGTACATAATTAAAATAATGTTATCACGATTAAAACCATGTTACGTACAAAATAATAAAATTATGCATTTAATTTGATATTAAATGCTGTGATTAAATATTAAAATGCTGATATAAACTGATACTGTTAGTACAAATATAAATCTTTTAAAAGTTAGTCATGTTTAAAGTGTACTCCGGCCCTCGCAGGATGTATTTTGTTAATCCACAGAATGCTAAACATTCGACTTTAAGATTTGGGAGTTAGAACAAAATAAGAATCTTAGTTTTAACGCTTGCAACACTTACGAGCTACATAGAAATGAGATTAATATACCATCGAAACTTATTTTCATCCAATTTCTCCACAGAATTAATAATTTAATTTGTCATAATTCCGTTTGTTGAAAATTTGCATGTTATTGCTCGCATGAATATATGTACAACTGCATATAACACATAATCACAAGATCTCACTAAATAATTAATTGTGTGTAGTATAGTTGTCGTAGAATAGAGAAAACTAGCGTACAGTAGTGTACTTTTGTTTCTCGGTAACCCTATTCAATATAGCAGCCATTTTGTCTTACATCTCTTATAGACAATTGCAATTAAATAATAGTAGAATAAAAGTCAATAGGTGTTAATGGTAGAGGGTCCCTTTTCTACATTAGGTTAGATGAACATATTATTTTAAATCGTGTAAAAATAAATTTATCACCTTTGTAAACATTAGGACGGGTTATTCTATAAGTTGTTTTAGCCCGAGATCCGTTAATAGCCAAAATGTCATAAAACCTAAAAGTTGTCCGGTACTTGTTTCCAACAGTGGCTTCGTCGTCGCATCCGTTATCAGATTAAAATATTATTACGAACTCTGTCGGACACATTTGAATGTGCGAATTGTAACGTTCACTCTATGTGAGAATTATGAGTCGTACTTGATATGTACTGGAAGTTATAAAAATCCCTTTCTTTATTAACCTACCTTGTATTTTCAAACCCCTACTTTGGTATATATTCCTACTTCAAATCTGCCAAATCCATAGTTCAAACTCGACTAATTGACTATCGACTTCATAGAAGCACCATCGTAGCTACCCGAAGTGGAAAAACCGCTCAGCTATTTTCGGCTTTTATAATATGACTGGCTATTGGGAAGGAACTATGGGCTTTCCACCGTTTACTTTTCTAACTTCTCGCTGTTTTGTTGATGGAGAAGAGAAAAATATCTCTCTGTTAATGGCTTCTTTGTAAAACTTTATGTATATAGAGCCTTCTACTGTTTAGCTGAATTACTTTATCACAATACTAATTATTTCCAGAATACTGTCTAATAACAACCAAAGTTATTGTCAAAGCTCTCGAATTAGGACATTGTTATATGTAAAATTATTATAACAACCTGAATTAAAAAAAACTTAAGGTAAACAAATATGTAAATGATTACGATTATAGAAAATAATCTGCTAATGCTATAGATGTAGCTTAAATATTTAGATGTACTCTCAAAAAATATCCTTTTCCTTGATTTTTTATTTTGGCATTTATTTTTTATTTATTATTTACTATACAGTATTATATTTTCATACGAATGAGCTAATGTAGACTTTCAATGACAAAACTATTGAATTAAAAGGTTAATTCTATTGTTAGAACAGACTTAGAATCCTAATTGTTAAAAATTGATCTTACCGTCTTGAGTGAAGTGCGAATTTTCTTTATTTCGCGTCAGCTATGTGCATATTATTTTTAAGTGTGAAACATATTATATAATGCGTCATTGTTGTTTAAGCGATAGTTTGCATATAGTGTTTTAACTCGATTTGAAATCGAGAACCCAGAGTAATGACGCTTTTATTTTCGAATAATTGTTATTAGTTTCTAGGTGGTAGGTGTTAAAATGTGGCATTTAAATAATCTCTTAGAGTGGTGTTTCAATGTACAATCCGTATATTAAATGTCTGGATATAAGTAGTGTAATATTTATCTTCCTTTCTATTATTACGAATTCATGTGATACTTCAGACTAAGTTGTAAAAAGTACATGAAATTAAAGGCTCTTCGATATTTATCTGATATTTCTTTTATTATTCCAACCCCCGCATTTGTTCCTGTATTCGATATAAGTTTAAGATGAGTCAGAGACGTCAATTATCTTTAAATCCTACACCAGCCGCGAGGCTCGGGTTCGATTCCCGACAGGGGTAGGCATTTGTGTGATGAACATTTAGATGTCTGCATTTCCGGGAAACACCCACACTTAAGTAATTCTATGTATTAGTATCGTTGACTAACAGCCATAACACAAGCATATAATTTGCTTATTTTAGGGTTAGATTCAATTTGTGTAACTTGTCCAGGAATATTTATTTATTTTCCATACATAATTGTGAGTTAATGGTAGATTAAATGCTAACTGACCTCTGTGACTGAGGCCGTTAAACTGACATTATAAAGACAATACTAGGTAATGGCTATGACTAGTCTTAAAGCTCTATAGGAATACTCTTGAATCTGGATATCTTGATAATTATTAACACCTGAATAATAATAAAAAAATAAATACATATTCTATATGACTTATTTTTAAACAAAATGTTAAAACCCGCTAGTATTGTGTTCAAGAGTATTTAAACTGAATTTTAATCTCGATTTCAATTAGCAGGTAATCGATATTCAAAAGTAACGCCACTGGACATGACTAGGCTCTAGAGTCTAGCAACAATACCCAGCTGCTCTACTCGAACAGCTACGTTCAGAGCCTTTACCATGAGTTGGTATAGATTACTTTCGGTAAGTTACATGTCGAAATCTATGGCATTTTTGGTCTAAAAATGTGTTTCTCTTAGTTACCAATAGAGGCGCTGTTCTAAATTTTCATACAAATAATTTACAGAGACGGTAGCGAGTATAGTAAACATGACAAGCCGTAAACTCAAGGTAAGGGCACAGGAATAATGTCACCATCGTACTCACTGTTTCAGTGGGTAGACATAGATACCTTCACGCTAAGTCCTATGCAGATTAGTCAGAGTGCCGGCCGATATCGCGATTACTTATATCACATTCATTTGTCTTCATACAAACCCCGCGGTTTCAGAGACTCATGCCTCAAACCTCAGCTAGATCCAAACGATTTGGTTGTGAAATGTCAACCCAGATCTCCACATTAGTATTGTATATGCGTTTTGTGAAATTTTTACGTGCTATTACTTTTAAATGACCTAACTAACTGAGCTAGCCTGTTTTACTTTGCGTGTGCGGTATCATAACTTTGGAACGGACGGATCGATTTCGACGCGGTTTTTGTGTTTGAAACCTATAACACTTTCTAATCTCGCGGTTACGATCGATAAGAACCGAATACGACTGGCGAGCGACATTTCAACTCCTTTTTTTTCTTCTACTCTCCGTCTTCTATGAAATTAGGATAAGCACAGAATTACGTAGTGAGTCTGAGCGTTCTGACTCAATTTTAAAATAGTATATCAAGCGCTCCATTCACAATGACCAATGTATGCAGTTGGACGATGTACAGCCCAAACGTACAGAATCATATGTATATAGATAGCATTTTAAGTAATTAAACTAAAATCTGGTCAGTTTATTATTTGTTTAAGAAATTTAATTTAAATCGGTTTAGTACTTTATTGTGATGCACGTTTGATAGTTGGATTTAGTTTTATCTGAAAAAGTATCTCAATTATCTGAAATTTGGTTCACACAGCTTACAATTCTATATGTCTTTAATCGCTTAGGAAGTACCTAGGTATAAAATAAATTGAATACATTTTCTAATTATTTATTGCAAATAATTTTCCAAATATTTTTCCTAAACAGGTAAAGCAAAATTTGAAGCATGATAGAAGGCCTAGCTGTAGCCTTAGGCCCAATGATTAAAGGACACGCCTGACATCAAAACTCGCTTAAAATATTAGATCAAGTACGTACATACCAGGGTTGTTGCTGATGCAGGTTTTTTTAACATCATCTGATGCTGATTTAAGGAAAAAAATATCACGCACATATCCCTACAGAAATAGGCAGAGGTAAACCAGATTACCCACGATTAGCCTTAGGTAATTTAGACCCACAGTGTGATAGTTGACAAACCTATCGTTAACTAGACACTTATCCAATCCACGGGCAAGTTTGGTTTAATTACAAGATTAATCCTTTCCAAAAATAGTACCTACATTTTTATTTACTAATGTAAAATACCTTCATACTTCATATTTATAAAACTTTATCTCACCAAAAACATTTCATGTAAAATTTTGCCAAGACATAAGGTTTGCTCTGTGAAAAAGATCACATGTAGAGCCAAGCTACTGAATAACTAAACTAACTTCACAAATTCTACATATCAGTAAAAACATATGGCTTCGGCGTTTCTCTACCATGCGAATATTTAGTTCCTGAAGTAGGTAACGAAGAATTTGTGTAGTTAGCGTCGGTGGAGTTGGGCCGTGTAGATTCAGAAACTTGGCTCTACATGAGAACTGAAATCTTTTCACAGGCTAAACCTTATGTGATCTTCATGGCAACATTTTACACGAAATATTTATGGTTTGATTTCAGTTCTTTATAAGTTGCTAGGTAGTAGGTTTAGGTTGTAGGTGTAGGTTGCTAGGTAGTCTTTTTTGTATTCTGAACTTTGTTTACCTACCAAATTTCGGCTTTCTCGCTTCCTGAAGGAAGTGCCCTAAAGGAGGCGGGGAGGGGGGGAAGGTTGAAAGTTTATGATTTTTATTTCAGCTAGCACTTCAGGAAGTAGCCAAACATTTTGATAATCAGCAGTGTGTCAGTGACGAAATCGATGTATTTTAGATACCAATAAAATTTAAAGTATTAGAAGAATTCAATTGAGACTTTAATTAGTCTATCATTCGGAAAATATGAATTATCTGGAACACCGAAAACTAACTCTATGAGGGTTCAAAAAACGACAAGAGACTTTGAGATAAGGTAGGTAGTGCCCTTGCGCTACGCTTGGCTCGTCTTGACGAGGGCATTACCGTGCTGCCAGATCAATTATTTAAAAAATTCAATAAGTAGCCAAAGTGTTTGTTTACCAATTGTGATGACAAGTAACAATTTATGATCTTTGATTAGTTAAAAATTCCCGTCGCGGAAGGAAAGCCACGTACTCAACGGACATGTCACGACCTGAATATCAGCATCGATTGATGCGGATGCTGATGCTGATATTCGCAACAACCCTGGTACGCACATCCTACAAAACCGACAATTGGAGCCAAGCGTTGACGAGTTTGTTAAATGTTTTGGCCAAATTCTCAATTAACGTGCCTAATACTACAACAGGTTGAAGTCACATTACTACATTATCTAAATATATTCTTTAATATATATATAATTAAAAGCATTAACAAGCCAATACCAATAAGAAGACATTAAACATAGATATCGTGTTGTTTTGTAAGTATTACAAGTCCCTTTTAATATGGACATTTGCACTGTACAATGGTAGCAGTCGAGCAATTATATGTTTTACAATAAACGTGCCTATGCACCTACTATCAGATACAAAAATCAAAGCAGATTTGACCCTAAAAACAATACGTTTAGTTTATTTATGGGCTTTTGGAACTCTCCATACATACAATTCTTGCTTATGATTTTGAAATTTATATATTATTACTGTTATTAAACCTTGAAACCGGAAGTGTGAAACGATACTTGCGAACTAATTTTCTAGGTAGGCTAAAACTGGTTGAGAATAAAAAAATATATAAATTGCTCACTTTAGGATTGGATGTAATCATGCAATTTGTTCGGAGACATTTATTTACATTCAACATAAGTTATGATTTAATTTAGATTTGATTAACTGCTATACTATATAGCGAAAATCACCAAAAAGACTTAACTAAGAATTTTACTATTATCGTTTTTTAACTATAACCTTATAGCCAAAAAACGATAATAGTAAAATTATTATCACAAAAGCTGAGAAAATATAGACAATAAACGAGATGTTTCTTGATAAAACATTAAATATTATAATTTTATTTATAAAAAAATAACTTATATATCATTTAAACAGGCACACGAATTGAAAGCTTTATTTTCTCACTTATCACTTAAATTTAACAGTAAATAATTTTGCACATGACACATAATTATCTTAAAACTAGTTTTTTGTCACATAAGCTGTAGCAATATTGCACAATTAGCAAGAATTCTTATTCTAAGTTAAAGTCAAAGACAGTCATAATATTTTTTATTTTTAAACTAAAACAAGATACAATGCGATCATGGGGTAATTACTACACTAACAATTATTTAATCACAAAGTATTACAGTATGATATCAGTGCGTTACTGTTTCAATGGATTCTAACCTGACCGTTATCATAGTTGATAAAGTAATTATAAATATCTTAAGTGTAGTAAGGTAAACTTAGCTAACATAAGGCGACAATAATTTATAATAAATTTAGCAATTTAGAATATATATTAAAATGGATTGTCTTAAAAAAACCCAAACCCTAATAAAATGTTGCAATATTAAAATGAGAAAATTTTTAACCGACCTAAAGAATTAGACTATAATGTGCGGAAGTTGGGTTACCTGTCATTTAACGGACTTGCCAGGTGGAAACATTTATGTCGATGTCAGTTACTTTAACTTCATCGGATAATAGAAAAATATATATACTTATCAAAATGTGGGTTGTTTTATTGCGAACATATGAACAACATAGGTTGTCTGCAAAAAAAAAAAATAGAAAATGAAAAATAAGTTTTGAAGAAAATGTTTTAAAATATGCTGTTTGGGGTTTTTAGGCAATGTATTTTAATATCCTACTAAATTTATTATAAAATATGTTCGTCGTATTATCAGCTCGGTACAGGTTCGAATATTCAACTAATATGTTTTACGTATTAAAATAAATTAACATTAGTTTTTCAAAATTTATAACTAAACATGGACGACCATGTTTCAGAAACGTGTGATCTTATGCTGTTTTCGCGAGCGAGCTTTCTTTACTTGATTGTAACGTCTTATGTAAAAAAAAATAACAAATTAATTTTAACAAAAATAAAATTGTAAGAGACAATTTTTCGAACCTTGTCAATAAGCCAATTATCAAAGATTTCTTACGTATTGAGGTGTTCGTCATTCCGGTCGCCATTATACTACCGTCTTACCTCGCAACCAATCAGCTTGCGCTATGACTTCTGCGACTATACGTTGATTGGCTATATCGAAAAGCAAAAAATATGGTACATAAACTTGGAAGCAATTAATTTCGGCTAATCAAAAATGTGAATAAAACTTGTAAAATGATATGTATATACAGATATTTTATAAGTTTATTTAATTGAATTTTTGTTACGCGGATACACATCACGACTTTCCATATCCTATTTTCTCGAATACAATTAACAATAAAAAATGGCTACTTCTAAGAGCAGATATTTTGATACTTATTTACCGTATTATTATTTTAATACATAAACTTTATATATATATGAATACACTTGCACTATAAAACTTGTACACAATGTAATATTAAAGTCGGTACTTAAGCAATTTTTTAACAAGGTAAACAAGAGCAAAACTGCCACCTCTAACCCTACCAACCATATCTCGGTTTTAGGAACCGATAATTTAGAATATGTAGCAGAGCTCATGTGGCTCTGTTACATGTTCGGCTTTCTTCCTCGTAATGTGAATAGCATTCAAAAGGCTTTTTCGTAATCTGGGAGAATTATATATATTAAATAAAAAAATCAAGCATTGCCATTACATTAATTGCCCAAGTTTTCGGTTTTGGTTGTTTTCTGATAAATTTACATTAAGTTACTATAACCCTGAAGATCCTGTAAGAAGAAGTAAAGCCTGTTGGCAATTATTGTTTTATAAATTTAAAAAAAATTAAGTGCAACACTGCAAATGTATTCATGTATAAAACAATAATAACTGGATGGCCGAGCTTTGCTCGGTATTTTTTTAAAGGTTCCTAGCTAGATCGATTTATCGCCCCTGAAACCCCCTATATACTAAATTTCATGAAAATCGTTGGAGCCGATTCCGAGATTCTAATTATATATATATACAAGAATTGCTTATTTAAAGATATAAGATAAAACGACGTTTGACTAAGTGTCAAGGATGGAAAAATGCAATATAATTTACCATGCGTTCACATGTTCGCAGTTGGTGGGTGGAAAAGTGTACAAATTATAAGGTTGAGAAAAATATATCATAAACTAGGATTTGTGCTAGGTGTTTCTTGAGCGGTTAACGACCACAAAAACATTTCTAGCTCCGATTTTTTAGTTTATTACAAAATGTAAATATTTGCTGTTAGGAAAATAGACCATCTGTCTTCCAGCTAGGCTGCTCGTAAGAGGCGAACAAAGATTAAATTGGTCATTACCAAAAAGAGTGGTCGATTGCCGTGCTGCATCATGTCCAAGTCGAGATCCACCGCTTAATCTATTCATGCCGCCATAGTGACAGTGTCATATTCCAGCCTGAAGGGTAAGGTAGCCGGTACTCTTGCATTTATGGTGTTTATAGGCCACAGTTGTCTCTTACCATCAGATAACCCTCTTGTTAAATATTATTTTACTAGATTTGTGAAAATACAAGAACATTAATGTCATAATTGATTAATAAGTGTCGTTAACGGTATTATGACTAACAACTACTCAAGAAACATATATTTATCGTCCATTTCCAGACAACCTGTGCTGGTTCATTTATAGTTTTCTTATAGGTACTTTTTTTAAGATGGTTATTTATTTTATTTTGCTATAAAATATATAACCCTCTTAAAAAAGAATAGTTTTTGTTTGTGCTTTGTAATTGCTTTTCGTAGTTAGTTTTTTTAAAAAAACAAGGCGTTAACATCCACAAGAGTACAAACGTGATTTGAAGACGGATAAACGAGCATCATTAAAAAGGTATATTTAAAAAACTTCTATTTTTGGACTAGTAAAGCAGCCTATAAATTGACAATTTACTATTATTAATAAACACAGACTAAAGTTACCGCAGGTGCAATACGTGTAATAATAGCAACTTAAACCTTGGAGAACTTTAATCTATGTTTGTCAATAAGACTGTTAGGTTTTAAAACATTCAACTCAAAACTTCCCATACAAATTTATATGTTAAATATTATATAGTTAAAATCACTGATTACGTTAACATAACATCGTGTATCTCTAACACTTTTATATATTTTTTACAGTATTTAATTCTTTGGCTGATCCATAGTGTGAGGGATTCCTCACAGATATATAGCGACTAGTGCAACAGTATGTTTGAAACCATCTTTTACGGATAAAACTGACAAGTGTTAAATATTCAGTTACCATTCAAATTATATTTAAAAACTACCCTAAACATTTTTTTTTAAATGTAAAGCCTAACGTTATCAAGCCAACTAATTAAAATCATAATTAAAGTCAGACAAAAGTATTTCAATTTCACTCTTATTTGTTACAAAAAACAAAAAAATACGCCGTGTGAATTTAACTAAAAATACCAGAGAATGACAACAATTTTCCATAATTACGTATCGTTTTATAAAACTTTTTATGTGAAAGAAATAATTCGAATCACACAAAATCTTCACAAATTTTATTCACTAACAATGACATTCTTATTTTATTAGCATTACCATCATACATTTAGAAGTATCTGATCATAAGGTTTTCTTATTTTTTGTACAATTCAAAATAATAAGACGATTTTCAAAAATATACGTATATTCGCGCCATTTCGCTTACGGTGTAGGCAGAGTGTCTCAAGCGCTAATTGTCAAAATCCTTGCAGATTATAGTAGTTACAATACATAAACATATTTTCTAAGACACATATAACTTTGAAAAGGATTATTTACTAAATAATTAACCAAAAATACATTTTCAAATTCATCTTTTATAAACCTTTAACCTTTTTGTGTTTTCAAATGTACGCTATGAATTGGATATCGAATGATAATATTTATAATAAATGAAACATAATTGAAATGAATAAAGAATGACATTTCTTTTTCAATTATTTAACATGTATTAAGCTACGACCTTATGAACAGACTCTTCGTAATTCAAAATAACTTCGACGACGAGAAAAGACATCTAGAAAAAGTTAAAAAATAAGCCTACAGTACTATAAAACAGTACTATATAAGAAAAAAGCAAAGAACACTATTTTCAACCATCAAGCCAAAACGTAGCAAGAAAACATTTACATAGAAATATAGTATATATAATAAATAAATATGAATAATATTATTATTGAACAAGTATAGTTTTTTTCGCACCAAAAGCTTATAAGGCATTATATCACATTATAATCTATTTCACCCCTCTAAAACAGTAAGTGACAAAACTTGAATCTACCAATAAAATAACATACTTATACACATAATTCATAATAGAGTAGGTAAATTTAAAATATGAATAACTTCAAGAAAATTAAATAAACTGAAATAAATAAATACAACCATAAAAAATATGTTTAACAGTAAGAAAAGACACTTTCGGAACAATTTAAGATTTTATGTAAGACACACAACATAAAATCATATTTTATGTAATACTCACAAAAAAATATGTAATGAGCAAAACATAAAATAACATTTTATGTAATACGCACAACATCAAATTAATATTTAAATTATATGGAGATGGCCACATTTGAAACTTGACGCCACAAATAGTCATAAAGAAAAAGCATAAACCTTTTTTTAAAATTTATAAAACCTTGTTACATTCTTTTATTTTATTAAATCATTATGGACACAAACAGCGTGACATACACAAATGTAAATGTGTAATACATTATTTTTACTATTAAGCTGTGTCAACTTATTTAATAAAAATAAACATTGATATAAAAATAAGAAACAAATCGTAATTTAAAATTATTGAAAGAAGACAATAAACCCGACGGCACAAAATGTTATACGCTCAAAACAAACTATGTTTTATGTATTTTGCTGGGTCCTTTTATTTGTTAACTAGCAGTACGTCCCAGCTACGAACGGGTGGACAAACTTCTATTTTATTATACATATAAACCTTCACCTGAATCATTCTACCTATTCAATAAACCGTATCAAAATCCGTTGCGCAGTTTTGAAAATCTAAGCATATATAGGGTCTGACAGAGGAAAGCGACTTTGTTTGATCAATTATTAAATGAGGAACCGGGTTCGGTTCTAGGGTTTTTTTCAATGTTTTAATAAAAATACCACCGAGGATTGGGTAAGTTCCCACGTGCCGAAAGGTTTCCCACTTATCACATTGTAGGATTAAGTAGTACCTTCGGCTAATCGTGGGTGTTCTAATTGTACCTCTGACTACTTGTTAGAAGATATAGGCGTGGAAATACGTTTTTACTTTTAGAAGAGTTTTCATGAGTGCGTGTATGTATGTGCGCTAAAATAATTCAGATAAAAAAAAAACAAATATGTCCCTCAAGTGTTTAGGAAGATATGAAATAATTAAAATCTTAGATACATACGATTAAGATATGAGTGGAACGCATAACTTGACCTTGAAGTCGGGCAAAAATAAGAGAATGGAAAAGAACCAATAGCCTACAAAGTAAGAATTTACCTAATAAAATAAATTCTAATCTATATAATATTATGTTACTACCTATAGAATATTAATCTATCTAAAAAAACTGCAAGAAAAATCAATATTTAAAACACATTTAAAAAGTTATCATTAACTTAAAATCACGTATATTTCCTATTGTGACCACTAATATTGATACTAAGTATCTTAATTTAAGTATTTTTATAAAAAATTTAGACTGTAACAGTGACTGTATTTTTAATACACCTAGACTAAATTACTCCAAGGCTAAAGTTGACACTGGTGATAGTTTTTTTGCAGTCACTAAACTCATTTTAAGTTATCGTTATTTTCTTTCAACAAGTTGTAGATAGTATTATAAAGGGACAAAACACGTTTGATGCTGACATGTTAGTTTGTACATGACGTTTCTACAAACTTTTAATCATTAAGCTATAATACTACTGAAGGCATCATTTTTTATTGCACCTTAAAAGAAATGAATCATTTTAGACATGTCTGATTAGTTCCGTCATGTTGACTTTTGACATTTTTTATTCAATGTGTTAAGAGGAATATACTAAAAGCATAAAGCTACATTACTACTGGAGGTTACACTACTAACAAATACTTGTCATTTCCAAATATTGCTGACTCACTCTAAAGCACAGGCCTCTCTTTAATTTCGACTTTGTAAATAGATATCACAAAAACCTCTCAGAAAGAGATTCTAGGTTTATTCATAAGAGGGTAAGGGGCTAATAAGCGCCCCAGGCGCCCACTTGCGTGTTAAATTAAACATACTAGCGACGTAATAGCATATGCGCGTGCGACGTAGCGCGAGCGAGCGCCTGCACCGTGCGATGACATAAAACGATGACCCTAAAACTTATTTTATAATAATATAGCACATGAAAATATTGACTGCAGTTGTAATATAAATCATACAACAAATATATAACTTATTATTAATTGCACAATAAGAATAAACTTGAATTCACAGCATAAGCAGAAATGAAGCCATCTTTAAATGACTACATAGTATAACAATGACTAGTCTATTTTTTATAAGAAACGAATACCAAATATTATACTTCATTGCTATTGGTCCACGTAAAACATTGAACGAGTGTGGGAAT
>NJDC01001868.1:20819-46366 GCA_002245475.1 Calephelis virginiensis | reverse complement strand
TGAGACTGTAGGCATCGCAGATGGGACAGTGCATCATATTCTGCACGAAGAATTGGGTATGAAAAAGTTGTCGGCGCGATGGGTGCCGCGTTTGCTCACACCAGACAACTAGCGCAACTGTGAGACCACATCGGCGACATGTTTGGCGCTGTTTCAACGCAACCCGGCGGAGTTTTTGCGTCGTTTTGTGACCGTCGATGAAACATGGGTTCACTGGTACACACCAGAGACCAAGGAACAGTTGAAACAGTGGACTTTACCCGGCGAACGTGCTCCAAAGTAAGCGAAGACTGTTCAATCGGCAGGAAAGGTGATGGTCAGTGGTTTTTGAGACTCACAAGGTGTGATTTACATCGATTACCTCCAGAAGGATAAAACAATCACGCGGATCTTCTATGCTGACTTATTGGGCAGATTCGACGCCGAATTGAAAAAAAAAAGGCCCCATTTGGCAAAAAAGGTGCTGTTCCACCACGACAACGCGCCGGCTCACACCTCCGCCGTTGTCATTGCCAAATTGATCGAATTGCGCTACGAATTGCTGCCCCATCCACCGTATTCTCCAGACTTGGCTCCATGCGACTTTTTCTTGTTCCCAAATCTGAAAAAGTCACTCGCTGGCAAAAGATTTGGGTCGGATGATGAGGTCATCGCCGCCACAGAGGCCTATTTTGAAGACCTCGGGAAATGTATTTTTTTGACGGGTTAAAAAAGTTGGAGCATCGCTGGTCCAAGTGTATTGAATTGAAAGGAGACTATGTTGAAAAATAAATCTTTACTTTCTCAAAATTTTCTTTATTTTTTCTTAGTCTAAAAATTTATTGAATGGCCCTCGTATTACTGTCATGTTATTAAAAAGCAACAATTCGAAAATACATTTTTTTAACACTTTAACTTTAAACTACTGCATTCTTTTTTAACGTTTAAAGGAGTCAACATTAAAAATTCTCCAACTACATGTTTCATTATTAATTAGAGACTACATACGAATTCACCCATTTCCAATTAAAATCGCTGAGCTTCATAAAAAAATTCGCCCCCTTTTTGGGTAAAGGATGTAGGCGGTGATCTTCCTAAATACATGTTTTATTATTATAGAGGTTACATACAAATTCATTAATCAATAAAAATCGCAGAGCTTCATACAAAATGTCATCCCCATGTGGAGGAAGAATTTAGTAAACTTTATAAGGGGTAAGAGGCTACATACAAATATATCCATTTTCAATAAAAATCGCAGAGCTTTATTCAAAATTTCATCCAGGGACAGAATTTGGAAGTTCTCCAAATTGCTTCCTTTAGTAAATGTCTACGTCATTACGACTATCTAGATATTTGTCAAATTTCAAAGAAATTTGTTTAATATCTAACAACACCAATAAATTTATATAACTAACTTAAATAAAAAAAAAAATGAACACTCAGACCCACAATACGTTGATCACACAAATCGAATCCGGGCCTAATGGATCGAATCGAATCAGGGCTTTAGGTGCGTACGCTAGCCCCACGACTAACAGAATCGTCATTCGCTTTTTAATGTATATTCAAATGATAACATTGACTATCGAATGAAAAACACACTGCAGTGTGAACATGTGTATATCACAAACCTTGCTATAGAAAACATACATACTGAAATAAAGTCGCAATGCGCATATTATGCTATATATACATATGTATATGATATATTTATAATTAAATCGCAAAAAACTGCTAGAATAAAACGATTACGATGTTAATAAGTAAACAGTCTTAGTAAAAAAAAATATATGTATCTTCCTCGATTTCCCTAAAAATCCATCATTAGCTATAGAATTTGCAGCAATCGGATCAGCTCAGAGGTACGCTCTATCAAGTAAAAAAAATTTTGAAATCGGTTCAGAAATGACAGTGAAATCGATTAACACACATAAAAAAAATACAAGTTGAACATATAACCCCCTCCTCCTTTTTGAAAAGTTGGTTAAAAATCTTAGTAAATTATAATTTCAACACAGTAAAACTGTAAACAAAAATACGCGTTACATAGCTCCTGAATCATTCGTCAGATCTTAATAGTTAATATGGGACCAATCAACATCTTGTTTCAAACAAAAACAATAATCATCTAAATTGATTCATCCAATCAAGAGTTCTGATGTAACAGAAAACCCATACATGCGAATTTAATGTCAAGCAATACGAAGTTTACCGGGTCGGCTAGCAACATATAAAGTCGCTTTGCTTACTATTAATTATTAATTCAAATAAAGAATGGTTTTGTCTTAGCACAAAATCGCACAATGACTATAAAACTACTTACTACTTAGCTACAATCGCGTGCACAAACAAGTTCAACTTCCGCCGACCGCTTCGGGGTTAAGGAGGTGAAGACACATACATATGTAATATGTTTTTTCTAATCATTTTTCCCCGTGTTGGTCCGGGCTCCTTTGTAGAATAAACCATCTGCCTTCCTTGCCAGGCAGCTCGTAAAAGGCGAGCATAGGCCCACCGTCACTAACACCGTGACATCTGACTAGGTGGTAGAGTTTAGCAGCGACTCGCCCGGATTGGTACCACCGCCTTACGTATTCCTGCCGCCATAACGTTATGACGTGTTCCGGTTCGGAGGGTAAGGTAGCCGGTAAACTTGATTTTGCTCGAGTCCTAACATCCCGGCCTCAGGTTAGCAACGCACCATTACCACCTTTGGTGTCTCTAGGCGGCGTGAATTTCTTAACATCAGGAAATCCGTCTGCTTGTTTGCCTTCCAATATATATAATCATTAAGCGATTATCAACTCAATATGTACCACGTAGCAATTTGTTCATTCTTTTTTTGAAAAATTGCAAATGATTGCGAAATGGTCCCCACAGAAATAGTAGTTTTTAGTTCCACTTAACAATGCATACATTGTTCGCTTATGTTGGCGACCTCATCTGTAAGTAAATTAAATAGCTTAAAAAGTACTAGACGGGTCATGTTAAAATAAATATGGGACCAACTCGGAATCTTGACCTATCTTCCTAAAAATAATCATCAAAATCTGTTTGTATTTAGCCGATTAATCGAGTAGAAACCCAAAAAAAGTAAAATAAAACATAAATTCGAATTGAAAACCTCCTCCCGGTGAAAAAGGAATCACAGTTTTTCTTGGTACGTCACGCGTAAACGGGTAGACAAATTTCGATAATTAATTTTTTGTTATGTTACTTATTATCAGGAGATGGTTCTTACGAAAAAAAATCAATATTCATAATTATAACGGGATAGCGTTTGTCGGTTGGGCTTATTATTATTATAGCTTTGGTTCTAGTTTTTAATATTTTATTAAAATTATAATACTCACCTCATTCGGGCTCTCCGTGAATGGTGATACCTTGGCATTGGGGGTGAAGATGAAAGGTTTGAAATAAGACACGCTCGGGTCAGGTGTGGCAGTAAGCCAGTGGACGCTTATCCCATCAGCGGCTAGTGAAGACACCTGAAACGTTAGATGAATTACCTTTATGTAATTCTTATGTCCGTTTGTCATCCTAAGCATCTGGATCAAAAACTTAACGGCGGTAGATCCCTACCCGGACGACTTTCAGAACGGCACTCCACCACCAATGGTCCCTTTAGTAATACCCCTTTAACTTTTGCTCGCCTTTTACGAGCAAGCTGATGACCTATTCTACAGAGGGATCCGGACCAACGGCAACACCTCGGCCAGAAGACAGCGACGCACCTACAATATCTATGGGCCTGTCTGTGGGCCACTGTCACCTCCTACTATTAGAGGAGAAAAGAGAAAAAAACGTGTGGAATATATTAACATGTTTTATTGATTTACTAGCTAACCCGGTGAACTTTGTTCCGCTTGAAAGCTAAAAGCAGTTTACGTAGGAAAAAATAATGTGTTGTCATCATCATTATCTTGGCGTTAGTACAGGTTGTTCCTTAAGCGAGGGCTTCCCTAATTTTTCTTCTCTACTTTGCGCGATATTCAGCATCCTTGACAACGAAACAATTAGCACCCGTCTTGTTCCACGAACTTGAATCGTCTTTTACTGGCGGGAAATAGTAACGGTGTTTAGACATAATATGTTATAAACATATCCTGGCAGTTTACGTAAAACATGACCCGTATCACGTTAGGCATTTTTCTTACAGTTTATCTACTATGTCATGGATATGACTGCCACGAAATTGAGCGTATTTATTGCGATCTTTTTGCGTTGCGCTGCATTTCCATCGCAGCATATAAATCACTGTGATATGTAGCCTATGTTTATGGTGATTAAGTAATAGTCTGCTACAAAAGAACAGTCCTAATGACCTTTTTAAGTCTTGTCCTTTGAGCTTTATCTGCATTCTGGGGTCAGATTACAACGTAAACATGAAGGGCTGTCTCACGGGAGGCAGAATCTTAACTTGGTGTTGCGTTCTGAGTACCGGGCCAGTGTCAATATTTAAACCATATTTCATCAAAATCGGAAAGTGAAACAAACAGGCAGATTTTGTTTTTTTTTTTAGAAAATAGTAAGGATAATCTTAAAATACGATCATCAGATTAACACCAGATCTTAATTGTTTACCTACTGATACTTACTTGACTTCCTTGGGTTGGAAATGTATCATCACAACCACGGCAGATACAGCTTTCCTTATGTCTCAGAATATAGAACATGTCTTTTACATCAAACGACCCTGATGCGCAAGCTTCTTTCAGCAGCTTCTCCCCTTCTTTCTGTCGAATCTCATCGCCACCAGACGAAAACGCCCTCGTAAAATCTAATTTCCCCTGGACGTAATAAAAATTATTTTAAATTATACAAATCGAGGTAACCATCGATATCATATTGGCAATTTGAGATCATGTCAGTAATAATTTTGCACATTGGAAAAACTTAACTTATGCCTATAAATATGCTACTTACTTTACTTACACGTGGCAATATCGCATACAAAAATCAATGTTCTCTTTCAATTTAAGCTCTTGGACTGTATTTATAATTAAAACCCACCAACCAATCTATATAAAGCTGTTACTACTTTTGCATAAAAGCTGTGGTGCTACATTATATGTTTAAAGACCAACAAATCAGATGACAATGCTAGTAAAAAAAGGCAATAGTAACATCTACATATAACATTAAACATAAGCCCATAAAACTGGCAATATGTGTAAATGGACTTATTTACTTGGATACCCGAAAACTGTGAAATGTAAAAAAGTAGGAAAACAGATTCTGGGTTCTCTTGCATAAACATAATGGACCATGAGGATTAACACTAAGATTACGACAGAAAATGACAAAGAATTAGGAATTGAGTTAACATAGCCCTGAAGATGTGGTAAAAGTGACACTATTTACTTATTTTATTTTAAAATAAGTGAAAAGTGCAAATTCATTCAAATATAAAATAATACATAATGAAGAGTAAGTATGAGCAAATAGAATAATGTTTTATTTTGTAACACTTTGCAATCTATACTTGTGAGGCATCTACACAATTCTAAAAACAAAATTAGAATTTGGCTGACACATGATTTGGAAAAGAGACTCCGAGAGTTTATCTTTTTCATTAATTTCAAATTAGTCTATAAATATGTTACACTATACATTGATACTAATAAATGAGATTTGCATGAGGAGCAATTAATTCCAATAATTTACCTATCTACATATCCTGCAATCTTAGTCATTTTTATATAATATATACTTTTTAATTTACTTAAATATACATCTGTAATAAATGACAAAAGCTTTGAATGATCCTGACAATAAGATCTGCATTTTAAATTAATTTTTTTTTTAATTACAATATTTACCTTTCCATCCCATAAGCCCAAAGCTTCTGCTTTCTCTAGTAATCCATCAGAGTGCTTGTCAAATTTAGTTCCTATTGTAAGGCAATTAGAGATATTTCTGTAACCCGAAGTGATTTTCTCAGCAGCCCACAGTTTTCCACTAGTTTCAAGTACCCATGCTTCCTTACAATCAGCTATGAGAAATGAATTATGATAGAAATGGCTATCATCAAATTCAGAACAGGGACCTCCTTGACCATACTTTTCTAATAAAGATGTTATGACATTTAATGCATTTTCTGCTGTATTCCCTCTTTCCAGACCCAAACTAAAATAATAAATCAATGCATTAAAATTATTATCATAACTGTGGGTTTCTAACTGTTAGTTAGGTGTTTTACACATTTTGGCAGGGATCAAAGTTACTTACAACACAACTAAACATTGTATATATAAACATTCACTTCCTAAGCAGTATGCATACAGAAAAAACTATTGGTTAATTTTTTTCTGCCATACTATATGTAATATATTTGAAGTGAAACGTTGATATATTTTTGCTAGGGACGAATTTTGTAAAGCATTTTGCAATGATACCATGCTGTGGAGTGTACTCTACAGCATGCTACTCTAGTCTAGAATAAAAAAAATGTTAATTATTCCATACTTTTAGTTTTTTAACTAGTATTTAACATTTTCCCTTATTCCTATTCCTATAAAATTTTGCCTACTGAGAAATTTTATTTATAATGTGCTTGAATGAAATTGATAAAAAGAAAACTAATTTGCTGATTCTTTTGTGTTATTACTTGTCATATTTCAATAATATCTAGACAATATCATATCTCTGACAAGTTACAAGAATGAATCTAAGCAAGCAAAAGCATAATATATACATATCTAAGCATATTATCTGCACAGGACAAAATAATTGAAGTAAGCAGAAAAAGTAGACTTACCGTACTAAATCCATTCCAAGCAAACGTTTCTGTCGAGCTTCACCATCTGCCTCATTATGGTTGGTCCAGACTGCCTCATTGCCAATGACTACATTCTTATCATTAGCACCCATTTCTGCTCCCCACATCCATGCTGGTTTACTGAGTATTACACTATTTATAGGTGAAGTGCTTTCTTCTATGGTGATATAAGTACACTAAAATAAAATTTAAATGGCAACAGCATTATTAAAAACCAAAAAGTTTGTGTGGTAAAAGTAATTAATGTAGAGGAAGCTGGACAGGTCTGCTAAGATCTTGAAAATCTCTTATTTCTCTCAGCTTAACAAACAAAAAACCTACCATCTTTAAAGGTCTTAGAATAATGTATAAAATAAATTTGAATAATAAGATGTTCAAACAAACAAAAAATCTTCAATACGTACCTATTATTATTTAACTGTTTTAAACATTAATTTGAACTTTTGACAAGAGTGTAAAAATTATAATCTTTTTGACATTAAAAATAGCAAATCACAGCCACAATAGGTATATTCTTATATTTTCAGTCAACTGTAATGCTAATTTTCGACAGCTATTTACCATATATAACACAAATATGTCCAGTTATTTAAAAATAATGTAAGAAAAATGATGACTTGATAGATCTTTTTGGATCATAGCTTAAACAATAAAATATAGAGGCCTTAGCACAAAATTACTGTCATTATAATTGAAAATTCGAATTATTCTTTGCTCATATTTGAACAATATTTACAAAATTACGTTCACATATTTTCTAGTTTGCTAAAATTGGACTCGTACTTCCGAGTCATGCGCGACATAATTTGAAAAATTATTTTGAGCTGTACAGTATCTCAGTATTATTATATTCTATATACCTAATTATTATTCCTAGTGGAACTTAAAATCCGAACAATAAATATTTTTTTTTATTAGGTACCTATATAACGAATTCTTAATAAAAGAACCAATTCATTGAAAGGACCTTTGTGGGTTGGCTGAGGCTAACAATCATAAAATACCAGTTGAGTAATTAGATCACAAGATATTTATGTTGTGGTAATTAATTTTACCTTCAAATTCGCTTCTCGCATTCGGTCTTTTGACAATATCACTTCTTGGACTTCGTTCTGCGGCCGGTCGGAGTTCTTCCCAAATATTACTACATTATTTTTGGTTAAAGGCGGTAGAACCACAAAAGTATCACAAGACCTAGGAGGCTGTTTTTTAATCATAGTGTAGTTTGATGTTGTTTTAGTTTAGCAGTAGACTGTTTATTTATATAAGGACCGAGAAAATTAAAAACAATGTAGGCACCGACTCAATGGAATTTCGTGTAATACTCGACAGCTGTCACTTGTCATTGTCAAATAAAATTTTCAGCCAGTGTAAAATAAAATGTCAATTTAGTTTTCTTTTCTCTTTTTTTAATTCGATGTTCGTCCACCAGGGAACAAGCTAAGACCAAAGGCCACGCTGCCTTTTCATTCGTCAGAATTTTCTTTTTTATTCAAATAAAGTTCGATTTACAATATAATTATCTTGTTTTCCCTTTTTTTAAATAGCCATTTCCTTTATTAAGTTCAGAGGTTATCTAAGTCCTTGAATATGTCTTTAGTTTGTTATTCCTTCAAGTTTTCGTATTATGTTTCCTCGTTATTTTGTTTATTTTAAGTAATGTCCTTGAATATTATGCATTGTTATATGTTCCCTATATTTACACAAAATACTTATATAAATTTTACACGCCTTGATCATTTATTTAGCAACAATTTTATAAATATTCATTTTTACCGTAAATACATACATATCTTCAGGCCAAGTTCCTTACTCGGTAGGCAGAGTATATGTTTACTCTAGCTTAAAGCTTTCGTTACCTGTAATCCTAAAGTGAATAGGAAATTACCTAAATCCTGATTACGTTGATATAATATTATATCATCGGGTAGGAAGAGTATCGAGTACCAAGCCTCACGATTCTGGAAGACCTGCCTAGCAGCTATACAAACACGCATATTTCGGACTCTTGATACCATCTTCGGATAAAACCCGAACGATTTGATCGTGGAATATCAACTTAGGTATCCCCGGGTAGGTACCTACATCAATCCACATTCGCATTGTACTTTCATCTGTCATTCCTTCTACATATTCGAACCGGCGGAGCCCTTTCTCATTTTAACACCAACTAGGCTTGCTTAGTTCATGTACCCACTAAGAACTAATAAGAATTAATTCAGTTTACAGTATTAGAACGAACTATTCCGTAGCCGTATGCTTAATCGTTCATTTAGTACATCTCGTTCGCAATGTTTCATCAAGGACGGAATAATAGCAAAGAACAGAATGAAATATGAATACGAAGAATTGTTTGTCGCGCGCTGCTATTGGACAAGGTATTTCAGATGTGATCGAACGAAATAACAAATTATGTTATTGTGACCTTTACTCTTATTAATATAGAGATCATAGTTAATTAGTTTGATGAATATTAGAAATAATTTGATAATATCACTACATAGTATAACACAAAGTCGCTTCCTCTGTCCCTATGTCCCTTTGTGTGGTAAAATGTTTAAAACTACGCAACGGATTTTGATCCGGTTGTTTTAATTAATGGATCAAGAGATTGAAGAGGAACGTTTATATCTAATCTCGTGCGAAGTCGGGGCTGGCCGCTAGTTGTAAATAAGTTGATAAATATTTTAAACACATTTTACATGATGTAAATCTTTTTTTTATAAACATTTATAATATAACATAAATAAACAACAAAAATGGAAAAATACCAATCGTAAACATTTTGATTTTTAAATAAGCCATTCTAAAAATGACACTACAAAATATGGAGATAAAACTTTTCATAAAAATTTTAGAATTAAATTCCTATGCCTGCAAAGCATAAAGAAAACGACAAAAATTGCATGTATTCGTGTACACATGTGTAAAGTGAAACTTCTTTATGGCATCATATTTCGTGGAGCGTAATAGTAAACTTTTATTTAAAAAAACCTTAAATATGGCTCTATACGAACCTACCGCCTCATTGGTCGAGTGGCTAGCGTACACGCCTAACTACATCGACCAACCGCGAGGCTCGGGTGTGATCTCTGACAGGGGTAGGCATTGATGAACACTTAGATGTCTGCATTTCCGGCTCTGTGTGTTATTTTAATATGTTCTGGTGTAAATATAAGTATTTCTAAGTATCAGTATCGTTGACTAACACCCATAACACAAGCATATAATTAGCTTACTTTGGGGTTAGATTCAATTGCCTTGACTTGTCCAGGGATATTTATTTATTTACCTCATAGTCATAGAGGTCAATCAAAGTAACAAAGAAATGTGACAGTAAATGATGTCGGTAAACTTTCACTTCAATATTTTTTACTTCAAATATATAATTTGAAATTCTATCGATTGCAGTTGAGCTCCTAAATAAGCTAAAAGGTTTTAAATGCCTCTATGCAATTGAGGAGATTGCACAATGCAAAATTGCATTCTAATTGCTTTGCATTTTTTCATTGCATACTTTAAATGATATTTAATGAATAAAGATTCACATTTAAAAGGCATTTATTATAAATAAAGGTAATGTAAAAAATTAATAAATACGCATCTTAATATAAAACCAATTATTCTTCTGTACGGTCATCTAACTCTTCTAATGTGGCTTGGTATGCACATTGCGATGGGTTCCAGGATGGTTTGAAGACACTCTAGGACTCACTTGATTGCACTGCTGTGGGCATCTCCAAATCAGGGCGATACGAAGTTCGTCAGGTCAGTAAGTAATAGAAAAATTGGTATGTACTAGTTGCGTTTCATCTATTTATTAATACGTAATGCCAAAACTTTGGACCCCTTTTTACGAAAATTGCGCGGACGCAGAGCATAAAATTCGGCACGCTTATAGTTTATGTGTAGAAGAAGTGCAGAACGCTAATATTTTTCAATAATAATGCTTATAAAGTACATTAAATCAGTAAATATAACATTACCATGAATTTGACACACACAAACAAATATATTGACGATAACGATAAAATATCACAGATGGCGCAATATAAAGTTTGGAAACAAAGTAGTTGGTCTTGAGCAATGAAGATAGCGTTCTTATCAACAAGTTATTAAAATTTATTATGGTAAAATTTCGACCAATGGGCGACCACTAGTTTTAATAAAACTATAACGTCGGGGAAAATTTCATTAAACTAATTAAATAAAACAACTCCGCAGCCCAAAGCCTTTCTTGGCTTTCAAAACTAGAGGAGTACTAAAAATCACGTTTTCTCTTATTTCTCTTTCAATCAAATATTTAATCCCTTCACATCATTGTTTCCTCAATCATGAAAGTTATAAACATCAAGCCCACCATTTGGCATATCCAGAGGTTTTGTGAGATTCTTTTTACGATAACTTTTTTCACTATTAACATTTTCGCTAGATTTCATTTCCACCCTGTTATATATGGTTTTCTTTTTAAATCTTTCTCTCTCCTTACTAACATATTTTAATAAGTTATCTGTAAACACAAAATTCAGATTAACCATGTTTTGTTATGTCCTTTTTTTATTATATGGGAAGGCAAACAAGCAGACGAGTTTCTTGATGGTAAGAAATTCACGTATCCTATCTTATCCTAGAGACACCAAAGGTGGTAATGGTGCGTTACCTACCTGAAACCGGGATGTTGTTCTAGATAGATTTTGTAGTTAAATGTTACACAAACATGCAAATCTTTAATACATTACACATATAGTCATAGCTGTGTAAAGTAAAAACAAAATTGAAGCTTTAGAAAGTGCAATATGTCCAAAGCACCATACTAAGATAACATCTCAATCATTACTTTGCTTAAATATGAAAATTAAAAAAATAAGAATGAATAAATAAATACACTTTATTAAGTACCAAAATTTAAAATTATACACACTCTTTCACTTATCATATTTAACTTAAGTGCACAAAGGTGGTTTTATCGCTTCAGAGCGATCTCTGCCAGATAACCTAATAGGGTGAAGGAGAAAATTTATGTATTTAAAACCTAAGGTAAGGCTTCATAAAACAAAACATATCTAAACTGATGCTAGTCTAATAAATATATTGTTATAAGCCAACTGTTAAGAGGCTAGTTAGTGGTGACTAACTAAGGTTTTAACACTTATATACCAGTGCCTCATATAAACTATGTACATGTGCTTGTCAGTTCCATTTTCTAGTAGTGAGGGTAGCTGTTGCTTACATGTTAGAGTAAACAATGCAATTAGATCTTATATCTATAGGCGGCATATCATTTCTTATCATTTGTGTTATTAAAAAAATCCTTTTGGAAGCAACCTACGTAAAAAAACTATTTGCCTTTCAGCATTGCAGCTCATAACAGGCGCGCAAAGTTTAAATGAGACTATACCAATTACGAATAACGGTCCATAATAAACAAGCTCAGTAAAACTGCAAAAACCGACTCCAGCTATTTTAATAGGTCCCACGTCACAATTTGATATTTTTTTCGAAAGATAACAAATGATTTCGAAGTAGTCCTACATAAATTTTATTGATTTAATTATATCCCACGATATAGGGTAGCCGATAGACCTGCATACCAAACCGGCCCCAGACACCAACACGCCTACAACATTTTTGATATTTCTAAGCCACATGTCTAATCACATCGTGAGAGCCGTGTGCTAGTTCGCTGTCTGATCACATTAAAAAACGCAATAAAAATGATTACCCTCTATAGAAGCTATACATTGGTCCAGATATTCTCTAGTATTACAATCTTTTGTTAGCGAAGGACTAATTTCTAAGCAATAATCCGGCCCATATTCCAGCCAGTTAGCATGGTACGGTATTTGCTCATCCAATTCCACTCCTACCACTAATCCAGTGATAGAAGCCCAAAGCCTGGCTGTGTTAGCGTAATTGTAACCACCTGAAACAAGAAAACCAAATTAAAATAACTCGCAAGGGAAAAATACGTTTACCTACGAAAAATGTAATTTTACGTAAACTTTTTTGCAAGAGAGTGCCAAGTTTCACGATTCATATTTCCTACCAAAAAAAGATTTGGGGTTATCATAAGCTCCTAAAACAATATTATTTTAAAATAATAATTGTCATCGGAGAAAGAAAACCTCATGTCGTAAGCTATACAACTGTTTTTACAGGTGGACACTTAGCAACACAAAAATAATACTGCTTGGAGCACAAACTAATAAAAAAGTGTAGAAAGGGAAGGGAAAGGAAGAAAATTCGCTCGCAAAAGTGAAGCAAATAATATGATGACAATATACGGCAATATGAAGACGGCGCCTCATTAGTCAAACTCGAGTAGGTGACAAGGTGTTACGTTACAGTTGCCAAAGAAATTATTCGTAAGTTAAAAAAAATTAACAGTATTTCGAGTTTTCGAAAGTCTTCTGGAATCAGTTTTCGTAACAGTAATAACTGATTTTTGAAATAATTTAAAAAAAAGAAGAAAAAATATTCTACTTTATTTCTTGGAACGCATAATTATTCGCCATTTCAACAGTGTTACAAAATTAGCTAATCACACATTCAAAAAAAAATCGGCAATTTTCTATTTTGGATTTGCGGGAGCAAATGTAAAATCGCCTCTGTGGTCTAGCGGTTTAGTTGTTGGACTGGACTGCATGAGGTCTCGAGTTCGAATCCCGGGTCGGACAACAAAAAGAAAATTGAGTTTTTCAAATTTTCTAATAAAAAAAATGTTGCTCGGGATCGGTTGGCGATAGGCTTGCCACCTAGCACATTGTGGGACTTAGTATTAGTAGAAGATCCGGCCCTAAATCGACCTTCACCGAGGTGATTAATGAATGAAACATATTTTAAATTAAATTTAATACCCTAAAAAATTAATAAAAAATAGGTTGACTGACAAAATCCTGGACAGACTATTATATTAAATTATTGTTTAAAAAATATTTTTTTATTAAAAAATGTACCGGCGAGATTAATAAAAAAATCTTATACCAACAGAAAGTATGAAGCCTGTAGCGTGTGCAATTGATAGGTTGCCGATTTTTTACCTGAACAGACTATTAGGTTGACAGGTATAAACAAGTACATTGAAATTAGGTTCTTACACTTTTCATGATTAATAAATAAATTTTATATCAAAATGAGCGCTGTTTTATTACGAACACGTTGATATAGGGTTGACTGCAAAAGTATTGGTCCTAATGGGGGTTGACGACTTTTAAAGATTGAAATTTTTTTTCTTACTGGGACTGGAGCGACAGAGAGGTCTAATAGCGACAGAATAATAATATAAATATATATTTAATTCATTATATATTTATTTATTTTATGTAATATTGTTTAATATTTATCTATCTAATAATAGGTATGATTTTTTTATTAATCCTGCCGGTACATTTTTTAATAAAAAATATTTTTTTAATAAAAAATCATTTTTTAAACAATAATTTAATACTGTCCAGGATTTTTTCAGTCAACCTATTTTTTATTAATTTTTCAGGGTATTAAATTTCATTTAAAACATGTTTCATTCATTAATCACCTCGGTAAAGGTCGATTTAGGGCCCGATCTTAGACTATATCTTCGGCTAGTCGTGGGTGCCCCGGTTGTGCCTCTGCCTACCTTTTCAGGGATATGGGCGAGAAGATACTTTAATGTGTTTTACTTTAATGTGATAAGCTGGCCTTTTGTACAATTTTACATATTCACTAATAGTATGAATGTTTTATGTACAATTAAGAATTTAATTAAATAAATTACATACCTCCACCAAGAAGCATTGTAGGTTTATGTTTACTGAGAACACGATTGACGCACGATAAGTATCCCTTGAGCGTGACTCCCGCTCCCGCGACTGGATCGTTAGGGAGACAGTCTCCTCCACATTGAACCACCATCACGTCCGGCATGAAGTGTGAGTACACCAAATTAAATGTCCTTAAACAATTTACCAACTACTAGTAACGTTTTATCACAAAGTTGATTGAATATGTGCCTGTCTTTTTTATAAGCACACGATTCTCCTGATGGTAAAAGACAACCGCGGCCCATAAACACTATAGATGTTACAGGCACGTCGCTGTCCTGTGGCCGGGATATGTTAGGTCTGTTTTTACAAGGAGACAATGTACAGTTGTATGATAAATTCTAATATATATACATTTAAATCTAGAGTGGTTCAAGATCTACCGCCTCATCATTTCCTGCCGGCTCTTTGATCGGATCCGGGGAGTAGGGTAACTAGCCAGCCAGCCAGGAGAGCTGCGCTTGTTTTCTTTCTACATACATACATATCTTCACGTCAAGTCCCTTACGGGGTAGGCAGAGAATATCGAGTGCCAGACCTCACAATCCTGTCCAGCTTCCTTCACATCAAATGTTTACTTTCTTATCACATAAAATATCATGAACTATCATTTTGCTGATTTACTGCCCCACTTAATATTGTATAACCACATATAGAGGTTGGAAGTAATTACCAGAAACCAAGGACGCAAAAAAGTTATATCCCTGGAAACCAACTTAATTCTTCATATCCACCGTCCACCATACAGAACAGCAATACACTTGAGTTTTGACTGGGGCCTCTCTTACCAGGGATTACGTCTAGTTTGTTAAGTGCGGGCGACAATGTGAGTGTTGATATACCATGACAGATCACTAGTAAATTTGAGGAAATATGAAAACAACTTTGTTCTACCCATTCAATTTGTATGGCAAAAAGTAAAACTTTGATTTTCCTAGTTTCCTCACTGTCAAATGGTATAAAATGTACTCTATGTCCTTTCCTCAGTTCTAAATTACCTCCTTACCAAATTTCCGTCAAATCGGTTTAGCCGGTCTTAAGTTATAAACAGTGTTACTAACATAACTTTCTTTTACATATATTTATTACAAATAAAAGTCTTACTGACCTATCAAAGCAATATTCTAAAGTGTCATCACAGTATGCCGGTTTCAGCGGGAAGTTGCATGTGTAACCTTTTCCATCGTAATTACCTATATTATCAATGTTACCAGTGCCAGGATAGAATCCAGGTTCACATTTATGGAATGACAGTGTAAATACTCTTTTACTTAAGTTATATGCATCTTCAACTCCATTCCCTGTAAATACAGTTAGTTAAGGATGCAAACAGTAACACTTAAAAAGAGCCCAAGTGTAAGTTTGACGCGCCGTAATGAATTCCGTACTAGGAAGCATAAATAAGAAATATTTTTAATGAGAGCAGCTATTAAAATATTAAATCAAATCAAATTTAGGCTTTGGCCTAACTTACGTGACTGAAGTGACTGAAAAGCATGAGCTACCAGATTCTACCAGTGTTTGCCTAGCACACCTATGCTACCGCGACAGGGGAAAATAGCTTTAATAAGGAGTCTTGTTGTCAGACTGTGAGTGTGATTTTAATTTAATTTCAGGACCAACATTAGTCTCACAATGTTAACCAGATATGATGCTAATTTGATCACCTAGTTGATCAAGGGCAAAGAACACACCCCAAACTCCAATGAGCATCTTTGAGACTTGTGTTTTATTAGCAATAAAGGCATGCAGTTGAGTGACGAAGACGAAAATTTTTGACTTGTTTATATTTGATGAAATTTTGTTTGTTGCACTTTGAGATCCTCAATAATTCTATTGTTGTATAAAAACAGTAAATCAGATTATAGAATACACATTATGTCTACCAAGATTCGTCTATGCAGTCTTAAAGTTTAGGAATCAAGTGCGGTGTGACAAAGACAGACAGGCAGTCAAATCTATTAAAATTGATTTTTATCATTCTGCTACGGAAAACCAATATCTCATCACTATAATAAAATTAAAAATTGAAACATGTATGGGTCCCGGGTACTATACAGCAAAGACCATTTTATTCCTAATTATATTATTCTGTTAAACATACGCAACACTATACTAACATGAATAAACATCACACTGTCACAACACTCTATAGAGGCTTCTCCCCCACATTTCTCCATAAGTAAAACATCAATATTTATAGCAGTAATAAAAGAAAACAATAAAAACAGAACAGGGAGATAAATATCTTACCATGGTGAACATCAAGATCTATATAGAGAATTCTTGGATACCTTTTTGATAAATTTTCAATAGCTAATACCACATCATTTATATAACAGAACCCTTCAGCTTGGGATCTGAAAATATACAACATAAGCATTAAATTCTAATGTTTTTAAAGCAGACAGTCAAGAGACAAAAGTTTTAGCTTTTATACTGGAGAATAGGACAACCTAGTAGAGGTTTCTCTCTGGCTAAATTTGTATATTAATATCAATCTTTAACATAGCCAGAATCCTAAACAGAGGGAGACAGGCAAAGAAAATCTTAGACTATTTTGTTTTAATCGTCATTTTTATCATGAGCATCTCACTTAAGTATCTAGTAAAGAGGCAAGAAAGCTATTTAAAACACAAATATAGCAACTCTTTACTCAACGAGTAATCTGCAACGATTTTCACAAAATCTTTTTTAAAACTTCTATATCAATTTCTTTTTTTAACAATTTTTCTTGTCTACCCATAACATAAGTAGTCCATTGATATAGCTTTCGGACATTCGAACATTTGGGCAATTTCAAATCTAAGTTTAAGATCTTCTGACAGGAAGCTCCGCCCGTAATTTGCTAAGTCCATTATCTTAAATCACCATAGAAATTATAGAAGTCCTTTTTTGTGGCTAGAATGTTATATCACACACAAATGCTGGTTACTATTACAAGTACTACTTCCAAACCAGAAAATAGTGAAGTATTTCAATAATTTTTAGTATATCACATAAAGGTATTAATAATATTCCTACCTTGTTGACATCTTGTCAACAAGGGAGGAATATTTTGAACACCTTAGAAGCAGTAACACATTTAGTTGCTGGACCAATATCTAATAAAATAAGGTGTAGAACTACAAAATACATAGCTGATTGGTGAATGTCTTGGCTGAAAGACACATAGTACATAATTAACTAGGTACTTATCATAAGCAACATAACTTATATCATATAAGCAAACCTTTGTGCATGATGCCACCCTCCACACCAATTTATAACAGTATCACAGTAACCATTCATTAAACATTTTGCTGCTGTTATTGATGCTCCAGCTATTGTAGATACTGCCTTATACATATTAGAAAATGGTGCACAATCATAAGCTAAAAACAAATCAATTTCTTTTGTTCTTTATTTTATTTATTCAATGAATTTTATTTGAAAATATAAAATTTGTAATGACAACTTTAAAAAAAAACCTGATACAATTAGCTAGTGGTCAAAAGCAATTGGGATTCTATTTCTCAGGAACACTTACAGTATAAAATCAAAATAGTATTAATTAAACAAAAATAAAAAGAGGAAACACTAAATAGATTTATTGAAAAACTCTTTGAAAGCAATTTATGTACTAATAGACTATTATAAAATTAACAAATCAAATTAAACTGGATATGATTACTTTTAAAACAAGCCACCCCGAATTGTTCCTGGTGCAAAGTGCCCATAATACTTTGAAGTTAAAAAATTAAACAAAAATACTACATAATTACATAAATAAAAAACAAACTTACCTAAGCCATAATGTTCATCTAAAGAACTTATTTCATAATCATCATTTATCTCATTAATATTTTTTATATGACTAATATAATCTTTTGTGTGAAATAGTTGTAGCTGTTCCTCAGTTGCTGGTTTTGCTTCCACTACATGTAATTTTTTGATTAATTTATAGGCAAACAAAAGCCGTAAGGTTGTGTAAGCCTGAAAAAAAAATTAACTACACTACCAGACGTTTAAACTGTGTTTATATTTACACTTTGTTAGTCTTAGAATCAATATACAAGTCCAAAACAGCCGAAGAACAATAATCAAGTTCGATTTCCGACAAATATATGCTCCTTTGAAAACAGTAGATATTTAAACTCACTCGTCTTCGAACAGGAGGTAACCGATCACATTCCTCGTACAAATTATCATCGTAGATAATGCAGGGAGCTCTGTTAATTTTCAGTCTGTCATCTGTTTCTGCACTCATAATATTTTAGGTTTTTTACGAAATAAATATTCAATCTACAATACGTAGTATCTCTAGTATAAGTGTATAGTCTATGTACAATACAAAGTTAGGGTGAAATTAAATTTGAAATTCAAAAGCTCAATTCAATACAGTGTTGCCAGTGGTAGATAGTCAAAAGTAACACGACACTGACCAAAAAGTAACATTTTGCCGAAAAAGTAACATTGCCTTTTTACTGTGGAAACTGGAGAAATACGTTATTATGGCAATTTCTTTATACAATAAAACTTAAATACGTTTTTGGCCCTTTTATCAAACGTAAAAATTCGTACAAGCCGTGTAACAGCAGATTAAAAAACAATACTTTTTTATAACATTAAAACGTTTTACAGCTAGAACTTCTTGAAGTTAATATGCAGTGGACGGAACACCATGCTCTGCATGTAATGTAACATAAATAACAAAACAACACAAAATTAAGTTACACAGTTATATTAGGTTCAGTTGTTAACACGACTGGTTGTTAAATTACTGACTCTTTTATTACCTTCGAGTTTTTCAGATTAAAACACCAATAAAAACCAACTTACCAAATCACTTAAAATCAAAGTCTCAAACAAAACAAATAACACAGACAATACATACACAATCTTCAAATTCGAAGAAAGTGTCGAGCCGACCGGACCGAAACAGAACCGAGCGAGCAAGCAATCACAACACAAACAATCAACAATCAGGAAAATATTAGAAAGTTTTATGAATGCCTGTCATCTTTAACTTTTAGTGAAATTCTTGCTTGTGATGACTGTGAAAAAGCATTTAATGAATTTCAAGATATTTTGATGTCATTTAAATAATTATGTTTTCTAAAAATTCAAATTAAAGTTTCAAATAAGCCAATAAAAAATAAATGGCTATCTAAAGATGTTTTAAAATGTTGCAAAGTAAAACGTCAGTTATATTTAAATTATCGATTTTCTCATACTAACAAAAAGAGTAATAAAATATTACATTCGTTATAAGAAACTACTATCCAAATGTATAATAGAGTCTCAAAAAACAGGCATCATTAAAATATAGTAAACAGCATTACGGGATTTAATTAGGAGTTCTTTTCAAAATTTTCTAATTAAAAAAAAAAGTTGGTCGGGATTGGAAATGTGCCCGGTTGGCGATAGGCTTGCCACCTATCACATTGTGGGACTTAGTGTCTTCGGCTAGTCGTAGGTGCCTTGGTTGTACCTCTGCCTATCTCTTCGGGGATATGGGCGTGAAGATACTTTTCTTTTCAAAATAAAATGCTCAAAGAAGAAATTGAAAAAATTAAAATAAATAACTTAGTCTGTACTGATGCTCAAGCAATTTGTAACTATTTTAATGAGTTCTTTATAAACCAGACCAAATCTTGTAATAAAAACCAGACTAGCTCTACTGGTAACATAAAATTTAATAGTTTGTTCAATCATAATAAAACTATGTTTTTGACACCAGTAGATGAACATGATATTATTAAGGTAACTCATAGTTTCAAAAATACTAGAGCAACTGGTTTTGACAATTTAAGCACAACAATATTAAAAAGTGTTGCTAGTGTAATATCAGAACCTCTATGTCATATAAGTAATTTATCATTTTTGGAAGGGAAATACCCAGAGCGTTTAAAGCAGTCAATTATCAAGCCATTATTTAAAAAAGGTGATACATGTGATATGAACAATTATCGGCCTATAAAATTAATTCCAGTAATTTCTAAGATTTTTGAAAAAATAATGTATGAAAATCTTTCCAACTATTTACTCCATTTCAACTTGTTAAAAAATAATCAGTATGGATTTAGAAAAGGCAGGTCTACATTATATGCATGTTTTGACTTAATACAAAAGGTAACTGAATGTCTAAACATTAGAAAGCATCCACTTTCTGTATTTTTAGATATGAGCAAAGCATTTGACTTTGTTTCACATAAAATATTGTTAACAAAACTTGAGAGATATGGCGTTAGAGGTAAAACATTAGATTGGTTTAAAAGTTATTTAGAAAAAAGGAAGCAGTGTGTTGAGATTTCAAAAATAAGTGGAAACCGAAATAGCAGGTCTGAATGCATCTCTCTTAGCTTATCATGAATATGTTTCTTCCATTTTGCAATATGGGATCCCCATTTGGGAAAATTCTGTAGACTTAATTAGAATATTTAGAGTACAAAAGAAGTGTATACGGGCGATATGTGGAGTTAATCAGTTACATTCATGCAAACCACTGTTTAAGTCGCTCAAAGTTTTATCTTTACCATGCTTATATATCTTGGCTATATGTGTATTTGTAAATAAACATCATCATTTGTTTCAAACACATGCTGAAGTATTAAGAATTACACACTTCAGAAATAGTAATAAACTACATACGTGCCTAATCAAAAACTTAATATTTATAAAATAATGTATATTGCATGCCCATTCGTATATATAACCAAATTCCTGATAGTCTGAAATCACTTCCAGTTAAAAGATTTCGAAAGAAGGTATTTGATTTGCTATTAGAGAAGACATATTATAGTGTTAAAGATTTTCTTGCTGACAAGCGTAAATAAATAAAATATATATATTTATTTTTAATAACTTTAAACCTAATTTAAGTAATAAAATCATGGTTGCCGCGGAGTTTCTTTCACCGTTTCTTTTCCCGACTGGCTAGGTTTGGAAACGGTGGTAGTGTGCTGTAGATAGGACTAAAAATTAATCTACCTTTAAATTAATTTATAATAAATTATGAAACTTATGTTCATAAATAAATAAAATGTTTATTAAAAATGTAAATAAGTGCTGCTATTTAAATGTACATTTTTATAGAAATATGTAAAATTTAACTAAATATTTGCACACCACACTGTGGTAGAATATGTTGTATTCTTAAATATCTTTATAACAATTTTTTAACACACATATTCCAAATTATTTTCATTTCATTTCAACGACTGGTCGCATGCGTAAACGGGATGAAAAATAGAGAAATACGCGCGAGTGAATGAATAAGTCGATTCGACAGATATCAATGCGACTCGAAATCGCATATTGCAATCGTATCGGTTCGCCCGCCATCCATGTTGAGTATTCGTATTAAGTTGGTACCAATCGCGCCAACATGAGAAAAAAATATAATATTTTCAAATGCGTATCGGTTCACGTTTATTTTTTTTTTGATTGAAAATCTAAAAAATAACGCAACAGTAACATTTTGTATTGTGTGATATGGAATTAACATTGGAGGGTCAAAAGTAACGTAAAATGTTAAAATAATAACATTCTGGCAACGCTGATTCAATACTTTAAACACCCAAGTTTAGTGAATATTACTTTTTTTAGGTTAATTTGCCCCACATAAATATTGCCCCTTTCTGGGGCCGGCTAAGGCCCTGCTACCACGTCATCCATTTAATTAATTCTTATTATATAACTACCTATCATTAGTCACTATAATATACAAATTCATGTCAGGGTCTTGAGTAAAACGGCGGTCACTTTGTTCAAGCTCATTTTGTGAGATTGTTCATTTCCTCGTTGTGGCGGCAACGAGGGAATACACTGTACACATTTTTTTTCATTTCACCTGTACACTTGAATTAAACAAAACTAAACTAATTACCGCCTAAATTAATTAATTTTACTCGTAATTAACATGAAGTTCATTAATTACGCAAAAAATACACCCATCTTCTTTTACGATGGCGCAGATGGAGTACACAGCCGGCGCGGCGTAAGAAAGGAAGTATCCCTCTCTCTTTCTACGGCGCGGGGAAATTATATTCCTGCGCCTGCTGTTTTGTTTAGATGGCGCAGGGCGCTTGCGCGAATGTTCGTGTTGTCATGTTTATGTACGATAGCGCAATAAATGAATATTATTCTACCACATAAATGATAGTACTTTTATTCTGATAATTAAAACAATTCGTGCAAAAATATTCCCTAACCATTCCAAAATATCAAAAATGCACAACGTTAATATTCAAGTTTTCACTTCTGCCTGCACTCCCGGAGTGCAGCTTGTCGTTTTTTAAACTTAAGTTGCCCATTTGGATCCCTTGATAAATTATTTTTTTGTTATTTGTTTTCAATTAATTTCTTAATTTTCTTAATATCTGGTTTCCCTTTTTTTAAAAAAAAATATCAATTTCCTTTGTTACGTTCAGAGGTTATTTAAGTCCTTGACTACGTCTTTAGTTTGTAATTCCTTAAAATTTACATGTTATATTTCTCAATTTTTCTCTTATTACCTATCTGTTACATCCTTGGATTTCCGATTACTTACTCACAAATTATAAAATTAGAATGCTGAATGATAAAATCATCTTTTTCGAAGGCGCCAAAACTTCCACGACCATGTATGAATTATTTTTATGAGTAAAGTAAGTTTGTTTTTCCCCTTGTCTCTTATACCAGTTTCATATTATATGTAAACTCATATCTTAACACTTTCTTTTGCTAGTTTCTTCTTCAATATTTTTTCTTGTTCAGGCCTCTGTCTCGTCTGTCGTTAAAAACACTGAACTCTCCAATTTTTCTTTACCCACCTACTGTTTTAAACTAACATAGTTTATTTACAGAATCGTGTTATGTATACATCAATAAGTAATATGTACACATTACATTAATTAATTTACTTCTTACAGATTTTTCCTTTTTCGTCTTTTATCTTGTAAATTGGATGGAACACTCGAAAAGCACACCTTCCTCCTTCGACCGTTCCCGGCAACCCTATTTTTTTTTCTCTATGAAGTCCCGTCTGTTCAGTTCTCAGTAGTATTGTATTCTCTTTGAGTTAAAGAGAAAGACCACTACAAAGTTGGGCTGTAAACCAGATATTGATATTTTTATTTAGAAATATCGATATTTATTTTTAAAACATTTTTAGACTATATTTCATATTGAAAGTAATACATCGACAAGCGGATTTTTTTATAAGTTTTAATTTTTAACTGCTCTTGAAAAATATTTAAACTACAGCTTTAGCTACTGTACTTTATTATGATTTGATCATTTTTTAATATAAAATAAATAAATAAATATTCCTACATTCATAACCAACAAATTTTCCACAAAAAAATGTGTCTAATGAAATGTATCAGTTATTAAATACTTAATGTGCTATTTCAAATCAAGGTTTGATTCTCTGGACAAGTTACACAAACTAAATCTAACCCCAAAGTAAGCAAATTATATGCTTGTGTTATGGGTGTTAGTCAACGATTCTAATACAAAGAAATACCTACTTAAAAATGTACTAGAATATATTTAATAAACACTCAGACCCGGAAATGCAGACATCTAAATGTTCATCTCACAAACGTCTGCCCCCGTCGGGAATCGAACCCGAGCCTCGCGGTTTGTCGATGTAGTTAGGCGTGTACGCTAACCACTCGACCAACGAGGCGGTCATATTATTATCCTAAAACCAAATGCAATTTTGTATAAAAATCAGTTAATGTCGATCAAATAATAAACTTGCCAATCTTTAAATCGGAGCAGACGAGCAAAGGAGAGCGAAATCATAACAAAAATGTATACTATATATATGTATATATGTTTATATGATGTATGTATATATGAATGTATATATGTATGTATATATGTATGTATGTATGTATATATGTTTATAATGTATATATGTTACTACATTTTAACAAATTAGAATTATTTCATAATAAACAGTTTGGTTTTACAAGGGGTAGATCAACAGTCGATGCTGGTGTGGAATTATTGAAGAAAATTTATGAGTGTTGGGAGGATTATCAGGATGCAATCAGTGTGTTTTGTGATTTGTCCAAAGCATTCGATTGCGTAAGTCACGATACGTTGATAAAAAACTGCGCCATTATTGAATTAGAAATAAGGCACTCGATCTTCTGATTTCATACTTGAATGGGAGAATTCAGAAGGTAGATATTAAAGGCAAAAAATCGACTGGTGCTACTGTTACGATGGGTGTCCCCCAGGGCTCTATTCTTGGTCCATTTTTGTTCCTTGTATATATCAATGACTTACCTTACTACGTAAGAGACAAACACGAAATTGTATTATTCGTGGATGACACTTCACTTACATTTAAAGTGAAAAGACAACTGGGTAAGTATGACGAAACGAACAATGCTATTTCAAAAGTTGTACACTGGTTCAATGTAAATAATCTTTTTTTGAATAAAAAAAAACTAAAATGTTCAATGCCAAATGTGAGGTAAGTAGATACCAACGTACAACTTAATGGGAACAAGTTGGACCTTATAGATTCTACTATGTTTTTAGGAATAACAATTGATAAGAAATTGCAATGGGGCCCACACATTGATAAACTTGCAATTAGATTAAGCTCAGCAGCGTATGCTGTTAAAAAATGAGACAGTTAACTGATGTTGAAACCGCTAGGATGGTTTATTTTAGTTATTTTCACAGCATCATGTCGTATGGAATTCTTCTCTGGGGGAGTTCTGCCGAAGTCAATACTATATTTATTTTACAAAAGAGAGCCATAAGGGCAATTAATATCCTAGGCCTAAGAGTTTCCCTGAGAGAAAAATTCAAAGAAATCAAAATTCTAACTTTAGCATCCCAGTATATCTTTGAAAATTTAATGTATGTTTACAGAAATTCAAGTTTATTTAAAAGAAATTGTGATATACACTGTGTCAATACAAGGAATAAAAATAATCTTGCTGTGCATGTGTCTCGTCTCCACAGAGTAAGCCATTATTTCATGGGCCTATGTA
>NJDC01001868.1:0-16677 GCA_002245475.1 Calephelis virginiensis | reverse complement strand
TACTACTTGTAGAATTCTCCATAGATACCCCGATTCTTATTCTAACCATGTACTCCACAATCTCTTCAAAATACTAGGTCTTGAACTAAAAAACTATTACTACCTTGTAAGCAATGTCGAGATAATTTCGATAAAGACCCTAGTCTCTGTGTCGGTCCGGGCTCCTTTGAAGAATACCTAGATAGAATCCTTCCTGCCAAGCAGTTCAAAAAGGGCGAGCATAGGTTTACTGTCACTAACTACTAACTAGGTGGTAGAACTTACTTTTGTTCTAGGCCTCATCAGGGCCTCAGATTGGCAACACACCATTATAATGTTTCGTGTCTCTAGGCGGCGTTAATTCTTGCCTTCAGGAAATCCGTTTGCTTGTTTGCCTTCCAATACCATAAAAAAAAACATTTCACTATGGGACATTACTGGTCGCGGCGGCGAACGCGACTGCCCGTGGCCTGCTGCCGGTGGGGCGCGAATTGCCGCCTCGCCAGACGCCTCGTCGGTCGCACCGCAGGTTCCCGTGGCCAAGCGGTTAAACTTATATCTCGGGCGGTTATCATCCGCTGAGGTTTTGCAGTCAGCTGTCTGTGGCAATTTTACCTAGCGTTAGTACTCCTTCCGTGACCTGGAGTTGCTCAGCCAGGTCTCTTGTATTACTGTAACGCTGCCAAAGGAGACAAGTAAGCCCAAAGAGTAAAGTAACTGTCCATAAGCCTTTTGATTATACCAAAATGACGGGTTACTTCAGATTGATTTCTTTCTGTTTCTTACGTCCCTACAGCCACAGCCTACAGCTCTTTCCGGTTTATTTGTAGTTAAATGTCATCGTTCTATGACATGAAAAATGTAGTGAATTTAATAATATTAAAATTTTGTCGAAAAAGGTTTTATCAGATTATTGATAAAATTTTGAAACTAATACCAAATTTTGATAAAACCCATTTAAATTCTAATATATCAGCTTATGTCATTCTGAAACTTATTCTATTTAAAGTATGTTAAAAAATGTGTACCTATGTTACAATTTTATTACAAAAAAAATTACAGATATACAAAGCTAATATGGAAATATGTAGATATATAACCTAAAGGGTTCCGGGACCCGTCTTGTTAATACTTTATACTTAGAATGTACCGAAACAGACAATAGCACCATTGCAACTTTTGCTGACGACAAGGTTATAATTGCTGTGACAAGTACGTACTACGCAAGAAGAAGCAACAGAGAAAGTTTAAACTGCTATATCTAAAGTCCTGTCATCATGGCAAAAATATGGCAAATGAAATTTAAATCTACACGTGTTAATTTTACTAACAATTACAAAAAAAAACATCTTTACGCCCAGATCTCAGAAGGGGTAGGCAGAGGCACAACCAGGGCACCCAAGACTAGCCGAAGACACTAAGTCCCATAATGTGATAGGTGGCAAGCCTATCGTCAACCGAGCGCACATTTCCAATCCCGAGCAACATTGTTTTTATTAGAAACTTGGAAAAACCCAATTTTCTTTTACTAATAATTACAACGTACCAATATACATATTTATTCTATTAACAAAGAATATCACATTCCAGCATAGCAAAAAATCTTAGTATGACACCCGATACAAATCTATGATAGAAAGCTCTCGTCAAAAAAACGAGAAGAGTCATGCCTACGTTATTTTTAGCTTGTTGAAATCCTTTTTCTTAAATATGATGTCAAAAAAAATTACATGATAATTAAAAAATATTGCTATTTTGGAAATAGAAGTTTTTTTTAAGAAGTGATATTAAACATCATATTAAATTTGGAACTCGCTCTGACTTAAGCTCGGGTATGCGTGACTGGGGGGTCTTGACACGAATGCTGGATCCGCCCTGGCAAAGGGCTAGAGTATAAAGGGCGTTATAGCGCGCGCACCGGAGCCCGGACGTAAACCTCCTCATAACTTCCTGTCAGTTTGTAATGTTTTTACCTTAAAGTTCCGGTTTTGCAACGTTTGCAGGAATAGGGATAACGGAGGGATACTCCTATTCAAATAGAAAGTGGGTTACATTACGAAATAAAATGTTTCGTTTACATATTTCAAATTCTTCAATGTTATTTAATATAATTTTGGGGTAATGAAAACTAAAATAGTACGAACATGGTTGCAAACTTCTTTGCAAGGGTATTTAATAGCAGTATATGCTTGAAACACGATGGGATGGGATTTCGCCTTGGTCATAATATCCACTAATTTGATACCATAACATTGTGTTATCACCAAAGGTTTTTTCCCCGTGTTGGTCCGGGCTTCTTTGCAGAATAGACCATCTTCCTTCCTGCCAGGCAGCTCGTAAAAGGCGAGCATAGGCTTACCGTCACTAACACCGTGAAATCCGACTAGGTAGTAGAGTTTCGCAGCCACTCAACTGGATTGGTACCGTATTGGTATTTCTGCCGCCGTACCGTCATTCCGTGTTCCCGTTCGGAGGGTGAGGTGGCCGGTAAACTTGCTTTTGCTCGAGGCCTGGCATCCCAGCCTCAGGTTGGCGATGCACCGTTGCCACCTTTGGTGTCTCTGGGCGGTGTGAATTTCTTACCATCAGGAAATCCGTCTGCTTGTTTGCCTTCCAATATTATATATAAAAGAAAGGTAAAAATGTATGACAATGGTGGTGATGCTAATGTGTACGGACTGAACTTACTTCAAGATATTTTTTTTTAATGAATCAAAAAGAAGAGATAAAATAGAATCTATACTTGCTATCGTCGACACTTGGTGGAATTCCATTGTATATACACGTTGAGATGTAACATCTAACCAAATAGGTATTGAAAGTTAAATCAAAAAAGTCCTTTTTATCTTTAGTTTCAAAGCCCTGATGATGCTGTAAAAAGTGAAACCGGTTGGCCAGAAAGTAACAGAAAGTGTTAAATAAAGTATACAGTGGATAAGTACAAATGTTAACTCCAAAAAACGTGTAAGAAATTAAATAGTATCTTCACGTCCATATCCCCGAAGAGGTAGGCAGAGGCACAACCAGGGCACCCACGACTAGCCGAAGATACTAAGTCCCGCAATGTGATAGGTGGCAAGCCTATCGCCAACCGGGCACATAACCTATTCCGAGCAACATTTTTTTTTATTAGAAAATTTAGAAAAACCTAATTTTCTTTTTGTTGCCCGACCCGGGATTCGAACCCGGGACCTCATGCAGTCAAGTCCAACAACTGAACCGCTAGACCACAGAGGCGATAGAAATAAAATAAAATATTTTAGATTATTTTAGGCATTGCTGGAAACTCTACCAGTTAGTGACGGTGCGCTTATGCTCGCCTTTGACGAGCTGCCTGGCAGGAAGGCAGATGGTCTATTTTGCAAAGGGGCCCGAACAAAATATTGAATAAACATTGGTGAAATAAAATTGGTATTCCGATTCAAGCCCAAAAATGTTTGATTAGCTAAAAATGGATTGGATGATGAATTGCAGTAAAGTTTTCTTTTTTTAAGGTTCTATACGACGGTAATGTATATATTACATTTTGCACCCATACTTTCTCCCAAGGAAGCCCTTTAAACAGGAACAAAAGTCAACTTTTTTCGATACATAAAGTACGTACATGTCAGCCAAATTTGATCGGTTCAGTAGAATCGGCGTTAATTGTTACCAAGGCAAAGATAAACAGACTGACATATATATTGTATGGGACTGCCTCCTAATTGATACCTCCTCATGGAAGAAAAAATAGTAATAGTATCTTCAGCCCATATCCCCGAAGAGGTATGCAGAGGCACAGCCAGGGCTAACCAACCGAGGATATTCCACAATAGTGATAGGTGGCAAGCCTATCGCTAACCGGGCACATATCCAATCCCTGCTATCGTTATCTTTATTAGCAAATTGAAAAAGTACCTTTCCCATTTATGTTTGGACCTCGAGAAGTCAACTACGACGCCGAACCGCTAGACCAAAGACAAAAAAATAAGCATAAAAAAAGATTAAAAAGTACCTATTCTTTTTACAAATATACAAAAACATGCAGCCGATTTTTTTTATGATATTGGAAGGCAAACAAGCAGACGGATTTCCTTATGTTAAGAAATACACGCCGTCTAAGGACACCAAAGGTGGTAATGGTGCGATGCCAACCTGAGGCCGGGATGTTAGGCCTCGAGCAAAAGTAAGTTTACCGGCTACCTTACCCTCCGAACCGGAACTTGTCATGACGTTATGGTGGCAGGAATAGGTAAGGCGGTGGTACCAATCCGGGCGAGTCACTGCGAAACTCTACCACCTAGTCAGATGTCACGGTGTTAGTGACGGTGAGCCTATGCTCGCCTTTTACGAGTTGCCTGGCAGGAAGGCAGATGGTCTATTCTACAAAGGCGCCCGGACCAACACGGGGGAAAATTGGCAGCTTCCTCCTTTTTGAAGTCGGTTAATATCCCAATTGCTGGTGAGTGTAATGAGATCAGTGTTAAGCGATATTATTATTTCAAACAATAGACTGGATCGAACCTAATATTGTCGAAAACCAGCCCTATTCTAGTTGTTTATCGCCCTACGGGTAATTTTCAATACAGGCTTCATTGAATGGTAAACCTTATTGTTCCGAACTTTACGCTTTAAGTTACATCCAATTAATGGCTTATGATATTCTACACTCTCCATCGTAGCTGTTTCTTCAAACTCCATTTCTATTTATTAAGATAAGAATACTGTTGCCTTGTTTCATGTGTGAAGAATTTTTTTAGAGTTGGATAAAAATAAAGTGTGGGTGTTAAAATGGGAAAAGGCATGCTCCGATGGTTCGGTCATGTGGAAAAAATGACAGATGAAAGATTGACAAAGCGGATATACAATTACCTGGGGAGACCAAGGTTGACATTCCATGATCAGATCGCTCGGATATTATCCGAGGGTGGTGTCAAAAGTCTCCGAAACCGGCGTGTTTGTATGAAAAGGGTAATGAATGTGAAGAAAGAAGTTTGTCAGGATCGTGAGGTCAAGAGTCTCCGTAAACGGCGTTTTTATATGAAAAGGGTAGTAAATGTGGAGGAATCCAGACAGGTTTGTCAGGATTATGAAATTTAGCACTCCATACTCTCTGCCTACACCATAAAAGGTAAGGATAAGGGAAGAATTTTACATACATTCATACATATCTTCACGCCAAGTCCCTTACTCTTAGTCTCTGCCTACCCAGAGGCAGAGAGTATCGAGTGCCAGACCTCACGATCCTGACAAACCTGTCTTGCATCCTTCACATTCATAACCCTTTTCATACAAACACGCCGGTTTCGGACACTCTTGACACTACCCTCGGATAATATCTGATTGATCTGATCGTGAAATGTCAGCCTTGGTCTCCCCGGGTACCTACATCCATCCTCATTCGCATTGTATATCTGCTTTGTCAATCTTTCATCTGTCATTATTTCCACATGACCGAACCAGCGGAGCATGCCCTTTCGCATTTTAACACCAACACTTTCTTTCAATCCCACTCTTTCTCGGATCTCACTGTTACGAATGCGGTTAGCGAGCGTTACACCACAGATTTTCCGTAGTGCTCTCATTTAGCCCGCGTTTATCCTACATTCATGCTCTTTCTGACATACCCAACTCTGTATTTTGATGAAATCTGAAAGTCTCTTACATACAATTCGGATTATCGTGACTTTAGTGTAAAGTTTTTGGTGTTGCTATGAGTTGGATTTGCCAAACAGGTTTAAATTTTTGTGTTCTTTGCATCAGGAAAATCCTACTAAAATTATAAATGCGAAAGTATATATGTTTGTTCCTTTGTCCTTCACGCACAAACTGCTGAACCGATGTTCATGAAATTTAGCAAACCCATAGAGGATAATTGAATTAGTACATAGGATAGTTTTTATCCCGAAAAAAATTTCCTGTGTTACCATTAACCACGCAGGCAATAGCTGGTAGTAGTGATTATATTCTATGCTACATTTTAAATTTTATTTCCTTTTTCAGAGAAATCCGTAAAGTGAGCAGGATAAGAAGGTTTCATTTTCGGAAAATAAAGTAGGTAACTGTCATCTTCGTCTATTTTTCTTCTCCGTGATCTAATTTATTACCATATTAAATTCTTTAAATCTGTTGCACACAAACACACACACGCACACACAGATTAAGTAGCGATAGTGGGTATAGTAATTAATTTTCATTCCAAGAACAAGTGCACTTTATTGGGTTAGTGAACTAGAGCTTGTGATTACAATAATTATAACATTATAAACTTGAGTAGTTCATGTAGTTTAAGCGCTGAAAGTTTTGTTACAAGCTCGCACACATTATAGAGCTTCCTGGCTGGAATATCTGAGCACGGAGTAGGTTCAGAAGCTTAGCTCACTACTGACAAAACTTAAAATTTTCGTTCACAGTGTAAAGGAATTTCAGATTTCTTATCGTAAAATTTAACTCATGACCTTCTTAAAGAAACTTTTATTGTATAAAGTACTTTCACGCCCGTATCCCTGGCAAAGTATGCAGAGGCACAACCATAAACAATTAACCGAAAACACTAAGTCCAACAATGTGATAGTTGGCTAGTCTATCGCCAACCGGATACACATGCAATCCCGGGTAACATTACCTTTATTAAAAAAATTGAAAAGCGCAATTCTATTTTGTTGCCCGACCCTAGCATCAAACTCGAAACCTCATGAAGTCAAATCCTACGCCGAACGGCTAGACCACAAAGGTGTGGAAAAAGACTGCGAACAAGTCCACAGCACTTCTGACGGTAAGATACGACACTGGACTATTGCACAATAACTAAGAAACTATAAACACCACAAATGCTTTAATTGTGTCACTGTCCTATGAGAAGGCGTTGTGCCAAATGTGCAAGTCTACCGTCTACCCCACCCTCTGAATTGGAACATTACAGCCATGGGAGCAGGAAATAGTCACGTGTTCGATTACCACCCGAGTAACTTGCTGCTTTTCACTCTACCTATTCTAGCCTCTTACGAGCAGGCGGAGAGGCAGATGGTACTACATAAGAGACCCGAAGATCAATGAGTGAAACTGCAAATTTAACAACAATTCGTTAATGCGCCTGTGTTTCGAGCTACTACTGAGAAGACGGACGATTCTTGCAAGAAAGATAGCCAATTGGTTAGAATTAGTATGCTGTTAAGTTTCAGCTTATTAATATCACACATAGGAATAAGCCACAGAATAGATAGTAACTTGGTTATGCACTTTCTAATGTAATTTTAAGTTACATTACAGACTACATTATTACATTTATCATTATCTTCTTTCACTGATAGTAACATAAAGGTACAAAACACTTTAGTTTTACACACAGTTTATTTCTTATTGTTTCCCCGTGAAATTCTCCGTGTTGGTCCGGGCTCCTTTGCAGAATAGAACATCTGCCTTTCTGCCAGGCAGCTCTTAAAACGCGAGCATAGGCTTACCGTCTCTAGCACCGTGACATCCTAGTATGATGGTAGATAGTTTTGCAGCAATTGGTACCACTGCCTTACCTATTCCTGCCGTCATAACGTAAGTGCTTGCCGTTGACGTGTTCCGGTTCGGAGGCTAAGGTAGACGTTAAACTTAGTTTTGATCGAGGCCTAACTTCCCGGTCTTAGGTTGGCAACGCACGATTACCACCTTTGGTGTCTCTAGGCGGCGTGAATTTCTTACCATCAGAAAATCCGCCTGCTTGTTTGCCTTCCAATGTCAAAAAAAAAAGTTTAGTGCTGTCAGATTAGTTTCTACAGACCTTTAATCTATTTTTCGGAAATAGTTGTTTAAAAAGTCACGATTAATCTGACGTGACTTTAATGTTCCATACCTTTTCTTTTTATCACATTACAAAAGATATAATGCAAGTTTAGTGGGTATGCAACAGTGCATAATTAGTAGTATAGAGTAATGAGAGTAGTAGGTACATGCTAAGAATACAACCTAAAAAACAGAGCGGTTTCAGTCAGTATTTTATTCCATTAAAATTTTATCTGGCTTTCAAATTGCTTTTTGTTTTGTTGTTCGTAGAAAAGAAAGTAACAAACAAAAACAAGTAAACGTAGGTTTTAATCCAATACATTACATATGAATTTTACTACATTTAAAGCACAAAAAATAAATACAGTCGAAAACGTCAGGTGATTGTTGGTCCGTACGCGGGAATGAATTTTTAAACGTTGCAACAAAGGTACATTTCGACGAGAAAATATCGCGTTCGAGACCGTGGAGTCGTCTCATTCATTTTTATTTACTCACTTTCGATGAAAATAAGTCCAGTCCAACTTGTTTTCATAATTCAAATAAATATTACAATACCAGCATTAATTTTCTACGTCTTTTCATAACATGTTGATAGTTTTCAACTGTTCATTTGCAAGTTTACACGTTATTGGTTGTTTGAAAAATCTTGTGATTGTATTTTGAAACTGTTAACCTTAACTGATTGGGCTAAAATCTTATTCTTTTTTGTAAGAGTTCTGCGAACAAACATACGACTATCCGAATAGTAAGAGATAGCCGTCGCCTATAGACAACATAGAAGTTATAGATGCGTCGCTGTCCTGAAGCTGAGATGTTAGGCATTTTGTGCAAGTCCACTTTCCGGACTAGCTTACAGCTACCAGTCTACCAGCTATCTTCGGAAACTAAACATGACAGAGTCATTATAGCGTCAGGAATAGGTAACGCAGTGGATTTCTACCCGGACAAATTGCTGCGTAGCACCACCATTGGTCTTGTTGGTGATGACCTATTTATCCATTGCCTTTTAGGTGATGCTTGCCGGCTATTCTTCGAATTCAAGCACGCCATCATTATGACTGCGAAAAAATATATACCTGATAGTAATAAATTATATACGGCCATCCGTATATCACATTTTAAACAAAACAGTAAATAAAAACAGTTGAAACTATCAGTTGATTGTTTGCATATGCGTATGAATTTTTAAACGTTTCAACAAAGGTACATTTCGACGGAAAAATATCGTGTTCAGGAACGTGGAGTCGTCGTATTCATTTTTAATTACTCGCTAGTTTCGATGAACATAATTTCAGTCCAACTTGATTCGGTAATTAAAATAGACATTAAAATTCCAGTTGAAAAATTAACTTGGTGCCAACTTAATTATGATACTTTCTCAATCGACTTCGAATAAAGGAGGAGGTCATACGTTCGACTTATTATATTTTTTTGTTCATGTTAATCGATTTCTCCGTCATTTCTGAACGGATTTTGAAAAAAAATATTATTAAAAAATAATTGAAAGGGCGCCCTTTCTTGGTTATTCCATTGCTACCAAGTGTAGATCTTATGAAGGGATCCCAGGGATATAGAGAAAAATACGCATACTCTTATTTACTTATTCTCTCTGGAAATAATTAATTTATTAGTTTCTATCTCTGTAAACAAATAAAATTGGAGTATCTCTTTGTTAGTCCGGGCTCTTTTGCAGAATAGACCATCTGCCTTTTTGCCAGGTTGCTCGTAAAAGGCGAGCATATGCTTAACAACACTTACGCCGTGACATTCTACTAAGTGGTAGAGTTTCGAAGCGACTCGTCCGGATTGGTACTACTGCCTAAACTATTCCTGCCGCCATAACGTTAGTACTTTCCGTTGACGTGTGTAAGGTAGCCAGTTTGCTTTCTTTTGTTTAAGGCCCAACATTCCGACCTCAGGTAGGCAACGCAATAATACCACCTTTGGTGTCACAAGGCGGTTTGAATTTCTTATCACCAGGAAATCCGTCTACTTGTTTGCCTTCCAAAGTCATAATAAAAGTAATTTGTACATTTTTTTAACATTTTTATACTCGTGTTATACAGTACACTGTAATTTATGTATAGTGTAGTTAGTGTTGAACTAAAATATTTTTTACCATTTTGTCTGTCTATCACACTCTCTGCCTTTTTGTTCCCGATAACATGTGTAACAGCTGGACCAAGGTCAGCTGAAGTTTTACTTATAAGGAATAACTTTGGCTTATTTTATTTTAGTTTTTTTATTAAGTTTCACGGGGACGAAGACACGAGCAAGCTAGTAAAAGATATGTATAAAAAGTGTGGTTAATCCAAATAAACCCTTTGAATTAAGTTAAGATTTTCTAAAACTGAAAATCTGTTATTAAAAAAACCATAATAAGTGATAATACACATATCATCACTATGACATGAAATGTCTAGAGACTTAGTATAATGATAATCTAAGCGAAGTAAAACTGTAAGAAACTGGTCCGATTTCATTACCTAGTCGTGATTTGATAATTCTTTTTCGCAAGGTTGTGATTGTGATTCATGTCACAAACTGTGTCACTGTCGTCGAGGGCAAGAAAATTTATGCATTATTAAGTATAACCTAGTCCTAACCTAGTCCTAACCTAGTCCTAACCTAGTCCTAACGTAGTCCTAACCTAGTCGTGATATTTTTTTATGGGGCCACTTTGGAACCTTCCTCCCAAAGGAATAACAAAATCTGTTTGTTATTGGTGGTGTACCCACGTATAAAACATTATCTGGGAAGACCTCGGTTCGGTCTTGGTCAACCTCTGTCGGTTGATATTCCAAGAATAAATCGCTCGCGCTTTGTCCTAAGGTTAAGAGGCTGCTGAAACTGGTCGGTCTGAAAGCGACGTGGAATACTAGGTATGTTTCTAGAATCGTGGTACTGGGCAGTCCTCTTACCTCCTTAAGGCCAAGGCCCTTTGCACTCTGCAAACTTTGGGGTGCACAAATATATATACGAATGTTTAAAATTTGAATAAAGATGCCGTGAAAATAGCATTTTAGAATATATAGATATAAATCGCCTCTGTGGTCTAGCGGTCCAGGTATTGGACTTGACTTCGTGAGGTCTCGGGTTCGATTCCCGGATCGGGCAACAAAAAGAAAATTTGGTTTTTCCAATTTTTTTAATAAAAATGTTGCTCGGGTTTGGATATGTGCCCTGTTGGCGATAGGCTTGCCATCTATCACATTGTGGGACTTAGTGTCTTCGGCTAGTCGTGGGTGCCTCGGTTGTGCCTCTGTCTACCTTTTCGGGGATACTTTTTTTAGATATAAAATAGTGCTTGAACTTGCTAGTATGTTATCATTGTATTTCTATTTGAATATAAAAAACTGACAGATCGCAAGGAGTTTTGCTGTTTACTTACCAGCTCTACCTCTGCCATGGTTACTTATTTCAACTAGGAAGCTCTGTAAAGTTTATTTTAAAAATTTTCGCTGAAATCACGCGAAGTCGCAAACTTTGTAACGTTGTAATTGTTGTAAACAAACTCTAGTTTAGCAATCTAATTGAGTGAACAAGTTCTAGGAAAAAGATATACTGAATATTATAATATTGTTAGGCGCAATACACACCAAAGCCACCGATTCGCCGACTTATGTTGGCAGCACTTTTCAGCGAGGTTTAACGGCTTAGATGCCTTGGACGTATTAGGTACAGAAAATGATTTGTTTCCACAATTCGCATTAAGGAAGTTGATTGGCTCGTTTCCCGCTCAATCACCTTGGTGGGTGGCGGTCCAAAACCGTTCTACTCCGATGACCTTTCTTATCTCATACAACAGCTCTCCATCTTTTTCGTAGGCAGATTAACAATTTTTTGCATTCTTTGCACCGGATATGTGAAATGGCTCACTCAACAACAAGTCCAACACCCTTTCTGACATTGCTGAAGGCTTCCGGAAATGGCCTTGAAGTTCCGTAATGCTTAATCTAAACAACATCTTTGTGGAACTAGTTCTAGGCACGATATTTTCAAATGGATACAATTTTAAAAATTTTAAATTAGTTTTCTTTTACCTCAGAATCTTCAAAAAAAGAATTCAACATGAACCCTTTTATCTTACAACTATGTATTTTTTTATATATTTATTATTAAAAATGAAATCCACATTTTATAATGGCCATAACTTCAGAGAGAAAAATAATCTTCAGACAGGATTTGATTAGATTTTTTTTCGATCTTCTAAATTTGTTGCAAATTTATCCCAAACAGAGCAAGTACTAAAGTAAGAACATCTTGAGAGAAACGAAAATTATGGCCGTCATAAAATGTGAATTTTATTTATAACGAACTCATTGAATAGTTTTACACAGGACGGTGTATCTAAAGGATATAGCTACCCGAGTAAACTTTAAGAAAGAAATTAAAAATGTCGCCACAAATGTTGAATCCTGAGTAGCACAAATGGTTAGAACATTCGTCGGCTCAAAATGAAAGGGTGCACCTTAAAATCGTACTTGTGGTAAATTTTTTCGTTGTAAAAATTTGTGGAAATTCAACCCCAGCTGAGGGCAAGGGATAAGATTAAAATACTAATACTAATTTGCAAATGAGTTGAAATCAGCGTTTCTTGTGCATTTAGAAAATGAATTTCGTCTGGAGACCGAGGACGGTTGGTGACAACTATAAATTAGCTTACGAGGAACGAGAGTGGATTTAATTTGCGACGCACAACATGATTGCATAAATTTATAACGAACAAAATACGATTCCCTATTGTGGAAGGTTTTAGCTGAGAGATTTGTTGGTGTCTTTCTTGTTGCCTCCAGTTTTGTTCTTCTAAATAATATTTATTTATATGTGGTTAGACTTCTAGTAAAAAAAGCGGTTGTCTATAAAGTCGGTTTACTGGCGATAGTTGAACGTGACAACGTCAAAAGAAGGGAAGTCGATTGTTCCTCTTTGTCGCTCGTTCCGCGCTCCCGCTTGCACTTCAAGCCTTAAATGGCACGCCTCGGAGTGAGGTAGCGCCGCATGAATCATGTTTTTTTGGTGCGTGCATCCGGCTCCATCGAATTATAAGACGTTGTTACGTGAAAACATGAACGTCCGGGATTGGATATGTGCCCGGTTGGCGATAGGCTTGCCACCTGTCACAGTGTGGACTGGTTATTCAAATACCTACCTTTGGGCTTAAGATACTTCTATCATTATAAACAAAATATCTGATAGGTTGCAGCAATGTGACATAGCCAAGTGAAACGTCTGAAGAATCTTATTGCGCTTTAGTCATAAAGTGGTTTGATATTTCCCTATTTTTTTGTCAAACCAACCAATGGTAAATTAATAACCATGGTAATTAAGTTGATTAACAACCACTTAAGTCACATAAGTCACATTATCACACGACCTTCTACATGGCTATAAAGCCAATACCTCATTTTATAGTTTTTTAGAAGAGTTTGTCATGGTATGTTAAGGTATGTATTTAATTTTCAGATAAAATTATGTGTTATTATTATTTACAAAAATAATCCACAAAATCAATTCATTATTGATCGAGTAATTGAGTAACTAACATACTAAAATAAACATACAATAAACATTCTCATAATAGTACTATTCCTGGTTCTTAAGACTGTACTTCCTCTTCAACATATTGGCGTAATTGTTTGTATAATATCACGTGAAGATGTAGATTGCAAACGGTGGTAAGTTTAACTTAAGCTTCTTAACTACCATTTATGCATCATTTCACTAAACTTAATTTAATTGCCTGATATCATTTGAATCTCGAGTGCACAAGTTCGAAAACGTTTGTTTCCTTCGTAGTTTGAAAGTCAAACAGATGTCTGAGCTCAACTCAAGAATGAAGATGTCTAATTCAATTTAATAGTGCTACTGTTCGATATGCAATTGGAAATATAATTTCATTTGTAACGATGAAATCATTCAAAAGTAGATATCCCAAAGAATAAAATAGGTTTGGGATGTAACTATAGACGTAATCGATAAGAAATTAAATTTTATTTAGTATATGACAAAAATTTGGTAATTTATTCTACGACTCTAGGTAGATAGTTACCTATTAAGGTATCTTAAGACTATCATATTAAACATAGTAGACATAAAATTTTATAGGATTTTAAACTTAAATCGTCGCGAATTAATAACATTTTTAATTATTTATACGGGATACTCACGATCTCTTTTTATTTTATTTGTCGATATTTCGGCCTAGTTGCATAGGCCGTGGTCACGACGTGACCACGTATGTTATGATGTATGCCAGACTACATGTTAAACTGTGAAACTATGAACTGATACAAAACTACGAACCGATTTTAATAAAAATTATCTTTTATTTTATTCAATATAAAAAATTCGACATCTTGTTAATAACTAGACAGAGAGAGCTAGACAACTTTATTATAAGAGTGAATCTGCGGGCATTAGCTAGTAAGTTATTAATTATATGTAATAAAGAGAATCGGTTAATTTTAATTCATTTATAATACAATAATGCATTTTTGTTTTTCTATGTTATGATGAATCAGGCAAGGCCATGAGTATTTTTCGATCATTTAGATTTCATTTTACTGGGCATATCCTACTTGATAAATATCTGAGATTCAACGTTCTATAACTTTCACCAATCATAAAGTTAACATTAGAAGATAAATAGTCACATATTATACATATGAAAACAACATTAAAGTTTGTGTAGTAATAGAGTTCGATAGTGATGTCCTTAAATATATTTTTAGTCGATAACTTTGTTTCACGCAGCGAAATAAAACTATTTATACATAATGAAATTCACATCAATCTTCTGCAGCTTAGCAATATTTTTAAATCGTTACAGTTCACTATTTTGTTTAAGTGACAGATTTAATAGCAATGCAGTAATAACAAATAACTCAAAAATTAAATCTAGTAAAATATTAGTAATATTTACTTAAGGTTATGTCTATAGTTTTCTAGTAAGCACAAACTCGGAAGCTATGGAAAGGAACGTTAAAAGCTATATAATATGTATTGTTTAACATCATGATATGTGTACTAAATTCTAATTATATCTGCTCAGTCCTTAAAGTTTGAAACAGAGAAATGCAACCGTGAATCCCATAATAAATCTTTACAAACTTTTGAGTGTACAGTTACACCACTTTATATTTTGCTAGCAACAACAATACCTGGCAGAACTGGTAGGTCCTATCGTTCAAAAATAAGGATGTAGTTACGGATTTATTTTTCTTATAAACTATATGATTTTGCTAGAATTGAGATTTCTGACAATGGAACTTTTCTCGTCCGAAAACTTTTTATAAAGGGATTAAACATGTTTATTGCTCCATTGCTTCAATGATACTATAACTGTGGACTGTTAGTAGCTCTTTTTTTGTGATAGCTCCTTTTTTGTGATACGTGACTAAATAGACAAGAAAAACATGTTGGCTTAAAAAAGCTTAACTTTTTTAAAATTTTAATTACACTTGTAGAATTCCTAGAGTTTTGACATTATTAAAAAGATATAATTTGTTAATACCATCATAGTTATTTGAGGAAAATCGCAGGCCAATGCTACTACTATTGGCACTGATAGCAGTAAATATTAATAAAAGTAATATTTATTTCAGTTTGTCTAATCAAACCATCGAACCTCACTAGCACATCACTGAGCATCGTATTAGATTTGTATGTTTCGTTCTATGCATTAGATTCGTAGCTCTCCAGACTACAAGAGCATTCAAGTTTTGCTAACTTCCCCTAGTATCGTGATTCCGTAATTTGCTTTCACCTTGTCAGTATTTATTAAAATAAGATTTGTCGTTTTCTATTAAAATTATCGACGATTACTCGATCGATGCACATCACTACACACAGCACTGCAATGCATTAGATTCGTGGCGCTCTAGACTACACGAGCATTAAAGTTTTCCTAACTCCCTCCTATTGTGGTAATACCGTTAATTTGTTTTCTACTTCTCAAGTATAAGTTTCACTCGGGTAATCCATCTTCATATGAAGATTCAGTCTCAAACTTATTTTAAATTCGTAGGCACTTGGTGGAATTCCTTTTTGTAACTTAAACATGAACACTTGTGCATAGGTACGAGTATGTATAACTTTTGTTTTTTATAGGAGAAAATACTCGACTGACAAAGGCTAAATGAATGAATATCATATTTATCTTGGACGCGTTTATAACTTACGTCCAACTTTGCCGATTTTACTTTTTAATTTTTAACTGACTCAAAAAGAGTAGGTTCAACCGATTTTGATAATACATTTTTAAAAAGACAAGTCACTTCGAGGTGGTTCTTAATTAATTTTATTATGAACCGACTAGTAGATCCGTTTTTGAGTTTTTCTTAATAGTGCATACATTTTTCTCTTACGTTGACGATCTCGTCAATGATAAAAATCACTAGCAGGATTTTAATAAAATATAGGTGGAACCGATTTGGAATCATTTTGGTATCTTTAAAAAAATATCAAATAACGACGTCCTAATGAAATCGTTGGAAAAGTTTTTGTAGTTTTACTGCGCTTAATTATTATCATCAAAAAATTTGTAGAAAATTGTTATAGAATGCAAATTTGAAAGAGTTAAAAAAAACAGGCAACGAATTATTGTTCAAAAACTCATGATAATTCAGCATTACAATATGACAAAATTATGAATAATTATTGTCTAAGCTAACACTCCCGCTACTGTCGGAAAATAATAATTACCCCGGTCACTGCGGCACTGACCCAACTTCCGCGTATCCTGTTCTGAACATAATATTTGAATTTTGACTGAATAAATAAAGCGAGGTTTTGCTTGTTGATTTTGTGTACGGACAATGTATTGTTTCAATGTTTTATTTGCTTTTGTCAAATAGGTGCACGTGTCCGTGTTATTTACTTAAGACATTCACACCTTTGATCGTGTCTGTGTTAAAGGTTCTAGTCAATATTTGTGTTCGA
>NJDC01001865.1:121450-134004 GCA_002245475.1 Calephelis virginiensis | reverse complement strand
AAATTAGAAAAACAATATATTAATTTTTCCCATACAGACTATCAGTAGCTATGTCAAGTGATACAAAGTCTGCCAGATAGGCTAGTACTAAACATATTAAAACATTTACACACAACAATGTGGTAGAACATGTTGGTATATTCAAATGGCATTGTAACAACTTTTTAACACACATATTCAGCAGATAAATAATGTTCATTTCGTTTCATTTATTGGTGCCGTTTACAGTGAAGGCCAGTATGAAACTGTGGAATTTGTACTACCACTTTCTGTAACAAAGTCCATGCTCGCTAATCTCGTGATCCATGCAGGTTAGTATAGCCGGTCGACTTGTGTCTGTGTGGGATAAAACCGCGACCATAGATAAACACGTATCAGTAAAATGTATGGTGCCTAAGCGACTTGTCTCAGGAGAGATTTGTATATCTTTAAAAAACGTGTAGCAGTTAAAATTGTGTGTATTTGTGTACACACGTAACATGTAAAACGTTATTATGGCATATTTTTTCGTGGAGTATGAAATATAAGAAGTTTCACTTTAAAAAATATATATATAGTGCGTTGCGATCTTCATGCTAGCTTACAGCGAGGCCGGTCGGCGAAACAAAAATCACGAAGAAAGGAGTATGAAATTCGGCGATAACATACAGTGTTTTTTTTATGGAGCGTAGCTAGAGGTCGATAAGCGTAACAAAAAAATGTGATGGCAAATTTCTCTTATTGATATAGAAGTTTCACTTCAAAAACAATGTTTTCATTACGTAATGTAGGTAAAAAATGTACGATACCTTTTAAGGAATTTATAATATCTGCCTTTGGATCGGTGATTGGGCGCGATGCGTCGCTGAAGATCTCATGGGCTATGAACTTGTCTCCACGAGGGTTTATCCCTTTCATCACAACAACTTGTCCGGGAAATAATGAGTATTGCTTTACGCTGCAAAAAAATAAACTTAAACATGACCCTTTTAATTCAATAGAAACTATATTTATTAGACATTTATAGACCTGTCTCAATAATAATATTGTTCAGAACAGCGATTTATTTAAGTAAATAGGAAGTATGTATAGTCTAAACCGTATGTATATTGTATAGTATAAAACTGCAAAAAGCCGACTTCAATTATTTCATTACCACGTCGCGGCTTGATTTTTTTTTCGAAACATAGCCAATGATTTCGAGATGGTCCCACATAAATTTTATCAATATTCCACTAGGTAGTAGTTTTGAATTAACCATACTCTGCATTTATAATGTTAACCCCTTACACGGCTCAGTCACGGTAATATTATCTATACAGTATTCTAACTTCATATAAAAGGACGACGCGCGAGCTATACCTACGCGTTCGGATCAGTGCATGCACGCGGCATGCTACAATAGCGAGTGTGCCGCAGTGAAGAACGGAACGGACGGTGTGCTGGTTTTCAATCAGTAACTGCGGGAATTTTTACTCGAAATAAGCACAAGTAGCTATTTAACATGACAAGTAGAATATATTGTACTGTTTTTGGTTGCATGAATTCCTCAAAAACGCACCCAGAGATAGCTTTTTTAGATTATAGATTATTTTTATTATTTAAGGTACCGGGACTATAGTAAGAATACTTCGCAAACTTTTCAATTGTACCCAGCGATGATGTCGTGAAATACATAGACAAAATGGAGGCTATATTCCGAACTTCACTTAAAACTAAACATATAAATTGTAAAGTAGCTTCAGGTATCTATAATCAAGTAAAATATATTCCCTTTTTCTCCTCCTTGTCTATGTTTCCCAAAACAATTTTACATCAGATTTTATATTCGAATGCGGATTTTTTATACACTCAAATATAATAACAAAGCATTTCGTACATCTCAGTTAAGGACCAAATATTTTTCGGTCACAAATTTATAACACCGATTTGTAATAAAGTCACATACATATTCATGTTTTTTTAATTAAATCTGTCAATCAAAAATCACTTGCATTTTTATTGCACACTTTCTATTCAACTCACAAAGTATTTTAGTAATCATATTAATATTTTAAATTGTTACTAAGTACCTATCTGAGCTAATAAATAAAAGTAATAAATTTACAATCTCAAAACTACATAGGTAGGTAACTGTTGGTAGGCGACAGAGACAGCCCTGTCTCATTCTTACGTACCGCACTTCTGTAGGCACTTATTTTAAGGACACGGCCGAGTTACAATACTGTACAGATAATATTACCGTGGCTCAGTTGCTGCTATAAAATCCGAGTTCAAACAAAAAAATCAACCCCTAAAGGACACTATAACAGGGGATGACAGTTTGTATGAAAATCGTTACCATTCTATGCTAACTCTGAACTGACTGACTGAAGTCGCGTGCAAATAGTTAGTAATTAATAAGAAGTAACTCATAAACCATAGGACCATATCAGGATCATGACCTACCTTATCAAAGAAGAATGGTAATGAAATAATTGGGAGTCGGTTTCTTCAGTCTCAAGAGATTTCCGCAGGAGAACTTTAAAATAGGGGTGAAGACACGGACAACAGCCAGTGCAGTACAAAATAATTAGGCTAAATGTAAACCTTACTGTACCTATCCAGATCAACGGGAACAGACTGGCTGAGCGACTCGTCCCAAGTGCCTTGTAGAATCACACTTTTGGGATTTAGCCTTGCATCGGCGTCACACTCTATTCGACCCGCAACATACATTTCATTCTAAAAGAAATTTATTGTAGATATAATTTAAAAACAAATATCCGATGTAACGTCTAAATAAAGTAATTTTTATTTAATACATCATTATTACCTAATTATTATTACTGTTCTTCGTTTAAAACTTAAAAGAACCTTTAATTTGATATCATCTGCATATCTATATCTGCATAAAGTTGTCTGTTAGGTTTAAAATGTAACTAACATGAATTTGCATAATTACTTATTAAGCATTTTTATCCTTCAAACAAATTATCGGTAATCAATGACAAATGTATTTGAAAGTGGCATGTACATATCTTTACGCCAAACCTTTTGCAAAGCAGAAAAAGTTTCAAGTGCCGAGTGTCACGATCTCTCTTGTTTAGCTTACTCCACACTCATAACTCTTTTCACATAGACACAATGTCAGAAACTGTATTCTTAAAACAAATATAATCCATTTCAATTAATGTGAAATTATTATTATCCAAATATAACAAAAATATCCAAATCAATATCATAAAGCAGCGACAGTTTACTCCGCAGTTTACGTGGATTCAGGCAGCGTATCTCTTGAAGAGTCTCGCGTCAAAACAGGTAGTAAAAAACCTCATTTAACGTCACAATGAGATAAGTTTTTAGCTACGCTCAACACTATATGAACCTACTAGCAGTTTCACGCAGCTTTGCCTGCGTAACTTGGCTTTTACTGCACCGATTTTGATGAAACAAAGCCTATGTGACTCAGGGATAATGTAGCATTCTAAGGGTGAAATAATTTTCGAAATCGGTCCAGTAGTTTCGGAGCCTATTCATTTAAAACAAACAAATAAAAAATCAAACATTTCCTCTTTATAATATTAGTACAGACAACCACATCCCAAGTTTCAATTTAAGTTGCCATACGTGAGTTTAATAAAAACCTGGTCTAGTCGTTCAGCACAATGAGCCTTTGCTATACGTTTAGGTTATTAGATTAAAGATTTCTGTTTTATACAACAGTGCGTCTTCTGTGCGGTAGTACTAATACTTATTCTGTGCTAGCAGCTACCACTGTTTGAGTGTGGAGGACATAGAGTGGCATTTGCTATATTCTGATGTGCAGATATAACTTAACAATAACTATAATTTTAATATGCGAGCACAAAATACAATTAAATCCAATATTTTTAAAGTGGTTGAAAAACACTTCTAAAATTCCGTTACATACATGCATTGAGACATACCAAGCTAATATATTAAAAACAAAGAAACACCGACGTAAGTTCATTTTTTAAGCACACGACTACGTTGTGGAAAATGTTGAAATTTACTATTTTCTAACTACTTCTTAAAAGTAGTGTCCAATCAGATATTGTCCAAGGTGTTTGTCTCTGAAAAGTGTTGTGGTTGTATGAGTCCAAGGTGTTTGTCTCTGAAAAGGGTTGTGGTTGTATGAATATAGTTATGAATGTAGAGGAAGCCAGGAAGCTCTGCAAGCATCGTGAAATTTGGCACTCGATACTCTCTGCTTACCACGTAAGAGACTTGGCGAGAAGATATTTGAGGCTGCTAGAATCAGAGTAGCCTATCTACAAATATGTAGTATGATTTACAATATTGAGGAATGTGAAAATATGTAATATTAAAGTTGGTTTGATTTGTGCTGCCATCTGCTTCAAGATAATGTTAACAATTTTAGGCCCCTATGGTGTTGACGAATAATATGTTCATATTAAGAAAATCCACTTACGTCAAAAAAAATAAAATGCAGTTAGGCTACTGCCGCCTCTAGCCGCCTCATTTGTGTATGTGTCTTAACAGCCATATTTAGCAAATGAATGTTTTTGATTTTGAAAGCCGCAGTCTTCATCTTTAATATATTATTGTTTTACAGTACTGCATAGTACCCAAAATTATTTACTAAAATACCTGAGTTTTAAGCCGAACTGAAGACGTTTCTGTGATGCCTAACTTTTTCATTATACACCTTGACAAGTACTGAATGTGGTTGTCAAAAATACTGGCTTTCTCATGCAATAATTCAAATCCAAACCTGTAACAATATAAAATATATAGTATTTATATAGACATAGTCTCTGTGGTCTAGCGGTCCGGCGTCGGACCTGACTTCCCGGATAAATCGGACGGCGGATCATGATGTCCCGGGTTCGATTTGACTTCTTGGGGGACCGGGGTCAGGCAACAAAAAATTTAAAAATTAGTATTTTAATTAAAATAACGTTGACAGGATTGGATATGTGCTTGGTTGTACCCCTGCCTACATCTTAAGGGATATGGGCGAGAAGATATTTAGACAGACATCGTTTGGCAACATAGCAACATTAATCAAACAAAAAGGTTTATTCGCTCTGTTAAGGAATGATATAGTCTTCCCAAAACAGTGTCTCTGAAGTAATACAAATTGTGTTGATGTCTTCTTCGAGATTAGTACATCGAAACCTTACATCACTTCCCATTTAGTGATTTGTGTGTATATATTGTGGTACAGTGCAGCCCAATTAAAAGTTCACATTTGATATCTATCATTTGATACGGACTTTAAACATTTGTAATTCGAACGTTACTACTCCTCATAAAAAATAACATAAATGGATCGGAACATGACCGAGTCATTATAGCGGCAGGAATAGGTAAGGCGGTAGATCCATACCCGGGCAAGTTACTGCACAGCACTCTACTACTAGTGGTTTTGTTGGTTACCCTATATTTTGACAAGTGCTCGCCTTTTCCGAGAGCAAATGGTATATTCTAAAATTTTATATAGTATACAAAAATATCTAAGCCATGTCAGTAGCGTTTACGATAACCAGACGACAAACGAGTAGTCCCAACTAATTTCAGCATCTGCAAAAAATGTACCAAACCGCTATTACATGCCACTTACATAGCTTTATTATACAACTCTCCATCTTCATTGGGTACTTGGGAGATATTCAAATTTAGGATTTCGTTTATACTAGTGGTCTTGGATAACTTATTCAACAGTTTTTCATCACCGTACGAATGCACCACTGCTCCTTGGTTTGTGCGTGAACTGTATGTTCCATTCTCCCTGTGAAAACAAATTAACATACCATTATTTTTTCTTATCAATTTTACATATAATTATTAATACTAATGGTCGCCTGTTGGTCAAAATTAGACCATAATAAATTTTGATATCTTGTTGATAAAAACGCCATCTTCATTTCTTAAGACCAACTACTTTGTTTCCAAACTTTTTAGTGCGCCATCTGTGATCTTTTATCGTTATCATCAATATATTTGTTTGTGTATGTGTGTGGTAGTGTGAATAATGTTTTATTTATTAATTCAATGTACTTTATAGGCATCTCTGTCTTCTCCTACACAAACTATAAGTGTGCCAAATTTTATACTCCTGCGTCCGCGCAATTTTCGTAAAAATACATCACATTTTAATATATAGATGAACACAATTTCAATAAGATTGTTATGTGGGCGTCTGTATAGTGTGTGTGTGCGCGTGTGTATGTGTGTGCGTGCGTGTGTATGTGTGCGTTCAATTCATACTTGGCAGAAGTTTAAATTTTATAAAAATAAAATTCTTTTTAGCGTGTTCTATCTCATTCTTTTACCGATTTAATTATATACGTTAATATGATTGTTTCTCTAGCATGATGAATTTCGTTTCATAGAATTCCAAATTACGATTAATACAAACAGTAAATAAATCTCCCGTCAAAAACGTTTAACCCTTTCGCAGGCAGTACTCATTTGATCGTCTCGTTTGTCGATTCCCGACGGGAAAATCACTCGTGTAATGAACTTTTAGATATCAATATTTCCAGTATCCCACAAATGTTTATTAAATTTATTCTGGTATCTATCTATTTAATTATTTTTATGTTTGTCGTGTCGTGGTCTAACACCCATAACACAAGCATTTAATTATGTTGTTTAAAGAACACAAAAATACGGCAATAAGTTCCTAATTGATTGTCCTCTCTCTATGACTAAAAGAAAGTACAGCGTAGATCAGTTCGATCATTCAGAGCGCACTACACACTAGAGTGAAGATAAAATAAGTGGTGCGTGCGTTTATTTTAGTTGTAGTTTCAGTTTAAAACAAGGAGTGTTTTAGGTTTGACATGTGTGTATGCTGCGGTACCGTAGCTCTTCAGCGGATTTCTTATATGTAGGTACCCTAAAAGACGACCTTAAAATTCACTATCCCTGTAATTGAATCAACTTAAGTTGTTGTACTTTGGTAAGAGATGGCGCTAGCCGTATCACATATTGTAATGCCAAAACACAACGATTTTTGACTCGACGTTAAGAAAACTACCTTTGTAAATATTTTGCCAATACTCGCAATGGGTTTAAAATTTATTAATTTTAACTACATTGCCTTAGATTAATCCGAACAATAGGATAGAAACAAAACTTTTGACAGAAGGAGTAATTAAATTGTAGTACAAGAATATAGTAACCCTCACTTTTCTAGAAAGCCATTGTTTAAACTATTTGTTATAATATAATAAAATAAATAACGTAAGTGCTCGAAACTTACGTTGTTCGATTATGGAAAGCAAGATAAGACTCCAAAATAAATACCACAGAGATAGCTGGGGTGATATAAAATAAATAAATTTCCCTGGACAAGTTACGCAAATTGAATTTAACCCCAAAGTAAGCAGTGTTAGCTTGAATAACAAAATACTTAAACAGAAATACTTATATTTTTTTTAAATAAATACGTCCTATCACAATAAATTTAATAAACACCCAGACCCGGAAGTGAAAATATCTAAATGCTCATCACACAAATGCCTGTCCCTGTCTGGAATCGAACCTGAGCCTCACAGTTGGTCGGTGGAGTTAGGCGTGTACGCTAGCCCCTCGATTATAACAAGCAATAGCAGTTATCTTTTGTAATTAACATATTGGTTCTAAATTAATGATCAACTAGCTGTTAGCCAGCAGTTTCGCTTGCTTATTCGTTAAGTAATTCTTCATGAGCCCGCAAAATAAAATAAAAGTTTCCTACATCATTAACCAGTGATGGAGGAGAATATATTTTTATGCTTAAATTCATTTAAATCTTTTCAGCCGCTTTATTGTATTATAAACAGAACATGCAAACATACGCTTTTCCGTTTATAGCGTTAGTAGTTGTTGCCCGTGTATTGTCATTTACTTCTCGAGGGAATCCATCTACACAGCAAATCCCTTCTAGTAGGTATATACCTGTCGAGTAGACATGGGTAGATGATGCGAATAATATCACTCAAAAAGTGATGTACCATAACATATCACACTAGCGTACCAAGCGGTACAATCATTACAGAAGTAGTTTGTAAGATTCAATGAAGATATTTCTACTAAAAAAAACTCATAACAGTCACACAGGTGTGAGTTGAAAAAAGTTACTATCATTTAAATTTAATCTAACCAAATAGGTTTATCGAGTTTTTATCAGTACATCTAAGGGATAGTTAAAACAACGGCCAACAAAACTATTAGGTATATATCTGTAGATATGTTTTAAATATTGGCTGTAAATAAATCCATACATTGGGATCATAAGCAGTAAAGTATATTTTACTTACATTTGGATCATCTATCTTAATGAATATGTGGTAGTGAATGTAATTTTTAAGAAAACACACATGCGCAATGTATATTTGTGGTATATTACTTACGTTTGTGGTGAATACATAGAAGGCCCTAAGTCATTTATATTTTCTAGCTGCTCTGTAGATTCCACCTTTATTCTCTGGAAATTAGCATTATTAATTTATCTATCATATTGCCCTGTACATATAATATTATCTTTATTTACCAAATTTATTATTATTTATTAATCACTTTAATATATAATTATATATATCTATATACTTTAGTATAAGTATCAATTAATACTTTTCTTAATTATATTTCTTCTAGAGTTGCTTACCTCTTCTTCACTGAAATAATTGTCACTATTGCAACAATATCAAAGTAAGATTTGTTTTCTGCATAACCATATTGAATTAATAATTAGTTTGCTAAAATTTTGGCTCAAGTTGAAAAGCCTAAATGTAGTTTCCCAAGAGTATAAGCTTGACAATTTTGTATATTTTATCATTCAGTTGAGAATAACCCAACGCACACATACAATACTACTTTTTAAATTATGCGCTTCGGGTTTATAATTTTGACTGTTTTTACACTTTATATTTTTTTTAAAATTGGCTGACCTAAATTTAAAAGAAATTATGAATTATGTGATAACAACTCTATATAGATATTTTTAAAATACATTCAGATTTCCGAAGCTCGACAACTATAGCCAAAGCGAATAATTCAAATATTACTACTGTACATACATATGCTAAACAGAGATAGCATAAAACTTTATTTAAGGCGTCATTTAATGGCATTAGAAAACATTGTTGTGAGTAACTTAGTATTATTATTTTTATTCTAAGATTAGCTTATATACCTAGCTAAAAGAACTTCCGACGAAATAACACCAGATATGGAATCAGTAGATTGAGTTGATGGCTGCAGACGAGTATGGATCTAGTCATGATATGTTACGCCACATGAACCAGAAGCAAACTCGCCCACAAATATCATCAAGTCATTTTAAGCACACTCACTTTTTAAATGTACTATCAGCTACAAAAATCTATACAGAGTTTTTAATTTGAACCAATTGCAATTGTAGGTATTAATTGAACTTTTGAAGTTGACAGTACATTGAAAACTAGTATTATTACATTATACACATAAATAAACAAGGAAATTATAAGTTAAAAATGTAACAATATGTATAGTTTTATTTTAGAATTTAATTCAATTAGAAATACATAACTACTAGCAGTCATTTAAAACAAAACCAAAACATGCAGTCTCAAACAAAAATGAAAATAAAAAGCGTCCCTAATTAGAGACCTATGGCAAAAAATTACATTTTTGCATATCCAACCTAAAACATTTTATATTATAGTCTACATATAGTTGCTTTTACAAATGCAATGGATGTGCATGTGCAGTGATAGAAGCAACACAAACCTATTGAAATTACTAAAAGAAGTGCACCATTTCAAATTGTGCACTCATTTTTAGTGAACATTTATGAGCTATTACCACCTAAGTGCCTCTTAGGTTTTTTATATCAATGCTACAAAACTTAACAGACATGCAGTTACAGTTGAATTATCAAATAAACCAGTAAAACAAAAAGCAAATTAAAGATTGTTACACCAAATTATTTTTCAAGTTATTTTTTCTCCGAGATTTCTTCTTTGATGATGCTTCAGAGGTATTTAATGAGTGTAGATCTAGTCACAGGATAGCACTGCGATACTAGTTATACACTCATTTAACTCCTCTAAAATGTAAGCTTGGTAGCAGGATCTTCATCCGTCAGATTTGAATAATTTTATATGTGGCAGTTTTTCACACTACAAAGGTAAAATTATTGAAATATTTGTTTTAATCTTGAGGTTAAGCGTGTGTGCTTTTATTAATACTATATCGATCATATACTTGTAAATTCCTTGTTAATGTAAATATAGAAACTTTTATGTTATAATGCATAGTAATACAATTAATTGTTCATGCAGAGCACACTATAATAAATTCGATTGACATCTTTCCAAATTTTTAAGAAAAATCACACAGGAACAGGATTTGACCCACCAACTTTTATTCAATGCAGAAAATGCTATGCAAAATAAGTTGGTGCTGCTTACGTACACATAGCAAAGCAGGTATCAAAAACATACTGACAACGCTCTGCAATTGAAGTTACTACAAAATTTATACAGTAAGTAATGTAAATGGAAAATGTTTGAATTACTATTTAATACTCGTAATATCTAGATACATTGCGATTTTTAATTTTGTTAGTGATTGGTTTAACAATTATTATCTCTCAAAATTGCAAATTCAATTTCTGTTGCTAGTAAAAATACAGATTTTAAAAAAATCTAAAAAATCCAAAGCACAAAAAGTCTTAGTTCTGCCATCAATAAATTAAAACACTACTTGTCTAATAATATTTTGATTGAAATATTGATGGCCGACAGCATTGTTAGAAAACAAAATATGTGTAGTATAGTTTCTATACAAAATGGTTATGTTTTATAATGTTTAATAATTTCAATGTTATTATTAACTTACCTTTGGTGTTGTTGTCATATAATTGGATAGATCGCCATTTTCTGGACTATTCTATAGGAATATCATAATATAATTAGTTAAAAAGTACCTACATTTTGGATAAAGCATTACATTGACATAAAAATTTAGTTATCTAGTTTGGGTCAATTTAGACATATTTTCTAATGTGCCTTCTAATGAAAAACTTATTTACTGAATAAACTAAAATTGCTCTTGGATGAAACCTATTAAAATTAAATGTTTACTTTATGTTGCAATATTTAATTCAATGAGTTTTTTACTGTTGTAAATTTGATTAAGTGAACAGTGCTTACGAAATATTAACATTATTTCACATTAGTAAATCAGGTTATATTTTTCTTTTTTAATAACTTAAGAAAAATAAATGTAGGTAAGTACATATTTCTTTACAAGTATCAATACAAACACGTGGACGAAAATAAATGATAAAAAGGATACACCGAAGCTAAGTTTGCTGTTCCAAAGCCCACATTAGGACCGGCACTTGAATTCATCTCATTATTCGAAGAGTTTGTTTTAGTTGCCAACCGTTTCGATAATTCTCGTTTTTCCAATAGTTCTAAATGTTCTACAGTCGGTAGAGCACCGTTTAATTGGTTTATACTGAATGCCATCCATTGTTCCGTAAAAGTTTCGGGGTCTATATTGTACTGGTGACATAAAGTTACACCTAACAAGAGAACAACCTTGAAAATTATTCCAACTTTGTTAAAGTTTAGAACTAATAAAATAGTTATTAAAACTTAACTATGAAGGTCAAAGTGACGGGTAATAATAAATTCATTACAAAGCAAAGTAATTACTCACATCTAGCTAATACTTCTTTTTGTATATCTATCCCTAAAAATTGAAACTGCTCAGTCACCAAATCTTCGGTAGCCATTTTCTATCTACAGAAACAGAAAAAGAATGAAGGAAGCACGAAGCAAAAGAGCGCCAATCAAAGTGTATGTCAAACCTTATGTCAAACGCATGTCAAAACTTTTAACCGCTAGTGTTTAATTTTAGAGGTTTATTTTTATACCATTAAATTTTGGACCACTTCATTGGAGGAAAATGCAAATTTACACAATTGTATGGGTTATAATTTGGCAAATCTTGATATTTTCGATTTACTAAGACGAATTATTGACTGAGAGAATTTGTAAACACATACACCGACACGTCAAACTTTTAACAGCCCTATATTTCAATCAGGGGTTTAAAAAAATATTTATTATAAAATTGATTTTAATCTATATATTAATACGGAGATACCTACTTGAGTGCGAAAGCCGTAACATCGAATTTCATTTCTTCGAAAACCTTTCACCGACATCTCCATACTGCGAAGCGTTGTTAGATCGATGTTTTATTACTACGATGTATCATTACATCGAAAAACTTTACTACGAATGACTAAACTGCATAGACATATATATTACTTCGTAAGGACCCGGCTAAAGAACGCTTCAAGTGTCCGCAGTGCGTTGGCCCTAAAATATCGTTTTAGGGCCAACGCTCCTCAGTCGTCCGATGGAAGGATAGTGAGTGCATATGTTAATTGTAATATACAAAAATGCCTAATTGCGTCGTAAAAGGATGCAAAAATGATGACACAAAAGTTAAAAAAGTACATGGGATATTGTACCATCGGTAAGTAAGCTTACATTGTTATTATTTTAAGTATCACTAAACGAAACCATTTTTAAGCAAATTTGTATCTCTGCCGCAGC
>NJDC01001865.1:76956-101048 GCA_002245475.1 Calephelis virginiensis | reverse complement strand
TGCTAATAAGTGAATATTACTTCTACCTCTTGTGCAAAATTTAATTTTAACATAATATCGATGTATAATATTAAAATCTAAAAAAAGCCTACTATATTACATACCCTTGGAGCACATTCCAAATATTGCTGATTGTTTGAAAAGTTTGTCAAAAACCGAAAAGCATTATCTTGTAGGACGTAAACCCCTTGGTGATTAGTTCGTAGGTTATCAATTTGTTTCTTGTAAATACATGTCCAAAAATCTGTGCAAATAAACTTCATTGTGTCAAGTTCATCTTTAAATCTGGGCCACTCTCTCGTCAATCTTTCCATTATTTTGTAACCAGCGGCAAAGCCAATATATTCAACTACAGATAGATCAACTTCCTAAAATTCGATAGGAAATACACTATAGGTGTATGAAAATGATTTAAAAATTAATGTTACAAATATTTACCTTGCCATCGTTTTCATTTTTATTCTGTTCTAGCGAATAATTAATAATTTCCGAATGTAGTAAATCGAAAACAATATCTTCAGCCATTAGGAATCAGATTTTTGTTAATTGATAAATACATAAATTAATAAAAACGTTTTGTAAAATAAATTTTGATTAGATCTAGAAAATTGAAACTTTGAAAATTGAAATTTGAGAAATGACAAATTCAAATGACATTTGAAGAAATACAAAAAGTAGGTAAACCAAACCTTTAATTTAAACAATTTGACAGATACCTAATCCTACATTTGTAGGTAGCGATGTAAATTATGGAGTTTTGGCGCAACGTGTAGTTGTCTTCACAGATCAAATATCTTAGGTACTATATAGGACTGTTGACTGTTCTCTTACTAGTCTGTGTTTGGGACCATAAAGTATATTAATAAATAGTTTGGGACCATCGTGAGAGAAGATGGTCGTAGTCTTTTCGTAGTTATTGAACTTGGAGTATATTATTAGTAAAATTAGTTAATTTTGGTCGCAGTTAGTTCGATTTTGTTCAATTAAAGTAGAATAGCTGTGAAGAAATAAGTATATCGTGTATTTCCTTGTTGATGCCAAATCTCACTTGACTAAAGACCCTGAAGACTTTGTGTCTATGTTAAAAACAATTTACTAATACGGAAGACGTGGCAGCATGGCCTAAAGAAGTGAATGGCTAGTGAATGGCTAACGAAAAGTGGTCATAAAATCCAATGGATTCACAGTCAAAATATAGTCACAATATATGTATTATCCCTCTCTAATTTGTGGGCACTATTGTATGGAAACATAGAAATAGGATCCTCAAAAGGATATGTGACTGTGACGTCAAAGCAAATACAGAGAATATACCTAAATACTCTTTAGCAAGAGCTTACTGTATGAAGATGATTCCTGTGAACTTTGAATCCTCGTGTTACCCATCTTTTCAATTTTCTTATATTAAGTTACAACAGAAATTAAAAAGTAATATTATGTACTACGTACGTTATGGCAAACGAACAAGTGGGTCATCTGATGGAAAGTGATCACCACCGCCCACGGACATCCGCAACACCAAGAGTATCACAGATGTGTTGCCCTCTTTTACCTTTTTTCTTGAAGGATCCTAAGTCATAATCGTTTGGGTATATCGCCCTCGGTACTGATTCCACAAAAGTGTTGTGGAAAACCCGAAAACATAGTTTAAAATTCCTTTCTTTCTTGTTACCTTTGTTGTTACGTTTTTATTTTTTGTACCACCATAAACATATGGTTGGAAAACTAAAATCGAAATGTGTTATCGAATGTGATAAAATCAGTAAGTACCTACATAAGTTGTAGACATGCCTTGGAATGCGTCTCTAGACTATTTAGCCTTCCGCGTGAACATTTTAAGTTATCGGAATAAAAAAAGGCCTTGTCTTCAATTAGACTACATAAGTAACCTACTTTCTTTTCTGTGATTGCATTACGAGTAAAACACTCCAAACAACAATTAGAATAATCGGTTCCGATTTCAAGACATGTACAAGGATAGAAATATAAGCCTGGTTGGTCAACGAACGACTGAAAGTTCAAAACATCCCGTGTTGGTCTGGGCTCCTCTGTAGAATAGACTATCTGCCTTCCTACCAGATAGCTCGTAAAAGGCTGCGCCCGACTCACCTTCACACTGCTCTGTCACAGTGGTGAAATAATTTTACTTACTTTCATAGTATTGTTCAAGCAGTGTTACAGACAAGAAAACTGTGTCCGAACCTTCATAATATCAGAAGGTGCAACAGGATACCAATTTCTTTACCTTAACACTGTTATGGTAAGGAGGGTGAGTGTGAATGTAGCACTGGGTAAGCTATTTTAAAGCGAGGTTTTGAGTCAAAGTGCTAGACTCGATTTGCATTATTCTGTTCTTGTTTAGAGTTGGGTATATCAGAAAAACATGAGAGTAGGAAAATGCTGTCAACTAAGAGTGCTGCTAAAAATCTGTGGTGTAACGCAGGCTGACCTCTTTAGTAACAGTAAGAGCCGAGAAAGAGTGGGATTGAAAAAAAGTTTTGCTGTTAAATTGAGAAAGCGCATGCTACGCTGGTTCGGTTATGTAAAAATATTGACAGGTGAAAGATTGACAAACAGATATTATACAATGCGAATGTTGATGGATGTAGGTACCCAGGAAGACCAAGGTTCACAATCCAAAATCGGGTGTTATTCGAGGGTGGTGTCAAGACTCAAGAGTCATCGACACCGGCGAGCTTATATGAAAACGACCATAATAATTTTTAATAACTTTTTTGATAAGAACGCCATTTTCATTTCCCAAGACTTAAACTACTTTGTTTTAAAATTTTATGAATGTAGTTTGTGTGCCAATTGGGACCTTTTGTCATTTTCATCATTATATTTATGTGTGTGTGTCAAATGCTTGGTATGAGGTATGTGTAATATTTTATTTATTGATTTAACGCACTTTATAAGCTTTATTACTAAAAACATATTAGCGTTCTGTAATTCTCCTATATTATAAACTATAAGTGTACCAAATTTCATACTCTTCAGTCAGCGCAATTTTCGTAAAAAGGGGTTCAAAGTTTTTGCTTCAGGCATTAATATTATACATACATACATACATACATATCTTCACGCCAAGTCTCTTACGGGGTAGGCGGAGAGTATCGAGTGCCAGACCTCACGATCCTGACAAACCTTCACATTCATAACCCTTTTCATACAAACACGCCGGTTTCGGAGACTCTTGACACCACCCTCGGATAATATCCGATTGATCTGATCGTGAAATATCAGCCTTGGTCTCCCCGGGTACCTACATCCATCCACATTCGCATTGTATATCTGCTTTGTCAATCTTTCATCTGTCATTCTTTCCACATGACCGAACCAGCGGAGCATGCCCTTTCGCATTTTAACACCAACACTTTCTTTCAATCCCACTCTTTTTCGGATCTCACTGTTACGAATGCGGTCAGCGAGCGTTACACCACAGATTTTCCGTAGTGCTCTCATTTCGACCGCATTAATATTATGATAATGAATATGAAGTTTTTAAGAATCTACTCATCTCTACCATTTAGGAACTGATGTGAGCCTACTTAAAAGCCTATTTAAAAAAGACTAACAAACAATTCGTAAAGAGCAGTATGAAGGTTAGTCCACGTCGTTAGTAAGAACGCGACGTTAGGAAAAAAATATGTACTTAAATATAGTGTTAAGATGAGGAAATTATATTTCTATCCTTCATACTAATGTGAAAGTTAGTAAAATTATTTCTTTATCGTCACACAAATGTGACACAGTAGTGTGATGGTGAGTCGTGAGCACATCTGACTATGTGGTAGAGTTTCGCAGAGATTTGCCCCGATTGGCGTCAACGACTTACCTATTCCTATCGCCTTAACGTCAGCGCTTGCTGTTGCTGTTCGTAGGATAAGGTGGGCGTAAACTCACCATTACCATCTTCGATTTTTTGAATTCTTTGCAGGCGGCGTGAACTTTTTACTACTGGGAAAACTGCTTGTTTGTCTTTCAATATCATGAAAAACATCGTTGCGAGGTTCCTCTTTTATTTCATATAAGTAAGTTTCATACGGTTCTGATTGATTGCATCCTAATTTCATATTAATGTTAAATTATATTGCTCTCCATACTAATACTTTTAGTTTGAAAGTCTGTCTGTTAAGCTTTCATGACTAAGCTGTAGAACTGATTGTGATTGTGAACCTCGACTTGGTGCAGCGTTCAGGGGGGTGATTATGTATTTCAGTTGTCAACTCAAACTGTAAAAGTGTACATCAAATGACGTCATTTGTGTTTGCTATCTCTATTGTATTTCTGTTGGTCACTGGAGATAGCAAATTCAAAACACGTCATTTGACAGCGATTTGATGTAAACTCATCCATTTTGAATTGGTAACTGAGTTACATAATCACCCCCCTGGTTACTGGGTGGATTTGGTGAAGGAGTAGTGGCTCGTCCCTCAGCGTTAGGCCGGACGCTGAGACTGGCGACGAAGGTATAGTGTAGTTTCTTGAGAGTTTGTGTTTGGGTTGGCCGAAAGAGGATCCGATAAGACGTGACGGGGTCTTCTAAATTTTGTGGCCACGTTCGCAGCCCGTGTATGTCATACGTGGGCTCTAACACCGGGTTCGGATGGGCAGCCGTTATTTCCGTAGTAACGAAATGCTGCGCTATTGTGAGTAAATCTAGTCTGTTCTGTACTACTTGTAACTTTTTAAGGTGGGTGTGGTCGCATATTTTATTCATTTAAAAATATAAGATCTTTATGTTGAACCAGTGTACGTCTTTTGAAAGGCTTAACTTACTTAAGAAGTCTTACGATGTACTTATGAAGAAGACTTACAAAGGTTTAACGAGTGTGTAAACAAAATGTATTTTTGTCCGATTTGGTAGAAACATTTAAACGCTTTATGAGTTCGAATTCTAAAGATAAAAGATACCGAATTTGTAAGATGTGTTGTATAACTTTAAGCGTGAATTAAATTAACACTTTCTTAAATTAACGTCTATTAATGTAATAGTAAAAGCGAACATCGGATTTGGCAAATCAATAGTTTTGATTAATAGCAAATTAGTTAACAGTGACTATGTAGTAAATCCTGATATCAATACCTTGAATCGACTAATGATTCACCTAAATGCTTTTACCGTGCTGTTGAGATTAGCACTAGTTTTATTGTAGAACAACAAAACCTAGATGTTGAATAGCAGAAATCGGTAAACTTGAAGTGCATAATTCTTTCTTTCTCTAAAGCATCATGTATCTAAATTAATTTCGCAACATTTTAATTGCATTTACATTAAAATATTTTCTAAATTTCTAAATTATCTGTTCATTGTTAAGGCGATACAGTTATAAAGAAGGATTTATTCGATAACTTTATGCTTAATGTTTTGGCCTGAGGTTTTGGCCATCTCAAATTCAAACGTAGATTGTGAGAAGGGGTGTTCTGTCAAATTCACGACATTAAAACTTCCAAGACAAATCACAAAACTAAAAATTATATGGATCCATCTCGATTACCCTACAAATCTATCCATCTATATCACGTTAAATTTCAAACAAAAGAAATGTCATCGAAATAATTTCGTTTGTTTAGGAGCATACCACAGCACGAACATACCTACACACCCTCATATGTACGTAAAACTTTTAACTCTTCTCCAGTTTGGCGCAACTTTAATATAAAAAAAATAAGTTTGCTGTTTTTTCTTTGCCTAAATCATGACACTAGTTATATACCTTATATATCTGAATGCCGTTAGACTTACTTTCAAATTATACTTGCACCATGTTACCTCAAGTGACATGTGTCACTTTAAGTAGGTAAACTTTATACAAAATTCTGGTTTGCTATTATAGAGAGGTAAGGAGCGCACACTCTGTGTTACAAAAGTGTCCCCTGAATCGCCTTAAGTTAAAATGGCGTTGCTGTACCAGAGGACCGTTTTTTAAGGAAAGTTCCAAAAGTAATTTGAACGTTTAACTACGATAGCCGTTTAACTTTCAATTACAACACATAAAATAACTACTTTAGTCGGTGAGAATACTTGATATTATTTTACTACTTTCAATCAGCAAAACTTCAAGCCATCTAAAACATTTAAATTCACATCATACCCTCCACTGCACTAGCGCCATTCTGGCCCCTTTATTTAATGCTATTTTGTGGACATTTTTTGAGTCAAAAGGCTATATGAGTGTGCGCTCCTTACCTCTACCCTCCATATTTACTATGTATCTATGGAAGTACCGCGTCTTATTACGTAGTATTTATATACTCTTTGCACTTCTATTTTTCCGTCAGGGGCCAAATAATGAAACCAGCTTGTATAACTACAGTTGAAGCAAGTTTTAGTAAACTTGTTGGCAAATCAAGCTATGAAATGCCAAACCTTTATCTGTAATTATATTTGCAAAAAAAATCCGAGATAGAAAAAGCTTGGTGTTAATATATCCCTAGATGACGGTGGAGTAACCACAATTTACTCAAATATTTTAAAAATAAAGGTGTTTAGAGCCCCACTTTTTAATTATTTCAAAATGTATTTTTGTCATAAGCATTGGATTTCAGAAGCAACAGCACAACATGTAGTGCTCTTACTAGTCTGTGAACAGTACTTAATTTTCATGACAAGTGACAATCATCTGGTAAGTGGTAGCACTGGCTGCAGCAGCTGATTTTTGGGTTGTCAAGTGTCAAATCAAAATTCAAATCACCATTGTTTGTGCTCCAATTTCAAGGTTATCTTCTTTGTGTTCAGGATCCTGGTTTCCTGAAGGATTCAAGCAATTTCTCTGGATTCAATGACTTAGACGGCATGGATTTTATGAAACGAGCCCTGGAACTTGGTGCTGAAGCATTAGCAGCTCAAGAAGTACCTGTAGGTTGCGTATTTACACGAAATGGAACTATTGTTGCCGAGTCAAGAAACAGTGTCAATATTACCCATAACCCCACAAGACATGCTGAAATTAATTGCATTGATACGGTAATTGATTATTGTAAAAGTAGCAGCATGTCATATGTTGACTATTTTAAAAACATTATTGTTTATGTGACTGTAGAACCATGTATTATGTGTGCTGCAGCATTACGACAATTAGAGGTGCAAAAAGTTGTATACGGGTGTGCCAATGATCGATTTGGTGGAAGTACTGTTTTGAATATTAGAAATTATTATGATCATAATTATGAATTAGTAGGAAATTTGATGGCTGATGAAGCAATGGCATTGTTGAAACAATTTTATCAAGGAACAAATCCCAATGCCCCTGAATCAAAGGTTAAAAAAAAGTCATAATATGTATTATGGCTAATTTATATTTAAATATAAAACAGACTTGAAAAGTGCATAGTGTAATGCACATGATTGGGGTTGATAGAAATAAATGACCAGTGCTGCAAGATATTTTCAAGAACGAATTAGTTTCTAACACATGGAACATTTAAGAGCCCTCCTATAAACCATTGATATTGACTGTGAACTATACTCTACTAAGTCAGAATTTGGTTGAAACTGAGAATGAATCTTGTGGGTGCCATACTTTATCACATCATAAGCACCTGTGTGGTCTAGCAGTTCGGTATTGCATTTGACTAAATGAGGTCCTGGATCAGATAACTAAAAATAATGTTGCCTGGGATTTGAACATGTCCCTGTTTGGTGATAGGTTTGCTACTTATCTGGACTTAAGGCTGCACTCAAGAAAAATCAGTTAGAATTTAATTTATCATGATATTACAATCTGTAATAGAAAATGTTGAATTAATGATTGATTACAAGACAAATGACACCTTTGAGTGCCGCTATTAATCATTGGGTCCCCTGGTTGTACCTCGGCCTACCTTTTTGGGTAATGGGCATGAAGATGCTTTTACTTATTATTCATCATATGTATCACATCACTAACAATGCGAATTGTAAAAAAAAATGCTGAAGTAAATTAAGATTAATTTTCTACAATATAAAATCTTCATGTAACATATTTATAGGTTGTGTGTGTGAGTGTGTTGTACAGAGGATATTAATAATAAATTTTATACTTTTTAATAAAATTCTGTTCTTAAAACGTAATAACTACTAGTTTTTCTAATAGCTCTTTTATTGTATAATTTACTGTTGTAAAATCAAGTGTTATCTTAGGATTTACCTAATTATACATATTCTTAATATCTTAATATCTTCTCACACTATAGAAGTTAAAACCAACATTTTTATTTATCATTTTTAAGAATTGAAACAAAAACAAAACATCTTCACTTGCTTTATATTTCTGTAGTCATCTTACTTCAGAAGTAAAATATTTCCAAAAGGTTAGACTGATTTTGATAAAATTTTGTTTTTCATAGCGAGTATGAGTGTTAGTAAAGTAAAGGGAAAAGGGGAAATTTTTCTTATTGGAAAGATCAGTAATTATAAAGTAAGTACATGTCAACATCATGGGTAGTTGTAGTGTTTGTATGCAGCCAATTATATAACACGCATTGCTTTCAGTCTTACTAGGCATTGAATTGACTGATAGATATCTTAGCATTTACGCAACATTTCTATGCACACATTTCATTGACTGTCATTCAAATGTGCTTCAGTGACTGGTAGAAATGACAACAAAACCTATGATGTAAATGCTCTGCTATTGGAAGATTAAAATGATTAATAACTGAGCAGGTTTTAATAGATCTATTAAGTTCCTCATACCAATCTCTTACTAGTAATAATGTGTGATGTAATATTAATAAATTTATATAGAATAAGGAAAAACCTAAAAGCCAACTGAGTTTCTTGCCGGATCTTCTGTGTGTGGCCGCATTCCAATCCCGTGGTAGTTTTTAGTATTATATAGACTCGTCACAAGTTCCTCTTATAAGGAGTATGTGAATAAAAATGTTTTCTATTCTATTCTATTAATTTCTTAAATAAAAATACATGTTCAGTATTCCTTACTTGACCTAATAAAGAATTTAATTTTAATATATGTGCATGTATGCTTAAGATATTTACTTACATTTAAGACATAATAATGAGTTGTAATAAAATGTTTGTTATGGACATAAAGTTAAATTTATTTCCTAATACAAAATCATTTAAAGTAACAAACATGAACACTAATACTTGTATATAATATTTTCTCCTAAACTAATCTTGACACATTCATTTTGGTTTCCCTTAGCAAATAATATTTATTAACAACATGCTTGTGCAAAAAGGTCATACTTAATTAAGTTATAAATTGGTGGATGTACAAGTAATTTATAAGGGATTTTCCATATATTTTTTTTAATTATCACTGAGTGATTTCATCTAATTGAAAATAATTTTTCATTAATTGGAATTAATATCACATATTATTTTTAAATCCCACAAATAAGTAAAACTTCACAGATTAGTTATCATAAAATGCTCACCAAAAAATAGCCTGACAAAGAGACAATTGGCTTATTAAAATTAACATTTGCACTGAAATAGGTGTACACATGCAGGTGTAAAAAGACAGGGGAATAGTTTTAATAATGCTTCAAAATCGTAACATCACTATAAAATGTAGATTTTGTTTAATGATCACTTCGTAATTATAATTAAATAAAAAAACACTAAATAAATACTCCAGAATTATATTCTGAATCATATAATTTTTGCACAAGTTAATTATGCATTATCTAATTAAGCATGACCAATAATAAACCTAGTTTGTGTATCCCTATTGCCACTGTACAAACATAAGAGTGAGATCTATTAAAAATTTAAATTTTCTAATATTTCATTACATTAATATATCCTGTGGGATATCACAGAAAAGTATATGCTATAACCAAACCTCACAGTTACATTTTTACAGCAATTAAATCTTATACAAGAAAATAATCCAAAATATATACTTAGGCAAGAAATAACAAATATTATAAAAATATGTACAACATAAGAAATCGTAAATAAAATGCTTAATCATTGGGGCTGTGGAAACCATTGACAAGGGGTGGTGAAGCATCATGATGATTATGTTCACCATTAACTTGCACTGCTTCGTCATGTGTGATGTCACCATTCACAAGAGGAGATACATTTACAGGACTCATGGAAGAGCTAGAGCTACTGCAACTGTCTGAACTTGATGAACTATCACTTTCGGAATCTTCACTAGAACCCTGCCCATGTTGACGCAAGTGGTTATTTTCCACAACCAATTTTTCATTAGCAAGTTGAAGTTCCCTAATTTGTTCTTCTTGTTCCCGTAATCGTTGCATTATATCACTTATTGATGGTTCATTCACTGTGTCAGTTACAGCAGAAGCATCTATTATCATTGCGTCTTTTTCTGTATCTGAAACTTTGTCTAATTTCTCTTCATCTGTGTCTTTAGTCTTACTGCGCTCACTTCTTTTAATAAGATTGTCATATTTTGCTTCAAGTAATAGGTATTCCTGAATAAGTTCATTTTTTGACATATTAGATAAACGCTCACATTGTGCATCTTCATATACACTGGAAAACTCCTTAGTCAAATACTCTTCTTCATCATCAGGCAAAGAAAAATAATAATTTTCTTCGGAATCCACACTAAAACTAGAGTCTCTGGTGCGAGCAGACGGAGTTTGGAAAAGTTGGAAATTATTTTCGGGTTCAGGTTTATGAATTTCCATCAGAAACTGGTTGTTATTAAATGGAGCTCTTGTTTTGTAGTGAACTTGAGTCACCTTGCGAAATCTATTGTTTCTTTTGGTGTTATCTTGCAGTCGCCTATCTTGCCACGGAGCTTTAGAAAATGGTTTTAATATTTTCCTTTTTGTTTTCCCGCGCCGCCTCTTCTTTTTAACATTTCCTTCCGGTGGAGTTTCTGATATTTTTATAACAGATGGCGCTTCTACTACCACAACAGAATGGGCCGTGTCGCCATTTTTACCATCTAAATTATTTATATCCATTGTGTACTAAATTTAAGAAAAATGATACTCCTCAAATGTAATACTCACACAGTTTAACTTTAAATTAAATTCTCAATCCAGCACAGCGATTAAATCACAAACACTTCTATTATAATCACAGAGTTGTAAACAGCAAACAATCCCAATTTCGCCATTTTGTTTTCTATTTTAAGACATAGTGTGGCCATACTTAAACATGAAAATATTCTGCTAGATGCTCAACAAAACCTGCTAAAATTGAGAGGAGAAGTAACAAACAATAACTTAAAATATGAAAAAGATAAATAAGAATTAAATTACATCAGTTTTTCGAGTCTTAATATAGGCTATCTGGAGCTACTTGGCCAAATGCGTTGTAGATATTTGTAAAGCCTAAATTGGGTACAGTACCAGTAGTTTTGACTTACCTTTCCCTGTTGCTGGACAGGTTTTTTGGACCGTGTCCTATGTTTTGTTTATTACTTTTTCATCAACTTTCCTTACCTTCTTATTTTATAGTTTAAGGTATCTAACGTCAGATCAAGAGAGGGGTAGAAAAGGGCACTAGCCAGTGGTGAAGACATAGAAATAGGAAGATATAAAGAAGCGCAACAATGTTCTATAGCAAATTTAGTTGTCTAAATACCGTTACAATCAACATATAACTTAACATCTCTTTGTCTCTTTTAACAAATTTTGATATTATGTACGCCGAAAGAGATAGCGACATTTTTGTCTGTGCTCATTTTGGCGTCGATTTAAAGTGATGTCATGACAGTTCTTATGCTTGCCGAGAATCGTTATTTAGTGTTCAATTTTATAGTGATGTTATTTTTTATGTTATAGGAAGGCAAACAAGCAGACGGATTTCCTGATGGTAAGTAATTCACGCCGCCTAGACACACCAAAGATGGTAATGGTGCGTTGCCAACCTAAGGTCCAGATGTTAGGCCTAGGGCAAAAGTAAGTTTACCGGCTATTTTACCCTTCGAACCGGAACACGTCATGACGCTATGGCGGCAGGAATAGGTAAGGCGGTGGTACCCATTCGGGCGAGTCGCTGCGAAACTCTACCACCTAGTCAGATGTCACGGTGTTAGTGATGATAAGCCTATGCTCGCCTTTTACGAGCTGCCTGGCAAGAAAGGTAGATGGTCTTTTCTGCAAGAGAGCCCGGACCAACACGGGGAAAAATACTACACTATATATTATGTACTAATACAATTTTCGATATTTTATTTTACATTCCCAGAAAAGAAAATTTGTATAAGATAAGAATGTAGGTATACCATTGCGACTGAAAATATCAATCGCAGTCTAGCTTAATAAGAAATCTTTGAATTTGCACGCCACAATGTAAAAATATATGCTCGTGAAAAGTAAATAAATATTCTTTCTTTCGTTTAATTACTTTTCCCTATTTAAGTATAAGCCAATTGAGTAGCACAAAGTAAGTAAGTTGATAGTTGCAATTTCATTTGGTAGATAAATAAAAATTCTTATCTATTTACCTAAACTTAGCTACTAATCGTCACTAATAGATCACGTATCGATATCGATAATCTACTTTTTCTGGAATGGGTATTTCATGTCCATATACTTAGAGGTCAATGGGTGAAGATTAAGAGGCGGCCGCCGGCCGTGAAATCATGACAGTCTATCTTCATCTAAAAGTACCGCTTTCCGTGTAACACAGTTTTCATCGTATACATCCTATCGTATCTAACAATCTCGCTAATACGCTTTGTATGATGCATTTTGGTTTGGTTGTTGCTAGCTAGTCTATATGTTAGAATAAGGATTTTATTACAGAATTATATTTTGGGCTTGTGTCTTAAAATGTAATTAGTGGTTGATTCTTTTAATTTGTAGACACAACCGAAATAACTGAAGTTTTCTTGACTGAATAACTGAAGTTAGAATAACTGAAGAATACAATCTTTAGATTAGATCGATTTATCTAATCTAAATATTGTATTTCCGGATATTAAAACACCTATTTTAATAGTGATATCCGAGAAAGAGTGAGATTGAAATAAAGTGTTTTTAAAGCTCCGCTGGTTTGTAAATGTAGAAAGTATGGCTGATGAAAAATTAACAAAGCAGATATTATACAATGCGAATGTGGATGGAAATCGCTCGGGTGTTATCCGTAGGTGGTATCAAGAGTATCCGAAACCGGCATATTTGTATGAAAATGATTATGAATGTGGAGGAAGCCAGGCAGGTTTGCAAGGATCGTAAGGCTTGGCACTCGATACTTTCTTCTTATCCTGTACGGGACTTGGCGTGAAGATAGGTATGTATGTATGTATGTGTGTATGTATGTATGTACGTACCTTTTTTAATTTGACGGAAAGGATGCATTGACAGAAACCATAATGGCCTTTTGAATCACAAACTATGTAGAGATACTATGTATACTCGAGTGATGACGCAGAACTGTGCCAGGGTGCCTGCGTCAACATGATTATGTCGGGCAGCAGGTGGCAGAAACCCTGCCGACCAACAATCCCGCCGAGGCCCCGCTGCCGGCGTCGCTGGACGCCGTCCGTTCGGCCTGCTGGCCTGCGTCGCTGCCATCGCTACTAGCGACCGGTGAACAGAGGACGCATTTATTTTTTTTACTAATGGAGTACATCAAGTTATGTCTAATTTTAGTGTTAGACGTGTATAATATAAGATTCAGATCGAGCGGAGTCCGGAGACATAGGATGAAACACATTAAACTCGTTTACCGATATGTGTTTCCGTTACTAGATATTTTGTGGGCTTAGACGCTAATGCGATAGTAAAATAAAGTCCATTATAGTAAGGCCTGATAAACTAATATTTTGTTTTTGCACACATTTCGAAGTTACTTTTTTGAGTTAAAGTTGATTAGTTTAAGTTTACATGTTTATTATATTTCTTCCTCTCTTAGAGATACTATGTACATTTTGAATGGCGTAAAGGAATGCAGAAGCCACAATAAAACATATTGTGAACGTTATGTATAGTTAAGCTGGAGACAAACTATTGGACGCGGCTGAAGGAGAAATATTCAGCGCGTCAGATATCTTGCAGGCGTCCGAACTCTCAAGGTTACGTCCGTGACTTGCGTCCGATAGTTTGCAATTCGCAGTGTAGTGTAATTTTTCAGCTTTCGTTATCTAGATATCCTACAAGTTGCGGCTATCAGCCGCAATCATCAGCCGCATCATAAATTAAGTTTTTAAAACATATTGATAAGCTATTGTTAGAATAATAATAATAATAATCTTTACTATTTCTCCCACAGAAAGCGGCTTTAAACATAGTGTAACTTAAATAAAACAGTACTGTAAAGGGAGACAGGAGTCCATACTAAGTAAACCCCGTAGCATGGATCTGGCCTGGTCCCCACCCCTTATCACCAAAGTTACATTTTTTGAACATTAAGTGTTTTTTTTGTTTGTTTTTTGTGCATAATTACATGCATGCATACCATAGAAAAAAACGTTTGCGCACCAGTGTGTATGCTTGTGTGTGTATGAGTGAGTTTGTGTGTACAAGTGTTCGTATGTATTTTTATGTGTGTGTGTGTGTGTGTGTGTGTGTGTGTGTGTGTGTGTGTATATCAATCATAAAAAAATTGGGATGTAAATTTGGGATAATATAAAATACATTTTTTTAAATAAATAAATACTTTCAATATAGGTTAATCTAATTAGGTACATGACCGTGAACCAGTTCAATGTTTATTTTTATTACTAATTCTAATTGTAAATTAGATTCTCGGTTTCATCATATTTGAGAGAAAGTAACCATGATAGGATTACCTTTTTGCAATGTCTTAAATCTATAGGATAGATACGATACAGTTTATTTGATATGTTATAGATCTTGCAACTGTAAAATATGTAAAATTTTCGAGCCCAGGATATACGAGATTTCAGCACAGGACATACGTTAAAAGAGCGACGAGTATTTAATATATCACTTTTTTTGTTAAACTGCAAGGATGAATGTTTTTTTAATAAAACTGATTGTATGTACAATTGTCTTACTGTTAACACAGAAATTTCGTTATATATCAAATCAGTGCTGTATAATGGGAGCTTCTTTAACCTCACTTTAAGAAATAATCTTTGCGCTCTTTCCAACTGAACCATGTGTGTTTTTGCAGCTCCACCCTATATTAAGATGCCATAAGACAGTATAGATTGACATAATGCAAAATAAACATTCTTAATTAAAATTTTGTTTTTTAAATTTCGTAGCTGCTTAAAAATATATGCTAGTTTTCTAATTTTGTTTGAAATGTAATTGATGTGTTCCCAAAAGTTAAGTTTTTTATCGATTATAATTCCCAAATATTTTATAGTATCTGTCTTGATTATATAACTAGATACAATTTTACATATATAATAATAATAGAACAGTTATAACTAGATGTAAAACATAAATGGGCAATAATGGACATAATGGCATTAAGAGAAAATAAGATATATTTAGTTTTTGAAGCATTTAAGGTTAGAGAGTTAGCGCATAGCCAATGACAGGCAACATAAAAAACTATTTTGAGCTTTTTGTAAAGTTTCCTCCCAAGTGTCACCAAAAAATGTTAAAGTAGTATCATCTGCATACGATATAATGTTGCAGTTTTGTAATGAAAGGTTACGAAAATCATTAATGTAGCATAAAAATAGGGTAGGACCCAACACACTTCCCTATGGAACATCAAAACTTGTATCTGCTTTCCCACTTATAATATTTCTGATTTTTACACGTTATGTTCGGTTTGTTAGATACGACTTGAAAAGATCATGCTGTTTTCCTCTAATTCCCAAATATTACAGTTTTTTGAGGAGCTTAGGAAAAGAGACCGTATCAAAAGCTTTCGCTAGGTCTAAAAATATTGCAAGACATTTCTTTTTATCATCAAGCTGTTGTACAACAAAATTTGAATAGTCGAGAAGCGTATCTCCTGTAGACTTTCCTTTATGAAATCCATACTGTTTAATAGAAAGAAGTTTTTTTGACTCACGAAATCTTAATAATCTTGTATTAATTATTTTTTCTAATATTTAAGATAAAGTTGTAAGTATAGATATTGGTCGATAGTTATTTATACAATCTCTTTCCCCAGCTTTGTGGATAGGAGTGACTATAGACTCCTTCAGAGACTCAGGAAAAACACCCTCGTTTAGACATCTATTAAAGATATGAGTCAGAGTAGGAACTATGTGTTCTTTTAATTTTTTTTAAAATTTGTGCGGAAATATCATCAGATCCAGCAGAACAATTCGATTTGAAGTTTAAGATTAATTTTTCAACTTCGTTGTTGTCAGCTGTCTCTCTGAGTACAAAAGATTCTGCCAATAAACCGTTTTTGTGCATAGAATTTAACATTGGAACATCAGATTGTATTTGATTAGCCTAGTTAAAACCGACTTTGGAAAAGAAATCATTAACCGTGTTAGCAGATAATTCTATAGATTCTTCGATATTAAGCAGCTCATGTTGGGGATTGTTTTTATTGCTTAAATTTGTTATAGATTTTATAGTAGACCACATCTTTTTGTTATCATTTTTGGAATTTAAAATTTTGTTCTTCATATAAGGTTTTACGTTTTTTATGATATTTTTTAAGAAGTTACGATAACGTTTGTATGTCAATTTAAGTGCTTCATTACAGGGTTCTTTTTTAATTTAGAATGCAATTTATCTCTATTTTTCATATATTTTAACAATCCTTCTGTTATCCAAGCTTTATAAGTAATTTTGTTTCGCTTAATTTTATAAGTTATATAATTTTTATTTATGTTATTTGAATATGTTTCTGAAATATAGTCTTCGCTAAATTTATATCACTGAAATTTAGGATCGAACTGAAGTCACAAAGTTTACAATCTTCTAGTAAGTTTTCATAATTAATCTTAGTAAATATTTTAGGTTTCTAAATTATATTAATATTTTTTGTTTGTAAACAGCATAAAATTGTTTTATGTTTTATATATATTCAATTGAGTAATAGTATAATAAAATACGAAATATTAAGAAAAGTTAAATAAATGCATTAATTTTCATTTTAATAAAATGCCTTTCAAGGATTTTAGTATTTATTATATGGTGCGAGTAATCATTGTTATAATTATCAATGAATAAAAAGGATATTTAAATATAGCCCCTATAACTCTCTTTTGCAAGGCAAATCTTAATAAAATTAAAATTACAAATAAATATAATGAAAAAATATTAAATATTAGTGTCAGAATAGAATAGAGAATTATAAAGTCGGTACAAGAATTTATAAAATATATTAATTGGTAATACACCCACAAAATCGCGATTAACAATGATTACAAATAAAAATACAAACAGAATGTTACACTATCCCAAAATTACCTCCAATTATCTATTAGAAAATTAATCAACTAATTCTTTAATAAATATCCATAATTAGCAAAAATGAAGATTTAATTTATATTAAATGTTAATTATGCCATAGATTGATTTATTCAATTAAGGAAACCCTTATTTTAATTATATACATTTGATTTCAAATACGTAAGGTGTATCTTGCACAATATTTACGACCACAATGGATTCTGGCGAAGATACACTGCTTAATTACTTTAAAGATACAGTTAGCACGTCACTACGTGCTAACTGTATCATTACACTTCAATAAATCTGGGATCATTAACCATTGACTGTAAGAGAACGAGTACTACAAGCTGTTTTACAAAAAAATAATTTGCAGTTACACCTAAAACACTGATGTAACAAATGTTACGTCAGTGCTTACATAATCACTCCCCTGGGGGCTGATATGTATCTCAGTTGCAAACTCAAAATGGAAAAGTGTACCAGTTTAGCGAAATTAAAAACAAAAAAAAACTTTGCGTCGTAAATAATGGGGGATATTGTTATCTCACTCCTTTTTTGCTGACAAAACTGACATTTACAGGACGTTTCGTTGGTAACATAGTGCGATGTAAACTGATTGTTTTCTTATAGTACCTACTAAGTCCCGTCTCTCAAAACGTAGTGATTATATTTTCTTTGAAGTGTACATCAAATAGCTGTCAAATGACGCGTTTTATATTTGCTATCTCCAGTGACCAACAGAAATGCAATAGAGATACACTTTTCCATTTTGAGTTGGCAACTGAGATACATAATCAGCCCCCTGGCCTATGTCTGGAATAACAACTACACTTTCCATAACAATTCTGTTTCAAGATGGTATTGATACGATGCCTTCATGTAGGTGTGACAAAATGAAATTGTTTCTGAAATTTTAAAACTGCAGGTAGATATTACTTTGTATCTGTCTCTTTAGCTCACTCGTGAATCGTTATTTAATCGTTACCTGCCATAGAAACAGGAATATACTTAGAGGTCAATGTTACCTGCAAAGTAACGTTATGTGATTTAGTTATTACAACCACTAACTAACTTTTTTAAGTATTGAGTGATAGGTAGATTTGACTCTTAATATCATTGTCCAAAGTCCAAACGAAAGACTTCAGTACTTCAGTCCAAACCAAAAAACTTATCTACCATTTAAACCAAACTCATGACAAGTTTTTTTAAACATGGTGTGGCACAATCATTACAATTTCTCAGTTTTTGTAATTAAAGTATAAATTTGCAGTTGGTCCTTATTGCTTTAACACAAATACTAATACAAATAAAATAAAACACAGTATTTTTACTACTCTAAAAATATCCTCGCAGTTTTTCAATTTTTCCTTTGGGCACACTGATCTATAGTTGACACGAATGATTTTGACAGACCTAGGTACTCTGTGTTTGACATGACATCTAACATTTGTTTTGTTTTGAAATTTTGTTTGCTAATTTCTGGGAAGTGAGAGGTTAATATTATTTATTTTTTATTTAATATTAATTTGGGCGTGTGAAAGTGAAACCATAAATACTGGAAATAAAATTTTGACTTAATTAAATGCAGTTGTAAGTTTATATAAATTATTATATGCACAGATTACACCCCTAAAATTGTATGTTCATTTATAAAATGTCGCAAGTGTAGGTACTTAAAATTAGATAATAGAACAGAAATTTCGCAAATATTTTTTTTTCGGACAGTGAGCATTAAATAATTTTACTGTACAGATAATATTTTATTGTGACCAAAAATTGGGCTATATCTTAGTCCTCGAAATATTAATTTATTACTACAGTTTTCTTTCCAAGCATTTTCTTTTGGATTTACTTCAATGACAACTCTTGGCATTGCTGTGTTTTAATCTGAAAGGTATCCGGTATACTATAAATTAGTTAAGAGTCTCTACATCACATACACAGGTTGGCAACGCACTATTATCACTTTTGTGTTTATGGGCGATGTGTATTTCGTAGTATGAGGAAATCCGTTTGCTTGATGACTTTCGATTACATGGAATTTGATTACATCATTCATGTAAGTTAGAAGTCATGTTATTTGTGACTCAGTATCTCCATAATATTTTATTGAATCAGGCGTTACTTTGCGGAAATCCATTATAAAAGATGTAAAATAAGCCTTTATTTTGCTAATTCCGCGTAAGCAGTGTAACCGTTGTGGCAAATAATCCTCCAAACGACACAGAATGTGACAAGCCTAACTGACGTTCCCACCACCCACCACGAGACACACGAGTGACTCGTGTGTCGTCATTTGTACGGTACGGTCGAATTCCTGAGGATGCCTCGGTGTAGAGGCGAAACGTACGTCGAGTGCGATTTGGTGTTCTCTGTGGTGAGTGCTTCGACAAAGTTGGCGAAGGACGTGACAAGTGGTTTTGTTTCCCGTGTTCGGACTCTATTTGTGATCTGGTCGCGGAGGTGGGAGGTGGGAACTTTAGGTAGGGTTGTCACATGTAAAGAACGTGACAATTTATATTGTTTCCCGAGCTCTTCCTATATTCGTGTTCTGGTCGCGGAGGTGGGTGGTGGGAACGTCAGTTAGGCTTGTCACATTCTGTGTCGTTTGGAGGATTATTTGCCACAACGGTTACACTGCTTACGCGGAATTAGCAAAATAAAGGCTTATTTTACATCTTTTATCTCCATAATGTTTACTCAGTATATTTCTGTGTGTGTGTATGTGCATATCTGACTTTAAACTATTTTAACAGCAGGTAAAAAAATAACAGAAAGATAAAGTGTGGTCCAATGGTTTACATAACATGTGTATTTATAAATAAATAGTCTCTTACAGACATGGCTCAGAATCTAAGTGAAGAATTGATAAAAAGTTTAACAGCAAAAGCTAATGAACCAATAGTATTACGTCAGTTTATAAACAATTGGGAACTTTGCAAATGGGATGTAGAAAAATGGATTTCAGTGTTTGGAAATAAAGAAATACCATTCAGATGCTTGAAGAAAAGTTTTATATCCGATGAGCCATGTTGGGAAAGGAGGTGCAAGACTGAGACAATGACATTTAGAACTTTTGTAGATGGCTTGACAACTAGCAAGAAGTGGTTTTATTTTGACTACAAGTACGTACATCAATGGTTTAGTGATGATAGTCAATTGTGTCAGGTGATTATTTTTGTGAAATTAATTTAGGGAATGAAAACATTTTATAATTGTTTTTTATTTTAATAGAAGGCCAACAAGTAGACGGATTTCCTGATGGAAAGAAATTCATGATGCATTGAGACAACAAATATTCCACTAATGTTATGGCAGCAGGAATAAGTAAAGCGGTGGTACCAATTTTGGAGAGTCGCTGCGAATCTCTACTACCTAGTGTTAAGGAAATAGTACCATAACACAAATTAAAAATTATCAATAACCAAATTATCAATAATATTATAAGTTTTGTAGGGGGTTACTGATAATTTCAAACAGAAAAATCTGCATAGAAATCTGTCCATTTGTCAATTACATGATGCCACTAACAGGTACACACACAGATGTGTTAAACTTACACAACCATCCTTTTGAGTCAGAAAAAGAATCAGTATATTTTGTTGAGGGAGGTAGAATTTTAGGAATTTTTAAAACTTTTGTCTAATGATTATAAAGCTTTATCTACTAAAATTTAATAGGAAGAAGTTGCTTTCCCCTTAATGAAATAATAAGGTCATTATTATTTTTCAGGAATTGTCATGGAAGCAATTTGGCTATCCTGATAAAGGTGCAGCAGATACATCTATCTGGGTTGGAAGCAATGGAGCTCACACTCCAGCACACCAAGACACATATGGGTACAACATAGTAGTCCAAGTACATGGGAGGTATGTTTTACCGATTCTCGATTTTATCTTTACATATATATACATTGAATTACAAAATAGTTTATTTCACATAAACCATATAAACGGCACTTGTGACTTGTTTATATATCATTATGTAAATTTTTAAAGTGTTTCAACATTAACAGAAAATACAATTGGAATATCTTACTAGTACAGTTTTTAACTTAAAACTTTAGTAATTAATATTAGACTGTCCCCACTTCAAGAACAAATCCTTTACACACACATTACATTTTAAATGTAAATAAAAATAATCCTGATATTAAGTTTACGAAAACAAAATTAGTGAAATTCATGCATGTTGTAGAGAGACTAAAAATCAGATGCATTTTTTAATATACTACTATAGAGAATGTAGATTTTACTAATTTCCTAGGAATAAAATTTAAATTTTGTAATTGGAAGTTGCACATTGATTTACTTTGCAATGAAATTGATAACTTTCTACATGTTTTAAGACGAACAAGCTTAAATGCATCTCTCTTATCGTGTCATGGGTATGATTATTTTGTTTTACAATATACTGTTCCTATTCAGGGAAATACTGTAGAATTAATTAGATTCTTTTTTTTTTAATCTAGAGTTCTAAAGACGTTTTTAAATAAAAAGTGTATACGAGCAATATGTAGTGTTAATCAAGTTCCTAGGTTCATTACATTTTATGAATTATGAGAAAATCTATGTGCCTAATCAAAAACTCAATATTTACAAAAATAAAATATATTATTGCATGTCTATTTGTATATACACCAAAATTTCTGATAATCTTGAATCCCTGCTATTGAAAACATTCCAAAAAAAGGTATTTGACTTGCTGTTAGAGAAAACATATTTTAGTGTTAAAAATTATCTTGCAGATGAGTATAAATAATAAAACATTTTGAATAATATTAATTTATTATAATTATAGGAATTGTAGTAGTCAAGGAGTTTGTTTCGCTGTTTCTTCTTCTGCCTGGGTAGGCTTGGAAACGGTGGTAGTTTACAGCAGGTAGGGTTAAAATGTTATTTTAATTTTTGTTTTTTTTTTATCATTAATGATTTCAGTTGTAATGAACATAAAAGAAAAAAAATAAGTACTTAATTAAATAATTAAATTTTGTAAATATTAAAATATTTGCACACCACAATGTAAAAGAATATGGTGGAATGCTTAAATAAAACTTTGTAATACACATCTTCCCCAAGTAAATTTTTTCCTTTTTATTTATTTTTTACACAGAAATAAGTAAATGTCTAGACAAATTTCACTGGGTTTGAAGATTCTGTGATGAGCAAAATAGAGGGTTACATTTAAAGCACCAGTAAAAATTTGAGAAACGTTTTGGAATCAATAACACTTACGATCTATGAAAAAACTAAAATTTAAAAAAAAAATATATTTACAATATTTATCTGAAGCAAAAGTCAAGAGGCATAGGTTATAACGTAATAAAGCTTAGAATTGGATGGATTTGTAGGCTGGTGATGTCATGACTTGTACTAGGTACAACAGACCGTGACAACAAGTGAAGCATTTTTGCGGACTGTTTTAAATGAATGTTTATAAAAGTAAAAATTACAATTTGGCAATATGTAACATTAAAATGCATTACCGTTAAACCCTATACCCCCTTATATAAACATTTGGCCGGTCCTTTCAAAGTTACCTTGTATATGTTTTTATTATGGATGTTAGTAAAAAATTCAATAACTCTTAGTCCGAAAAATACACTCATCTATATTCATCACACAAATGCCTGCGCCTGTCTGGAATCAAACCAGAGTCATGTGAATGTTTGGTAGTGTTTGCTTAGTAACATAACCTTTCTAGCCACTAGGTGTTCAAATATCTACACTTGTATGTAATTTTTTTTAGGAAACGATGGATATTTTTCCCACCTGAAGCTGGTGGATTAAAGGCTGCGAGAGTTCCATATGAAGAGTCAAGTGTTTATAGTCAGCTGAACTTTTACTGCCCGAATGATCTTACAGTTTTCAATGGTAACTATCTATATAATTAAGAAAAAGTTTTTTCTCGGGTCATTTCATCACTTAAAACCAATTTCTGATTTCGTTTATAGTCTGTTCATAATATTTTTGTATATTCTCCAATAATAGCGATTAAAGCGACAATCGATCCGGAATATTATGTAGAAAGTTTGAGGAGAAATCCCAAAAGGGGCCGATGAAAAATACAAAAGTTATGGATAAGTAAAAACAAAAAAAAAGAAGGTTGGTTTTTTGAATAACTCTCAAAAAATTTTCGTAATTTAAAAAAAAAATTAAAAAAGGAGGAAGTTTCCTAAATGCAAGTCATTTTATTTTTGAATTGTTTATTAAACAAGTAAATTAAACATGAGGAAGAACCAGAATCTATCAGAACAATACAATTAGAATAAGATTGTTTTCTTATATTTTATATTTAGTGGTAAAAACAATTGTTAGTAAATGCATTTTAGCACTAAATATTTTTTTCTTAAAAATCGTAATATATCGACAAGTAGACAATAAAAAATAATCATATTATAAACAATGCGTTTGATTATAACAATTATTTAAATAATGGTGACAAATAATAAAAAAAAGATGTGTGTGCGATTTACACACGATAGAAGTGAAACTCAGTAAATCCTCAAAAGAATGAGATGAATATATATTTGTGTCTCTTATCAGTCGTTTTTTCGTTGCACCCGTTTTGAAATCACAACGATTATAAAGAAGTTTCGCTTCAATATAATAATCTTTTAACCATAGAAAATCATAAACATAATACCCAACAAAAATATTTACCTTTACGCAATTTTTAATTTTTTAATGTTTTTACATACACATACATACATATCTTCACGCCAAGTCCATTAGGGTAAGGCGGATAAGATTGAGTGCTAAACCTGTCATACAAACAGACAAACGCCGGTTTTGGAGACTCTTGACACTACCCTCGAGCGATCTGATCGTGGAATGTCAACCTGGGTCTCCCTGGGT
>NJDC01001865.1:48198-76709 GCA_002245475.1 Calephelis virginiensis | reverse complement strand
ACCTTTACGCATTTTTTAATTTTTTAATGTTTTTACATACACATACATACATATCTTCACGCCAAGTCCATTAGGAGATAGGCGGATCAGATTGAGTGCTAAACCTCACGGTCCTGACAAACCTGCCATACAAACACGCCGGTTTTGGAGACTCTTGACTTTACCCTCGAGCGATCTGATCGTGGAATGTCAACCTGGGTCTCCCTGGGTACCTACATCCTTACATCCTTTCACATTCGCATTGTATATGCGAATCAATAGCAATCTTTCATCTGTGTCATTCCAGCCAGCGAAGCATGCCATTTCTCATTTTAACACCAACACTTTCTCTCAATCCCACTCTTTCTCGGATGTCACTGTTACAAATGCGATCAGATTTTACGTAGCGCTCTCATTTCGACCTTGTGATGTATTTTATTGTTAATAAAAAAGAGATGTCCTCTGACCTATCAACAATATATTTAGGTAGGTCAGAGTTCCACCTGTTTATTTTTTATTTATTTGGAAAAAGAAAGCATCATAATAAATAAAAAAAAATAAGTTTAGTTGGCGCAAAGCAGAATTACTCCACTGGCTACCTATAGTTTAAACATTCATGTTTTATAGAAATAAAAAATAAAAATACATAATTATTCGATAATATTCCCGTGTTGGTCCGGGCTCCTTTGCAGCATAGACCATCTGCCTTCCTGCCAGGCAGCTCGTAAAAGGCGAGCATAGGCCTACCGTCACTAACACCGTGACATCTGACTAGGTGGTAGAGTTTCGCAGCGACTCACCCGGATTGGTACCACCGCCTTACCTATTCCTGCCGCCATAACATCATGACGTGTTCCGGTTTGGAGGGTAAGGTAGCCGGTAAACTTACTTTTGCTCGAGGCCTAACATCCCGGCCTCAGGTTGGCAACGCACCATTACCAACTTTGGTGTCTCTAGGCGGCGTGAATTTCTTACCATCAGGAAATCCGCCTGCTTGTTTGCCTTCCAATATCAATAAAAAAAAAATAATAATATGTATGTAACTCTCCTTCTAAATTATAATTTTATGGAGTTACTGTATTAAATACAAATTTTATAAATCTTATGTTATGTAGCGTACGACAGAAAACATACAGACATATCCCCGACTCCCTAAACACCAAAGAGTATAGAAATACTACGTGCTAAAAACTAAAATTAAAAATAGATTTTACTGGAGTATAAAACAGGAGTAAATTCTATTTTTAACGAAATCGTGAAATTTGGCTTAGGCTTTAACTGGGCCTTAAAACCTTATGTTAGTGTTAAAATAAATGTATCTCCTTACGTCATGTTTATGCGATGTTAATAGATAATTGCGTTTAATGTAATAGCCTATCAATTTTATCTTAAATTGTTTCCGCGATAATTATTCATTTAATTAAAATGAACCTAAGCAATTAAGCAATATTAAATCTTACAATTAGACTTTCATTTGACACATATTATTATGTTTTATGCAATATCATCAACGTAAGTGTTGATATTAGCAAAATTGCGCAGCAATACAAACATTTTTTTGTTTTATTTTTTTAGTTACTGGCTGTACCCGCGACTTCGTTTGCCATTTTTGCGACTGCCTGTTTGTCAAAATATGTTTTGACCTCAAAATTAAAAAAAAAATCAATATGTAGTTAAAATACTCTTGGAAAAAAATACAGGAAAGTGCGTAAATAAATCAGCTATTTCAAAACAAAAATAACTATAATCGACCTAAATTAGTTATATCCCAATTTCTGTATTTTCTTTCTTTAGGTATTAGCCTTCACGTTAGTATTTTGCCATTAGTCAAGTAGAAATTTGCATCAAATTTTAATTCAATTTTAATCAATTATAATCAGTCATAAGTCGTCAATAAGTAATGTCTGGGTCTTGAGTAAAACGGTGGCTTTGTTACTCAAGCTCGTCTATTGAGATTTGGCGGCAGCGAGGAAATACACGATACACTAATATCTTCATGATTACTTCATTTGTGCACTTTCACTGAACAAAATTAATCTAATTCCCGCCTAAATTAACTAATTTCACTCAATATAAACACGAAATTCAATAACTATGAAAAAATTACAACCATCTTCATTCACGATGGCGCCAAAACTCCAATTTCTGTATTTTGACTTTTACCCCTCTCCCTTTAATAAGCAGAGTAAAAGTACGCTATAGACGATGACCTATAGATGGTAACCGTGACTTGTGGCGCTCTTTGGGGAGGCCTTTGTCAAGCAGTGGACGTCCTCCGGCTGATGATGATGATGATAGACGATAATCTTCCTTCGAATATTGAGTAGGTAGTAGGTAGTAGGTACCTGCCAAATTTCGTTACCGTCGGTTCAGTAGATTCGACGTAAATTGCAGTCGAGACTTTTTGAATTGAAGTGTTGATATAGCGAAGAATTTATCGAGCTACGTTTAAATGGCTTTCAATTAGACAACGTTGATAATTTCACATGTTTGTTTCTTTTTTTTTTAAAATTATTTTTAACCGGTTTAATGATGTTCGTAATTCATTTAATTTCTTACATTCTCCTGAAACTTTTTCAAATGTTCGTACCTGCTGTGATGTCCTTGAAGTCGTGCTGTTACGATATCCTTTAAGTTAATTTTGTTGCATATTCTAACTCACTCTCAGTTCATGCTGTAAGGTTAACTCCCTATCTTGTGAAATTCGTTGTTGCGAAACTCTTGATTCTTTCAAGAAACAGCTAAAAGAGCATTTCTTACCAAAGTTTAGACTTTCATTCCGGAAATGTAAATTAACTAAAGTTTATGTTTAGTTGTTTTTTTTATGTTTTTTGTGTAAGTTTATTAAATAGTATCTTTAGGTCTACTTCTTTAATATTTTTACGGGTTGGCCGGAAGAATTTTTTTAGAGATCGTCTTTGTACTATGTTTTTTTTTTATTTTAAGTATATTTTGTAATGTCTGTTGTGTACCATAAAGAGTTAATAATATTAACAAGCACACAGCTCTCCTGATAGTAAGAGAAAACGGAAGCCTGTAGATATAAATATTGTAGGTGTCTTGTGGCCAAGGTGTTAGGCATTGTGTGCATCTCTACCGGCTATCCTTCCCTACCCTCCAGATCGTCTGCCATAATGGCGGCATGAATAGGTAAGTAAACAAAACGAATTTTATTTTAACACTTGCGTTGTGCTTGGGTTAAATTTCTATAAATTTTTAAAGAAAGAAAACAATGTCGCCCCAGACAGGATTTGAACCTGTAACCTTTCGTCTCGTCGTCTTTAAATGTATGGAAAGTAAACAAAAAATCACTTCAAAAATAAATACGAACTTTGTAAAGAAACTAAATCGTGTTTTACAAATTTAGGTACAATGTTTCATCTTCAGAATTTTGTTAATCTTTCAGGTCTCACAGGGTGTCGAATGGTAGAACTATCAGCCGGCGATGCTCTAGTGGTACCAAGAGGTTGGTGGCATTATGTTCAAAATCTAGACCCACTAAATATATCCTTAAATATTTGGCTTCCTCACGTAAGTTATTTTAAAATTATTCTAGTATAGAAGCAAAAAGATACTGAACAAAATACCATGAAATGTATTTGATTATTAATAACCATTGACCTACACAAAAATAGACACGCTTACGTCAATATGAATACAGTTTCAATATCTTGAAAAATATGTTTTGTAAATGATACAAAATTTAAATACAAAGTATTGGATTTTCATGTACCAATTACCTCTGTTTCATGTACCAATTATATGTATGTCCCGGTATCAAATTGTATTTTTTGTATTAAATTTCTTAATAAAATGCCGTGGATATTATAAGAGTCCGGTAGGCGATAGGTTGGCCGCCCAACACATTGGGGGACGTAAGTACCGTCGGCTAATCGTTGGTGTCCTGGTGTATGTTTGCCTACCTCTTTGCGGATATTGCAGTGAAAATACTTTTTTTCATGTCAATTGCAAATAACCCATTAATGATGTAATCAAATAAACACGATGACGACCATGCACGTTTTTACAAAGTACGCATAAGACACAATTAATTTTCTACGTATTCATAAAACATATTAAAAATAAGAATTCCTATATATAAATTATTACTTGACGAAACATCGACTGGCATTACATTAGTTGGACACAATTGAAGAAGAAAGTAACATTATCGTGAAGTGTAACTCAGTGAGAGTTAGTCTATAACCTTTTTATAGAAATCTGTGCCCATGTCGCAAGAAAATATTTTTACATACATTGGGTAATCTCAACTCATTCGTTTAGATGTTTGTGTTTTAGACGTTTCTAAACCACAATGATGCTTTTGTTCTTTTCATTGAAGTATTCACTAATTTACATAATTTGATTACAGGAAAAAGATAAATCAGCTCAGGTTTCGGAAGCGCTAATAAAAATTTTCGTTGCCCAAATATGTAAAGACTTGCCTCAGAAAACAAGAAATCTTCTGGTTAATCCGAATGAGGTGAGTATAAAATATGTACATGCATATCTTCAAGCCGAGTCCTTTACGGTATAACATCTAGTTTACATGTAAAGATATACCTAATATCGTCGGCTTTTTGCAAAATTTCACTAACTTCTAACTAATTTGCTTTAGGCGTTACGCAACTTGCTATGAAATCCATAACTGCAACTTTGGCAGTCAGACATTTGCTGTTAAAATGTTGAAATTACCGTTTATTTAAGAATATTGAATATGTCAATGACTTCTTGCAATAAGCCGGCGATATGTTACATTTGGCGTAAGTCGAGGTAGAACATCCCGACCTCGGGTTGGCAACGCACCATTACCACCTTTGGTGTCTATAGGCGGCGTGAATTTCTTACCATCAGGAACTCCGTCTGCTTGTTTGCCTTCCAATATCATAAAAAAAAAAAATATATAAGTGCCCTATGAAAGAAAAAATTCACGATCAGATCAATCGGATATTATCCGAGGGTGGTGTCAAGAGTCTCCGAAACCGGCGTGTTTGTATGAAAAGGGTTATGAATGTGAAGGAAGCAAGACAGGTTTGTCAGGATCTTGAGGTCTGGCACTCGATACTCTCTGCCTACCCCGTAAGGGACTTGGCGTAAAGATATGTATGTATGTATGTATGAAAGAAAAATGCCGAAGATATCGTGTTCCTTTAGCTTTGATAGTATTTATCAAAGAGTATATAAATACTACGTAATAAGAGGCGGGACTTCCATAGATACACAGCAAACCCGAATTTTGTATAAAATTTACCTACTTAAAGTGACACATGTCACTTGACGTAACATGGTGAAAAGACATAATCCGTATAATTTGAAAGTAAGTCTAAAAGCATTTAGATATGTAAGGTAACTAGTGTCATATGATTTAGGCGAAGAAAAAACTGCAAACTTATTTTTTTTATTTTTTTATATGAAAGTTGCGCCAAACTGGTATCCATTATTAGAAGTACTCCCATTGCAATGTTCAACACTCAGACCTCCGTACCAGAATACGGAATTTCACCCATACTTCCCTGATACGTGGTGGTCGTCTACAGTTAGATTCTTTACACATTTATGCATAGCGTTGTAAAGCCAGGTGCTGGCGGCGGCGGTTAAAAAGAGCCCACTTCTAAATGGCCGGCAATAGAATTGTGAGACCCGTGGTATTGCACTTATTGGTTACAGTGGTTACTAAAACCACATGTTCTTGCAATCTGATCACGGCTGGTTTCTAACAACGCATCGAAATCGGGCCATTGGTTCAAAACACACACACACACACACACACACACACACACACACACACAGAGTGCGCGCGCGCACCATTATATTCTTATACGTATGATATGCAGACTCTATATTACGTCACTATAGTAGGTTCGCAAATACTAATATGGTATAATACTGCATTTTATGAACCTATTACACTAGGTCACGACAGTAAAAACATCTATAGGATGATGATGTGACCTTAACATATTCATGACTAATATTAGAATGGACTTGAATCATTTGTATTGTTACTCATTGTTGACTAGCTGTTGCCTGCGACGTATATACTTTGAAGTGCCGTGGTTATGGAAATATTTTGTCGTAGTAAACTATGTCCTAAATGTTGATACAGGATATAAGCTACTCTACACAACGTTTGCTGTAAATCCTTTAAGTACTTCCTGCGTATTGATTCGTTGGAATCATTTGTAACTAAACGTTATAAATCCACTAATACTGCGTTCTAAATTACCTACAATGACATATACGAAATTCCAATTTCCAATTCACATGATATCGAGATTTAAGCGTAACCCTACTGGTCTTCAGTGACACTCGAACGATAAAAATGAATCGATTAACGTATAAATTCACACGTTTAATATCTAGAGTGCCACGAAGGAACAAACATGCATTGAATTGTTAACTAATTTGGGGCCGTTAATTAATTACATGAGGCATTTTTAGAATCAAATATCTTTGTCCAATTTCAATGTCCTCATTTGTTAAAATTTTTAACGGATGTTCCTTTCCACTATTTCAACATGTTTGTTCAACATTTCTTGATAATTAAAAGTTAATTAGGTACATTGAAATATCACAATCCTTGATTTTTTCTTAATTTGTAGCGTGGAAAAATCTTTGATCACATTTCGGTATCGTTATGATGAAAACAACTAATTTATTAGATGTACTCATGTAATTAATTAACGGCCCCAAATTAGTTAACAATTCAATGCATGTTTGTTCCTTCGGGGCACTCTAGATATTAAACGTGTGAATTTATACGTTAATCGATTCATTTTTATCGTTCGAGTGTCACTGAAGACCAATAAGGTTACGCTAAAATCTCGATATCATGTGAATTGGAAACTGGAATTTCGTATATGTCATTGTAGTTAATTTAGAACGCAGTATTAGTGGATTTATAACGTTTAGTTACAAATGATTCCAACGAATCAATACGAATAAATGTTATTAATTCGTCGTATTGTGTTCAAGAGTACCTCAACTGACATATTCGATTCCAATTTCCAATATTGCGTGATATCGAGTTTCAAGAGTAACCCTACAAGCAGCAGATAATTTAGATCTAAAAATGCGGCCATTTTTAATAGTTAAGCAACCACCTTCTAATTGGTTTGTATCCAGCTTATTTGTTCAGTAAAAAGGCAACGCTTGCTGATAATTTTATACTAAATAGCGATAGTAATAACAAAAAAATTAAAAGTTTAGTCGTATGAATTACATTTTTAGTTACCGAACAGATAAGTTGGTCGAACTATAAGTAGGTTACTAACAGTAAAATTTTATTTTTCAGGACGATATATCAGATACGCCCCTATCTGTATTATTCCTACAGCTAGACACTGTTGCCAAGGCATATTTAGACCATAAACGAAAGACTCGGCGCGCCAAACGGCAACGAACTCACGAAGACGATAACAAATCACAAGAAACGCTAGAAATAGATATCAAATTGTTGTTGAATAATCCAGAAAATAAATTAGAATTAGTGCCTAATATAACGACCAGCGGTCTCATAGACTTAATTAGGGACAATCTTAAATTATACACATCTGTGGATAAACTGTTGGACGAGGATGACCTAGATGGCGCTACCAGTAGTCTTTGTTTGACAAAGGCTGTCATTGATGCGTTCAGTCAAAGTAACGTTATTGACGTTGTGAAACAGAACCTTTTTAGTCGACTTGAATAGTGTAAGAAGAAGAAAATTATTTTAACGTAAGCAATATTAGAATGTAGCACAAGAATAATATTTTTTTTTCGACTGTCGAAAATAAGTTCTATGTATATTTGAATAATAATGTTTTTATGATTTTTTTATACATTTTGTTTTTAATGGCAAAGATTTAAAGTGGATTTTGGAGTAACTAATGTGAATCAGAAGTACGTTTTTGTTTTTTCTTAAATGGATGTTGTTTTGCAATACGAAGCCAATACACGATATACGATATTGTAAAGTCAACAAATTTATAAAATAAGACATGCATGAGGATTGGTAAGTGCATTAAAACTGTGTTTTCAATATTTCATTTTATATTGCCATTTTTTCTATATTAACAATGTACAAGTATTTTTTGACTAATTTCTTGGACTTTACGGTTGAGTCGTTTTCTCTTAACATGGTTCAATTAAAAAGAAATGTGAATAATTCTAATCGCATTGATTTGTTGTCTAGACTGATATCTTTGTACTTTAGTGAATTAGTTTTTCAATTTAAAACATTTTGCTAAGCAGAAACTCAATAACATATTTATTTATGGTTGAATTTAGTCTAGAGAAATTGGTTTTTGATGTCGAACATTTTGAATAGTCTTTAATAGTATGTTCTGTTCTTATGTTGCTAGAGAGTTAAACCATAATCAGTTCTAGCAAGAAAAAGTTTATCTTCAGCAAAGCGAAGTTTGTCAATTCTGATTGGTAATCGTTGTATGCTTCGACCAAAATAAATTACTCTATCTGCTCTGCGAGGCTATTCAGTGTCTTTTTAATGATGATCACTGGATAAAGTGTACATCGAATACCTGTCAAATGACGTGTTTTGTATTTGCTATCTCTATAGTATTTCTTTTGGTCACAGGAGATAGCAAATACCAAACAAGTCATTTGACAGCTATATGATGTACACTTTACCCAGTGACCATCACCAAAAAGATACAGAATCAGCCCTCAGTTCTGTTATCGAGAAATCTATGTTTTCTTGTAAAGTATTTTCAAATAACAACGACAAAATCAAAAACGCAATAAAATGTTAAGAATCTCATTCCTTACTTAGTTCACTTCATTCGTTGAAAATTGTCGAGATTGTTATAAATTTAAATATTTCAATAAATACGGTTTCGTAACTGCTGCGGTTTAAGAAAAAAACTATTTTTTTGTTCCGCAGCATTGTCGCCTCTGTGGTCTAGCGGTTCAGTTGTTGGACTTGACTGCATGAGGTCCCGGGTTCGAATCCAGGGTTGGGCAACAAAATAAAATTGGGTTTCTCCCATTTTCTAATAAAACAAATGTTGCTCGGGATTGGACATGTGCCCGGTTGGCGATGGGCTTGCCACCTATCACATTGTGAGACTTAGTGTCGGCTAGTCGTGGATGCCCTGGTTGTGCTTCTGCCTACCCCTCGGGGAGATGGGCGTGAAGATGCTTTTTTTTGTCATTAGATATATTACATCGATATATTGTGTACTATAGCTTTAAATCTATTATTAGTTGTTTCATTACTTTACAAGCGAGTTATTACTTTAGAATGCGTTATGAGACGGCCTGGCCTGTAATTTATTTTGATTGTAGTAATTATGTAAATGTTATCATACTCGTGAAATGTCACTGTATTTAAATAAGTAGGTAAATATGTACAATAAGTACAATTATTTTGTGATAATAATATATTTCTTATCTATCTGTTCTTGATTAAAATATGAATATATTGTTTTGTGTTTTTCTTGCTGCAAGGTAGGATTTTGTTCTTCGCGTACCTTTCTATGTTCTATATATTGGTTGGAAATAATCTTACCTATTCTTTTCTACTTGATAATATTTATCAATCTGCTTAATGGATTTATGACTGAAATAGTGTTAAATTTACTTTGGGGCTAAAGTACGAATAAAGCCAAAGTTTTCATTGGTGACTTAAAAAAACATGGCTGCAGTGAAGTGTCACTTTTCGGGTTTTTTAAAACTAAGTACATAGTGCAATAATGAAGCTATGTGCAAGGGCTCCCCAGTACTAGCTCCTTCCTTTTGACCGCATTCAACGTAGAGCATCTCGAATTTAACGTTGTTTAGAAATGTTGGGTCACTTAGCGTTTTCTACTGCATCTCTCATGGGGAATGCTCAGAGGAGTTGTTTGGTTTGATTCCAGCCGCTGATTTCCACCTTCAGGCATCGCGTCAGAGTTTAGTTTTGTAGATCGATGCGATTCCGAAGACATTTCTTACCCCATACAATACCTTTGTGGAATCTGTTACCGAGGGCGGTATTTTCAAACGAATATGACTTAGGAACCTTCGAGAAAAGAGACTGCACATTTTTGAAGATCCGCAACGCATCTGTTATACTCCTGGTGTTGCGGATGTCCGTGGACGGCAGTGACCACTTTCCATCAGGTGACCCACTTGCTCGTTTGTCTCTTATATTTAAAAAAAAAAATTATGTACATTATGATGTTCAAGATAAATTATGTATAATAAAACACATCGTTATCCGGGCCTATATCGTCTATTTTTTTAAATAATTATATTGAATTATCATTTTGCACTCAGTTATAGAGTGAGATCCAATTCACAGTCAGACTTGAGTAATTTTATAAGCTGCAAGTTTCTTAGCGTTGCTTCCGAGTCAAGTAGAACTAGGAGTCAATTGCAATATTTTGAATTGTGATTGTTTATTGCACTTAGGCGTGGAAAGAGTGCTATAAAATAGGAGTATAAAAGAAAACTCTTGGAGTATAAAAAAAAGGGTTGCAACTGTGAAAATGCCTAGTATCCTATAGCAAAATTGAGGAATGACATAGAAATAGTGAAAGTTATGAAAAATCTTTAGCTGTTGAGTGTCTGGTATTAGGTTAAAAACGTATATTAAAATAGGTACCTATAGTATCTTTGGCAAAAAAATTCTCGCCGTTTTATTAATAAACATAGACTAAAGAGTTGTTGTGGTACCTGGCTACGAGTGTAAGAAAATAATAGGTACCAGGTTGAACCTTGGAGTTCGTTTAATTCATGTTTATTAAAAAGACGATCAGGGTTGCACATATCGAAAGTATCGGGCGAGTAACAAATAAGGTATAGCGAGTACAAAAAACCGACAGTTACGTCTGTCAAAAGTACCTATGTGATATCAGGGAGCAAAGTAAGTAAGTAGGTACAGTGAGTATTATTATTAAAAAATGTAAACCCAAGCGTTGCGTCTGTCGAAAGTGCCTGGCATCAATCAGGCAGCAAAACTGTAGTAAACAAAGATGAAGGTTGAAACTGTCGAGTGTGCCGAAAAAAATTACAAAAAGTTTCTAACTTGTTTCGGAAGAGTGCGTTTAGAATCTTTTAGCTTAACATGGTTAAGGTCTGACTATTCCTGGATCTCAAGTTGTTATTACTACAAAACATTAGCGTGTGGTGTCATTTCTTGAAAGGAAACTCAGGATGCTTTTCAACACCTACAAAGAAAGTAAAGTCACAAATTCGTCCCGCTTCGCCGCGATCAAACGTTTTCAATTCTTCCATTTCACTAGTGGTGAGTTGAAAATCCAATATAGAAATATTCTGAAAAACAAAAACATTTTATATTTTCTCGTGTAATGAGTATTGGTTTAACATAATATAGGTACATATGGATATATACTATATCTTTAGTATTTAAGTATTAAGTAGGGGAGACCGAGGTGAGTTGTGACAGAGGAGAGTTGTGACATCGTTATTTTTTGGAACCTATTAACGGATATTGAGCTCGCAATAGTCTACGTATATCAGTTGGCAATGTATTGCACGAATAATAAATAGTTGACCGCCTCGGCGAACCGCGACATCGGGTTCGATTCCGGGTTTACTAAATTTATCCGGGTATTTATACGTACTTAATAGTACCTATCGTTGACTAACACCCATGACACAAGCATATAATTTGCTTACTTTGGGGTTAGATTCAATTTGTGTGACTTGTCTAAGGATATTTATTTATTTATTAAAAAAAACTGACTACAAAAAAAATTTTTTTGCTGCTTTTATATAATATTATATATATGTTATCGGTGCTAGCAACCCTACTTCTATTAATAGCACATACGCCTAATGTAACTGCAAAAAATATTTTTTATTGGAGTTAGTTTTGTAATATTTTTTTTTACATAAGCGTATGGCCACCACGCTGTGACTTCCTATGGGTCTATTGTGGCACCTTGCATAGATGTGTCACAAGAGCCCATTGTAAGGTTAATGTTAAATAAAAATATTTGATTTGATTTAAGCAACAACATTTTTGTTGTGTTTAATCAGTGTTTATTTCTTATAGGAAGGAAAATATTTTATAGGAAATAGGATATCTATTTTCCCCATATTCATTTCTGCCTGTTTTAATGATTGTTAAAAAATATGTTTAGTTAAAGTTTAGGTAGTTACCTGTTTAATCCGCATGGGATTTGTGCTTTTTGGAATCACAGCTACACCACGTTGTAGGAGGAAGCGAAGCAATATTTGCGCAGGCGTACGGGAATGAGCTTTCGCGATTCTTTGTACTGCGGGTAGTTCCAGCATATTGGGATATTCGCGTCTAAAACAAATATACAATTCAATATGACTCTTCATTGTTCACCAAACACAGAGAAATTTGAAATACAGAAGAAAATTAAACTTTAAGGTACACAAAAATGGCTTTATCGCTAAATCAGGGATCTCTTCCAGGTATCCCTAGAGTATGAAACAAGATTTAACGAGATACTGTTCAATGGTGCTCTTAAAAATATAAAAAATGCATCTAACACTAGACGAAATAAATCATCCTGAAAGCAGAAGCTTGTTTTAATTATATGTATTTGTATTTAGAAATTAGAACCAAGAAAAGTCAAATGCAACCAAAATTACAATGAACGTAGAAAGTGACGCCATTACATACTTTTGACAATATTAATATGATGTATGTAAAATATTAACTTACTAATTAAAAAAATAACTTATTATCTACAACAAATTCGTCAATTGTGTTACACTAAGTATTTATTACTCAAAAACAGCTGTACAGAAATTTAATGCTAGATATTATTATGAAATGACATACACATAATTACAATTGTTAAAAATTAGGTATATTTGTTTTTTTTCAATTCGTCTTAAGTCCGGGCTTCTTTTGTAAAACAAATTTAGTCGAAAAACTCTAAGTAGGTACTACTTAGAGTAGGTAGGTACTACTTAGAGTTTTTCGACGACCGAATTTATCCTAACAGTCAGTAATGCGAAAATATTGGTAGATTGTTTGACATTTAAAAGCCTAAAAGCGTGCTTATGATGATCTGGGTAAGTCTGTATGAATGGCATAGATATAGGAATAGGTATATACCTATAGAAGTGCAACAATGATCTATAGCAGCGATCGGCAACCCGCGGCCCGCCGACGTCTTACTTGAGGCCCGTGAATGTTTTGTTAATATATATCATAATATATTAAAATAAATGCATGAACGTACAGCGGTTGACCGTAGAATAACATATGCAGCGTATAATGTGAATTCAGCCTTAAGAAAGCGCTTTTCTGGGCCCCTTTTTATTTTGACTATTTCTGTTTTTTCTTTCAATGTAATTCATTGTTGACAATTAACTAAATGTTAATTGTTCACCTCTATCCTGTTCAAGAGTACCTAAAGTGACATTTCTGATTCTAATTTACAATTTGTATTAGGTACCTAACAGTTTCGCTAGCAAACCGTTCCGGTAACAATTATTTAAGCGAAGTAAAACTGCAAAAAAGCGCCTCTAATGTTATTACCACGTCGCGATTGATTGACCGCCTCGTTGACCGAGCGTTTTTTATTTTTTTATATTTATTATATTGGAAGGCAAACAAACAAGCAGACGGATTTCCTGATGTTAAGAAATTCACGCCGCCTAGAGACACCAAAGTTGGGAATGGTGCGTTGCCAACCCGAGGCTGGGATGTTAGGCCTCGAGCAAGAGTAAATTTACCGGCTACCTTACCCTCCGAACCGGAACACGTCATGACGTTATGGCGGCAGGAGTAGGTAAGGCGGTGGTACCAATCCGGGCGAGTCGCTGCTAAACTCAACCACCTAGTCAGATTTCACGGTGTTAGTGACGATGAGCCAATGCTCGCCTTTTACGAGCTGTCTGGCAAGGAAGGCAGATGGTCTATTCTACAAAGTACACGTACACGCCTAACTACACTGACCAACCGACCGACGGGGGCAGGCATTTGTGTGATGAACATTTAGGCTAAGACCTCACGGAGCGGTTTTCACCCGCGCCCTCCGCAGTTCCGGCCCGCAGCTTCTGTAGAATGTAGATTTATATGCAAAAAGTAAGAGCACATTTCACGACGCGTTTTACAACCACAGCGACCATGGTTGTTTGCAGTTCCTGCGGCTGCGGTCGCTCGCTGGTAGAATCGTACAAGTTTGAGGGCGATGATTTCAACCGCGACGGCCTTGTGACCACACAAATTACCGGTCTCGTTAGTTTTAAAATAAAACCGCAGTTCCATGACAGTTCCGAGTGGAAACTGTTGTGTGTTCTCAGCCTTAGATGTCTGCATTTCTGTGATGTTTATTAAAACCCAAACACCCAGATGTTTATTAAATTTAATTTGGGATCAATTTAAGTATTTTTGTATTAGAAACGTTGACTAATACCCATTACACTTGCAAATAATTTGCTTACTTTAGGGTTAGATTCAGTTTGTGTAACTTTGTCCAGGAATATTTATTTATTTATGAAATCGATATCATGCAAATTGGAATCTTATTTTTAAATTTTATTGCGTTAATGTAATTTTTGGTGCTTTTAAACACAGTACAAGTGCATTATTAACTTTTAGTAACAAATAAATTCAACGAATCTGATAAAAAAAAATGTTTACTAGACTACTGGATGTTGATAGTTTCTAAAACTAAAGTCTATTTATTTTAATAAACGAGTGCTGAGTATGTCTTTCGCATACCTACTTCTGATACTGACAGGGTGAGATGTAGCGTTAAAAGGGGCGGGCACTACGCATTTGTTTTCATTGTCAAAAATTGTTAGGGCGTATTCTGATTGATTGAAATTAACTTTATGTTTATTACGTGAACCAATAACAATGAAGTACATTTTTGGTACTCGTTTCTTAAAAAAATAGAGTATAGATGTTAATAATTCGCCAGTATTGTGTACAAAAGTACCTTAAATGACATACTATTTCCAATATTGTAAGAATTGAGGTTCAAGAGTAACTGTACTAGAAATGTCAATATGTAGGTATAGTAGAAGCCTAGCCAACAAAAAAGAGTACTTAGGTAATTACTTACCCACTATTAAATCATTTTGCGCGTTTCTTATTTATTTCGATTTTTTTCCCTTACACGCGAGCCCTTAAACTTCGTAAAAGAGATAAAAACTAGCCTCAATGTTTTCCTCCGGAAAATAGAGTACTTACCTGCCAGCCAAATTTTGTGACGACTGGTTTAGCAATTTAGGTTTGGAAACAGAAACAGGTCACCTAAGCCTATACTTTATGGGATTCATTATTTTACACAAGATCCTTAGTACGAACTATAATCAAAGGTTCTCAAACTTTTAATAGACATTCAGAATTCCACAGTTGCCATGGACCCCTGTTGAAGATCAAACAAACAATCACCAAATAATGAGCATCACTTTAATTAATAGTTAAGTTGCGGATCCCAGAGATTATGGAGACCTTAGTGATCCATGAACCGCACTTCCAGAAAGTGTGGTCTAAGTGAAACAAATAATTTCTCAGTTTTATACACTAGGATAAAACCGCGATAGATGTGCCAATGGTATAAATGTGTGATTTTAATTATTTTAGTTTCGCGGATGTATCGTTACTATTTTATACCTCTGTCGACCCCCCATTTATACTAAGTGATAGTAACGCATGGGATGACATGCGATAGAATGGCAAAATGCAATATTTTTTATAGGATAGATGCCTTGTTTTTCGACGGGTCGTCTATCCTAAACTTAAGATAAATTTTAAACGTTAGACAACTATTTCGAAGTGGGATAGATGTCCCAAACTATAGACTACCGCAAAGCTCGCTAATACCACGGCTAATAAAATATTAAAGAAATTTGGCTGTTTTTTTCACAAATATTGAAAAGAAACTCAAGTGACTGCCAATTTCACAATTAAATACTTTGGTTTTTGTCCTAGGAGAAATGTGTACCTACTTATCTAAAGATTTATCTATCTAAATTCTAAATTAACTTAATACAACATTATTTTACGTAGATATAGATTATTAAGCCCAAGAACTCACGGAGCGGTTTTACTGTAGAATGTAGGTTTATAAATAAAAAGTAAGAGCACATTTCAGGACGCGTTTTACACCCGCAGCACCCACGGTTGCTTGCGGTTCCCGCGGCAGTGGTCGCCCGCACGTAGAATCGTACAAGTTTGCGAGCAATGACGGCTGTGTGGCAACAAATTACCGGTCTCGTCAGTTTTGAAATAAAACGGCAGTTCCGCGACCGCCGCGGGCGCGAGATAAAACCGCTCCGTGAGTTCTTAGGCTTAGAGCGCTTGTGTACGCTGCGTTGGTATTCGTGGTTAGGTTTGTGTCTTTACATAAGATTCCTCAGAATCACGGACGGTGGGTAGTCACATGTAAATATATTTAAATCACTTACCCATTCTTAGCTGAAAGAGCATTAGCCAACGCTCTTGATCCGAGAGGAGAATACGCTACAACAGGTATACCAAGGCGGGACATCGCAGAGATAAGAGCATCTTGTTGGCATAGCAAGTGCACCTCTACTTGTAAACATTCCGGCTTATACACTGCAGATAGACGTTTTACTTGTTCCTCATTCATATTTGACACGCCTATGTGATGGACGCGACCAGACTCTTTAAACTTTAACATTGTCTGAAAATAATTTAGGTATGTTTACTTTCCTAGAATAAAATTTCAACACAGGAACTGAATCCTCGGTAGCTTAAATGGTTAGATCACTCGTCAGCGTTGGTCCGAGCCCTCTGCGTAGAATAAACCATCTCCCGTCTTCGGGTAGGGTATAGGGATCCGCCGTCTTATCTATTTCTGCCGCCATAATGACAGTTTCATGTTCCGGTCCGGAAGGTAGGGTCGCAGATTAGGCCTGATAACCTGGCCAAAGGACAGCGATAGTCCTATAACATCTATGGTGTCTATAGACCACGGTTATATCTACGCTGTCCTTTTTCCATAAAAGAAACGACCATCTTTTCTCCAGATGACATCAAAACCATTGTACATTCTGTCCAAAAAAGTATCACGAATGGATTATTTGTTATGATTCCAAAATAAATTATTTCTTTTTTTCTTGCTGATTGTTGTTAAATTGGCACAACTGTTTTCCATTTTGGTGCGGAGTTTGAGTTGCATCTAATATTTATATTAAATGCAGTGCTGTTTTTAGTTGTACCATATTTAGTATGTATGCGAATTCTATAATGGACAAAAACATCGAACAAACAATTGTTTTAAATTTTGCATTGCCAATGGAATTTCATGTTCGGAGTCAATAAAAAATTAACAGAAGGCTTAAGGTGAATAGACTTTATCAAAAACTCGTGCCTATGAGTGGTACAGAGCGTTCCAAAGCAGTCGAAATATGATGAAAGATTTGCCTCGTCTGGCAGGCCATCAACGTCTGCCAAAGGAATCAGTGGCTGAAAATATTAATTCAACTTTGAGAGGGATAGCCGCTGAACTTTATGTATCTCACTAATCGATCTGTATCATTAAAGGTTTATAATTAATCCTTTGGGTTTGAACTTTGAAGCATGTTGTCACTCGGCTAGTCCTAAGAGACCTGATTTTTTTTCCAAAAACTCAATCGCATTAGAGTAGCTGAGGACAAGCTAGAACGCGTCAATTCCGACCCAACGTTCATAAAACGAGATGTGGGTTTATGAGTTTGATATGCAAGCTAGTCAACAAGCTTTGGAATGGCGCCTTCCAACTGAAAAGAAACAGAAAAAACCTCTCCCAACTTGTTTAAAAGTCATAGTCACGTAGAGTGTTTTCTTTGACTATCGCCGTATTGTGCACTCGGAATTCTTACCGGAAGATCAAAGGGTGAAATAAGGAATATTATTTGAGCGTTATTTGGCTTTTAAGAGAGCAATTTTGACGAAAAAGACCAGATTTGTGGATGTGGATTGTGATGTGGTTTGACAAGGCCATCATTTTGAACGAATTTTTGACCAAATCCTCAACAAACATCTACTTGAGCAACAACCATATTCACCAGATATGACTCCAGCAGACTTCTTTCTTTTTCATAAACTCGAATTACCACTTCGTGGAACACAAAAGAGAATTCGCGACGAGAGCTGGACTCGACTCTGGAAACAGCGCTTAAAAAATGTTTAGATGATTGGATTATTCGTTGGCGTAAGTGTTTCTGAAGGAGCACACTTTGAGGGTAATGGAACAAATTTTGAAAAACAGCAAACGGTTTGTGTGTTATTGATATTTTCCCGGTACTTTTTGTAACAGAGTAGTATATTTTTGTATAGTTGAGAATTGATTGTTTGATATATCATGGCTAATACAAATATTACTATTATTATATGTAATCTCAAGCTAATACGCCTTTTAAATTCAATCTTATTAAGTAGGTACTTACGATATGTAATACCTTCATTTAAATATAATACTACCCTGCACATGAAACATAATTTGAGTTCATTATTGGTTATCATTAATTCTCATAAATATTTCTCCTGGACCACAAATCTTTCCTCTATCACAGAGTGGACGAAGGGTGGGATTAAACGAATCCTTTATGATAACGATATCCTCGTCATTCTGTATATCTTTAAATTTCTCTATGTTTTTATCGTATTTTGCTTCTTTTTTTGGTTTCGTATTTATAAGTGTAATATCATTTACTTTTTTTCTAGTAATTTTTTGTTTAATCTTAGAAATACTGTAAATGATTTTTTGTAAAACACTTGTAGTTTGTATGCACGCAATGTCAGACGATTTTGTAGTTAAATTGATTTTAGGACTATTTTTACCTCCAGATTCTTGCGTATTGCTAGTTATAGGTATATTTTCATTTGAATATGTGTCAGTTCTCTTACACCTTGGATCCGCTTTCTCCTTTAAATATGTCTGCACAGGGTTTGTTTGTTTGGACGATTCTGAAGTAAGAAAATTGTAATTGTGTTTGCAAAAAATATTCTTAATAATTCTGCTTGCATGGAAACGCCAATTTCTTTCAATTGAATTTTCTTCTGAAACGTTTTGAATACTTTTAAAATGATTTCTTTCTAGAGGAACTATTATTAAAGGGGGCTCATGCATCGACCAATGATTAGTTCCAGAATCAAATACTGGACCCATTTTAGTGTTATTAATATAACAGTCCTAAATTTAGAATGTTACATCGTTCTGGATCTTCAGTGATAACTTTTATGCGTTGGTATTTATTGTTCTGGTGGCAGTTTGTTTGTATTTTGCTATCTTTTTTATTAGCATTGTTCTTTTTGTTTTCGTATTTATTTTTAATCATAAACGTATTTGAGGATTAATGGAATGGAAATGTTAAGGATTCTCGCAAATATTTCTTGTGCATTTTCTTTAAACTTTGCTAACATTTTATTCATTGTGATACTATTATTCAAATATTTATACTTTAATATAAAAACTGTATATCACTGAACTTATTTACATGGTGTTTTCAGTTTACTGTATGACATAGAAAAATGATTTGGAAATATTTAAGTGTTATTTTTACAGGAAACAATTTGAGAAATTTTAATATTTCATTAAGTATCAACGTCTAACCTAAGAGTATATAATCACTACGTTCTACGTCTAACTAACACTTGACATCTGTTTTTGTCACCAGCACAAGTCACTTCCTTTTTTTATTAACTTAAAAACAAGGCTTTATAAAATGAATATTCTTTTCTGTAGGTAGTTGAAAAGAGTATAATGCTCTAACATTATCAAGAAAGGTTATTTTATGCGCGTATCCACTTACCATTAGTACCAATTATATTAAATAAAATTCCTCACACCAATCTTTACAAATTATATATGTAACATATATTTTTGTAAATTAGATTTTTAAGAAAAAAAGACAAGCCCGCTGAGTTCGGATCTTCTAAACGAATGGCCGCGTTCTGGGCTCTGATTATTATGTATCTCAGTGACCAAATCAAAATTAAATAGGGTACATCAATTAATAGCTGTCAAGTGACGTGTTTTATAATTGCTATCTCCAGTAACCAACAGAAATACAATAGAGATAGCAAACACAAATGACGTCATTTGACAGCTATTTGATGTACACTTTTCCATTTTGAGTTGGCCACTGATATACATAATTAGGCCCAAATCAGCCCCCTGATCTGGGGAGTGATTATGTATCTCATTTGTCAACTCAAACTGTAAAAGTGTACATCAAATGACGTCATTTGTGTTTGCTATCTCTATTGTATATCTGTTGGTCACTGGAGATAGCAAATACAAAACACGTCATTTGACAGCGATTCGATGTACACTCATACATTTTGAGTTGGTAACTGAGTTACATAATCACCCCCATGGTGGTAGTTTTTAGATTTATATAGACGCGTTACAAGAGTCTTTGTAAGATCCATGTGAAATAAATATATTATATCGTTGACTGTTCTATTCTAATAGCTGATTCTTCTATTTCTGTTACTATGTAAACCATAGATTTAGGATACATAAACCGTGAATTTTCTATGCACCGGCACTCAGTACTCAACTTCGACAAAATATAATATCTGTTCAGCAACGGACGGTTTGTGCCCCCGCCCGCGCCTGTATTATATTTTATTTATTTATTTATTAGGGTTACTCTTGAAGCTCGATTCAAGCAGTATTGGACATTGGAATCGAGTATGTCATTTTAGGTAGATACTCCTGAACACTGATACTGGCAAATTAATAACTTTTAGTTATTAGTATACTTATTTAATCATTTAATTTACTTTGTAACTGAATGTGAATAATCCACTAGTACTGAGTTCAAAAGTACCTATAATAAACCTCTGTCGGGCTTCCAAAAATTGATAATTTATTATTCTTAGCAATTCAACTTGGTAGAAATAAACTTTTTTTAAATTTTGTTTGTATAGTTATTTATTAAAAATTTACTTAAAAACTCGTTTAAAAAACATTTGCATCTGGTTTTGAATAAATTTTCTAACTAGTTTATGCAGTCCATAAATTCTGAAACTTGTACTCCCGACGTTCTTATACTTCCTCAATCTCATAGGATCTTCAAGGGTATTTAGTGCTTGGTCATCACCCCCACAGCAGCATGGACAAAGGCTTAAGGGTTCAAAACCCAAGAAGGATCGTTTCTTAGGTATCTCTTGTATTGGAACGTCAGGTGTAGAGAAAATTTGTGATTTATTCACAGTAGCGTTATCTTGTGTTGCTACATTTTGTATTTCTTTTTCAAAAGAATAAACTAGAGCGTTACCTTGTGTTTCTAAATTTTTCGTTTCATCTTTAAAAGAAGCAACTGAACCTGAATCACATGAAGTTATTGAGTTTGTGCTTACCAGCTCTCGAGTTTTGTGATGGAGTATCGGTGAGTGATAAACTTTTGTCCAACAATAAATGTCATGTCCCTTAGAAAATTGTTTCAAATACTTGTCCCTCTCAGAGAGTGCCTTTTGTTTAAATTTGTTTCGTTGTTTGCTTTTTTCTCGCAAGTTCACAATAGGGCGACCACGAGAACTTTTGAAACCTTCGTTTCTTTTAAACTTATCAGGGAAATCTATAAATGAAACACCCATTCCAATGCGTGTATAAAATTTAGGATTTACTTGATCCAGTGCGTTTCAAAATTTAACATATTTTTTAGGTTTTGACAAAGTACATTTAGTATATTGTCATAGACATTTTCATATTTGTGTTTTTTTTATTAATACTTTAAAAAGCAAAGTAGGTTATATAAAAAAAAGGTTTAAAATGTATGAAGCTATCCTATTAGAACTCACCACTTTTCTCGTGTTTCAGCTGAATTGTGTCGAAATCATTTGGCGGGTTCGATAGAAATAAATTAAAAATCCTCGGTAGCTCAAAGGCGCAGATTATAAGATAATGACCGCCTTGTTGGTCGAGTGTACACGTTTTACTACACCGATCAACTGCGAGGCTCGGGTTCGATTCCCGATTGGGGCAGGCATTTGTGTAACGAAAATTTAAATATCTGCATTGCCGGGTCTGGGTGTTTGGTCTTGTATATATTTAAGTATTTCTTTGTATCAGAATCGTCGACTAACACCCATTACACAAGCATATAATTGCTTACTTTGGGGTTTGATTCAATTTCTGTAACTTGTTTAGTATTTATTAATTGGTATTCATTTATTATTATAATCAAAGTTTTAGTCAGTAAGAGACGAAAGGGTTCAGGTTCAACTCTCTAAAACAATTTTTTTTCATTATAAATTGTGAATATTAAAAGCTTTGCCCGCATCAGGTTTTTGTGATAAATGCCTTATCATTATTTGTCCAGTCATGTTTAAAGATTACAAATAAGTACTTCAAACAAAAAGCCAGAAACGACGCGTAGGTAGGTAGGTAGGTAGTAGGTACCATTATAGAGTGTTTCCAACTTGAGACTGAAATAATAAATACCTAGCTTACAATTAGGTAGTGTATAGAAATGCATGTGAGTAATAATTCGAGTTGCATATTGCAATATCTATTATTAACTAGCTGTTCCGGCGAACTTCGTTCCATCCGTTCAGTTTGTATGGGAAAGATCACAATGTTGTTTTTCCTAGTTTCCTCGCAGTCGAGCTGAATAATAAGTATCCTTTGTCCGTCTCCTGGTTCTAAGCTGCCTCTCCATCAAGTATCAGCCAAATCAGTTCAGCCGTTCTTAAGTTATAACTATTGTAACTAACACGACTTTCTTTTATATATTGTCATTTGTTTTCTAAATATAGTACACTAGCTGCTACCTGCGGCTTCGCCCGCGTTTTCACAGAAACCCGGTGTGCGATCGGGATTAAAAATAGCCTATATGTTAATCCAGGTCACAATCTATCTGTCTTCCAAATTTCAGACAAATCCGTTCAGCCATTCGAGCGTGAAAGAGTAACAAACATCCATACATACATACTTACAAACTTTCGCATTTATAATATTAATAGGACTAGCCGTTTGTCAACTCCGTTAGTGTAGAATTGTCAAGTTTTTCATACAAATTTTCATCCTCTAATACTGTTCCTGATAGTTAAAAAGAAAACGAAAAGTCAAAACGGAAAAATAAATGTTTTAATAAACGAAACAGGAAATCACTTGCTGTCTTGTCGACAATTAAAATATCCATGTATTTAAAACTTGAAAATAATGCCCACTAAACAGGCTTTTACTTGGTTTAATAATATCATGAATTTATTAAATTAATGTAATATAAATATAAAAAAAAACAAAAACAGTTTCATCTTAGCATTAAAAATGATGAAAAATATAACATAGATAAGTGAATAAGTAAATGGCTATATGCGTCTTTTACATTTCAAACACTATAAGTTGTACTTTTCGTCCAAGTATTTCGTCTATCTATCCAGAATATTATTTTAGCAGAAATGGACGCACACAGGTATTTCGCATTTTTTTTTCTTAAGAATAAAAAAACTATTTAGTTATATAAATAGGGCACAAGTGGTTAGATGCGGTCGTTGTTCTTAATGTGAAAGCGGTTTTCAATACACGCAAATGATAATTTTGCGTCTTTTTATCTTCTTCTTAGAAGTAGGGACAAATATGCGCCTTTTTTATTACTGAACTTAAAATGAAACTTTTTTTTTAAATAAATAAATAAATATCCCTGGACAAATCACACAAATTGAATCTAACCCCAAAGTAAGCAAATCATGCTTGTGTTATGGGTGTTAACCAACGATACTAGTACATAGAAATACTTAAATATATACCAGAATAAATTTAATAAACACCCAGACTCGGAAATGCAGACATCTAAATGTTTATCACACAAATGCCTGCCCCCGTCGGGCATCGAACCCGAGCCTCGCGGTTGGTCGATGTAGTTAGGCGAGTACGCTAGCCACTCGACCAACGAGGCGGTCAAACTACTAAGTATTAGGACATGATTTACATAAATGCGACTTTTCAATTAAGTTTTAAATAACTCGTTGATTCATCTTCGATCGAGTGTAAAAAGGTTAACAGAAGCGCCCTATTTTGTTGTTCTAAGCAGCACAGGAGATAGCAATATATTAAAGATACAGACAAATGCGCCTAATTATTCTGATTCCGGCAATCTATATAACTCAAATTTGGAAAAAGTGTTAGATGCGTCTTTTTTACTATTGGGGGCAGAACAGTTCTTTGGGGGTTATTGTTTTAAAAAAATAGTTGTTGTTTAAACCCGGATCTTTAGCTATTTAAATGTAAATTTTATTAAAATTGGTTCAGCAGTTTAGCCGTGAAAAAGTCATTACAAGATAGACTTTCGCATTCATAATATTAGTAAGTATTGATTTTTTAGGTCCTTTATTTTTTACGGATACACCATACAAATATTATAAATGCGGAAGTTTGTATGTTTGTTACTCCTTCACACAAAAACTACTGAACCTATGGAAAAAGTAGGAGACTTTTTTTGCAGTTTAACTACGACTAATTATTTCATTTAAACACTGGGTCATTGAAATTATAATGATTTTAGCATAATTAATATTCGTATCGCCACTGTGATCTCGGTCTGGCGTCGGGCTTGGCTTCTCTAGGTCCAGTGTCATGTGTATTTAAAATTTCATTTTGAAAAAAAAGTTGCCTGGGATTGGATATGTGTCCGGTGATAGGCTTGCCACCTAATGCATTGTGAAACTTAGTGTCTTCGGCTAGTCGTGGGTGCCCTGGTTGTGGGGGATATGGGTGTGAAGATACATTAACCACATAAGAAACACCATGTTAATAAAAGTGAACAAACCTTCCAAACTCCTATTAGATCTGTAGAGTGATCGACCTTCATACTGCCATCAGGATTTTTTGGATGTAAGTCGCCAGGAACATATTGGAACGCAAATGGCGTGTGTATGTAGTAAAAGTCAATGTACTCCAATCCCAAATTTTTCAGAGAAGAAGAAAGGAAGTCTTCAGCGTGTTTTACACTATTACCTACAGAAAAAAAAACTTTTATTTTATAACTAGCTATTTACACGAGACTTCATCCAGCGTAGAGTAGTCAAGATTTTCATACAACACTATCATCTTACATAGTCTTATGAGGTTTGTAAAAGCTATGTTTGAATTCTCTTTTTTTTCGAAATGACTACTGTTGTGTACGTCTAACGACTTTTACAACGTCACCGGGCTAAGGGGCGAGCAAAGTGCTCAGGCAGAGATCAATTCGAGTCTTTCAATTGGACCCTGTTAGGGCTTATTCCCTATCTTGTCAGTGATGATAACTGGGTAAAGTTTACATCAAGTAGCTGTCAAATGACGTGTTTTATATTTGCTATTTCCAGTGACCAACAGAAATGCAATAGAGATAGCAAATATAAAACACGTCATTTGACAGCTATTTGATGTACATTTTACCCAGTGATCATCACTGAAAAGATACGGAATAAGCCCTCAGACCGGCAATCAATTCTGTGACACAAGCCTTTACTGACACAGGTGTCAGACCAATTGATCACATGCAGATCGGCTTGACTATCGGATTGAAAGCCAAAACCTAAGGAAAGAAAGAAAGAAAAGTCATTTGGAGCCGTACCTACGTAGCTTCTACCTACAGCCACAAAATATAGACTCTCTTACTAAAGAGTATTTATATTCCTTGGTATAGACAGAACCTTTACCATAAATTAATACAGATTACGTCCGCTAAGTTACGTCACATAATAATAAGTAGGTACCTAATACGTAGTTTCGTTTCGAAATCTACGCAAGTTGTGTCAGTGTGGGCAAATCGAATTCGCTTTTATAAAGAATGAATTAATATTGTATCACCCAAACCGTTTAATTCAAAGTTCGGATTGAAGATTCGATACCCCATAAGTGGTTGCGACGAATGTTGGAACTGTACAAAGTTGATACAGCTCTAAATACTTTTGTCGTTTCACGCATGCGGAAGTAGAATGTTCTTTGTCTTTCACGAGGTGTTTTTTAATGACTAATTTGTTGCTAACCGCGAGGTTTTTACAACTTCATCGGGCTATAAAGGAAGTTTAAGAAGTCTCGGCACTTCTGAAACCATAATGATTAAGCGGGGCCTATGAGCCCTTTTCCTTTGAATGGCTTGAAAGTTGCTAACCTCGCGGTTTTTACAACTTTACCGGATTTTACCTATGAGTCTATATGAGTCGGTTGTGGTTTCATCTAGCTTTGAATCTTTTGAGTATACTACGAAGGGATTTAAAGCTAGGATGTCGTTTGCGCAGGGGGGTGAAGTCAGCGTTGTCATCTTGTGTTCAGGAATGATATCATGCTATTCGCGTCAAATAAAACAGAATTAGTATCACTAAAATGGAGTTCGGCGTAGGTAAATGAAATACTTAAGCAGAGGGAAAAGGATGTAGATAGCAAATTTTTACAACTTTCAGGTACTACATCTCTTAGATCTCACTCCGAAACCAACACTTACATATATTATAATTAATTCTTTAAAAGTCTAGGTGTACCGGATCGGTATGTCAAGTGGTTAGCGGTGGATCGTTTTTGTAGTCGCTTGACAAGTGTTAAGTGTCTTTTGTTTTGTTTAAGTGTTAGGTGAGTCTTTTGCCAGGGGGTAAGAAGCTTCGCGCTTTCAACAGCTAAGTGTTTTAATGTACACCTTCGTACACCGATATATGCATGTCAAATTTCATTAAAATCGGTCCAGTGGTTTAGCTATAAGCGTAACAGACAGATTTTCGCGTTTATAATATTAGTATGGATTAAATCCCACTTCTTATGGAATCTGAATGAGCTATATTCACTAGGGAGGTGAAAGCTGTGTAGCAGCTCGCCCGGTTTCGAACAATCACCTTTGCTGGTTCCGTCGCCTTAAATTTCTTGCTGGCCGTCGTATGCTGTTGCGGTGGGTAAGATAGACGTATACTTGACTGAAGATCCCAGCCATGAAATAGCGACGCAGGAGTATTCAGTGATACCGAGGGTACCTATAGGGGACCGCTATTCCTTGTACAAGATAGCGAACAATTAAATGGCTCAATGGTAAAAGAGACAACCGTCGCCTATGCACCACAGATGTTACACGTACGTTATCACTTTATTTCCGGAAACCTAGGCTTCATGTGCAAGTCTACCGGCTATACCACCCTTCAGCCCGGACGATGATATAGCAGTAGGAATAGATATGACAGTGATATTTATTAGGCGAGCTACTACACAGCACTTTACAACCTATACAGCTGTGCTAGTAGTAGAATCCACCAGCGCTATGCGGGTGATGGGGTTGTCATATCCCGACCTAAAAACATTGCTGTACTTACCTGATGGAGGTAACTTCGTGACAATAAACAATTCTTTCCTTTTATTCGGATCTCCGTTGATCCACCGTTTGAGAGCCCGCCCAATGGCCACCTCGTTCTCATACGCTGCTGCTGTGTCAATGTGTCTGTAACCTGCTTCTAGAGCTGCCTCTACTGCCTGTTCTACTTCTTCTTCAGAGGCCTGTTACATAAAAATAATTATAATCCGCTGGCAACACTTGAAAATGTTGTTTAAGTTAGTATAGGTATGCTAATAACTATATAAATATTCCTGGACAAGTTACACATATTGAATCTAACCCCAAAGTAAGTAAATTATATGCTTGTGTTATGGGTGTTAGTCAACGATACTAATACATAGATACTTAAATAGATACCAGAATAAATTTAATAAACACCCAGACCCGGAAATGCAGACATCTAAATGTTTATCACACAAATGCCTGCCCCGTCGGGAATCGAACCCAAACCTCGCGGTTGGTCAGTATAGTTAGGCGAGTACGTTAGCCACTCGACCAACAACATACATACATATCTTCATGCTAAGTTCCTTGTCTAAGTTTTTTCCACATAAATTGTACGTTATTGTGGTAAAAAAAAAAATATTTCCCTCGGTATTAGCATAATTTGATATCTGTGTAAAGCGATAAAAATGATTTGTTGTGAGAAAGTATTTCCGTCACCCCATATGTGATGGAAATACTTTATAGACTTTGTATATAGACTGTAGAATTATGATGTAATTAAAAAGTTCACTCATTAAACGAAATCGAGAAAGACAACACTTTGACCAATGAGACTAACCAATTACCAAAGAGATAAGGAACCTGTCACATAATTTTAATAATTGACATTTTTGAGTTTTGGCGCCATCGTGAATGAAGATGGTCGTAAGTTTTTCACAATTTTTGAATTTCGTGTTTACATTGAGTGAAATTAGTTAATTTAGGTGGGAATTAGTTTAATTTTGTTCAGTAAAAGTGCACAAATGAAATAATCATAAACAAATTAGCGTATCGTGTATTTCCTTGCATTCCGCCAAATCTCATTACATGAGCTTGAGTAATGTGGCCACCGCTTCACCTAAGAGCCTGACATGACTTACTGATTGACTGATGACTAATTATAATTGATTAAAATTGATATAAAATTTGATGGAAATTTCTACTTGACTAATGGCAAAATACTAACGTAAAAGCCAAAACTTAAAGAAAGAATGAAAGAAAAGTCATTTGGAGCCGTACGTAGTACTTACAGCCACAAAATATAGACTCTCTTACTAAAGAGTATTTATATTCTTTGGTATAGACAGAACCTTTACCATAAATTGACATAAATTACGTCCGGTAAG
>NJDC01001865.1:34480-47942 GCA_002245475.1 Calephelis virginiensis | reverse complement strand
GCAACGTGTACAAAAACGATTATAGCTGTACTTAGAAGAAATAAAACATAAATATACTATAACATATGTAAACTATAGGTGGTAACTATAGGTGGATTGGAAAAATAAATAGACCCCAGCTAATATTTGCTACCGAAAATTCTTGATTTTAATTTTGAAGGTTTTACTAAAATGCCCTAGGAATCAGCCAATAAGCTAATTGCATGGAGATCATAATTTAAAAAACGGATTGCACTCCAGGAGTTCCGGCAGAAGTGAAAACTTGAATATTAACGTTGTGCATGTCTGATATTTTGGCATGGTAAGGGGATAAATTTGCACAAATTGCTTTAATTATCAGTATGAAAGAACTTTCATTTATGTGGTAGAATACAATATTCATTTATTGCCCTATCGTACATAAACATGACAACACGAACATTCGTGCAAGCGCCCTGCTCCGTCTTATTCGCGCAAGCGCCCTGCGCCGTCTTACGAATTTCCGTATTGCGAAATTTCACGTCAGTAGGGGTCAGTAGACGTCGAAGCTCGATTCAAGCAATATTGGAAATTGGAATCGAATATGTCATTTTAGGTACTCTTGAACACAATACTGGCGAATTATTAATATTTAGTTCGTAGTAAACAATAAATCATTTAACGAATTAGTTGAATTTTTGTGTAACTAAATGTTAATAATACAGTAGTACTGTGTTCAAAAGCACCTAAAGTGACAAACACGATTCTAATTTCCAATTCACATGATATCGAGATTCAAGAGTAACCCTACAGGTCCTGATGCGAGTTTAGAAGTTTTTACCCATTCCAAAAAAAGTGCGCAACGCCGCTAAAGAAGTTTTCAGTTTAAAAGTTTAAGGCGCTAGTCTCATCAGAAATACTGAAATGATAGTAAATCTGCAAATCATCTGTGTACTTATGAATTTATGTGGGACCACCTCGGAATCATTGGTTATCTTTCGAAAAGAGAATTATAAAATAATAGTAAATAAATATCCCTGGACGAATTAATCAAATTGTACCTAACCCCAAAGTAAGCAAATTAAATGTCTGTGTTATGGGTATTAGATACCAGAATAAATTTGGTAAATACCCGGACATGCAAATATCTAAATGTTCATCACATAAATACCTGCACCCGTCCAGAATCGAAACCGAGCCTCTCAGTAGGTAGGTGCAGTTAGGCGTAGCGCCGCGCCCCTCGACCAACTTTTAAGAGGCCGTCAATTTATCGCGACGTGGTAATGACTTTGGAGTCGGTTTTTTGTAGTTTAACTTTTCTTTTTTTATAATATTCGAAGGCAAACAAGCTAACGGATTTCCTGACGGCGGTTGACAACCTGAGGGAGGGATGTGAGGCCTCAAGCAAGAGTAAGTTCAACGTCTACCTTACCCTCCGAACTGAAACATGTCAACGGCAAGCACTGACGCTATGGCGGCAGGAATAGGTAAGGCGGTGGCACCAATCCGGGCGAGTCGCTGCGAAACTCTACCACCTAGTAAAACTGCCCTTAAATTATTAGAAAGTCAGTTTGTTATCGTTTGTAACAATAATTGCATCAGGGTAAATTACAAGAAAGATCTCTTTTCACACCAAAGATCACCTCCCAAGGATAGCATCTGTGGCCTAAATCATAACTGACTTTATCTTAATAGACAATTAACTGTCAAGTGAAATAATTGTAAAATGAAAAAATAAACTGCGATGTAGAGAATTAGAGAATTTACCACAATGTATATAATTGAAACGATTTGAATGCTAACATTATAAATTATTATATTCAGCATGTTCCAAGTGTTATGTCTGTGCCCAAAATCAACTCAGATGAAACTTCTATCCTAAAAAAGTTATCCGAGGATAGCTCTTACCGTCCTTCTACTTCTAGAGGATTATCTCCGTCTAGTGGCGACCATGATACAAGTGAAACTTATTCCTATGGTAGTGGGCATTGTTCCTGTAGTTCTAAACAGCGGTGCATCCTGGAATTCTATGAAAAACCATGTGTGATCGATTCGTCAACGGAAATCAACAAATCAAAATGGCTTATTTTCAAGAATTTTCTGAGATATCGTGTAGTTAAAAAAACAAAGAAAATGCTAAAGTTAAATTCAAGTTGTAAGAAGAGTGAACCAAAAGAAAGTTCTCACCAGATCTCAAAGACAAAGCCTTGAATTTGGACTATTTATTATACGTACTTTCATCTAATTATTCTCAAAGTACCATCTGCTTTCAGAAAATAAGTACATTTAAAACAATAGAAATAAACTAGGCATAATGTGAATATCACAATGCCTTAGGTTAAAAAATTCTCACGGGTGTAAGAATGTGGGTATATCATTGTAGTTAAATGTCGTATTTACCTTTTTTTATCTCTTTACCAGTCACTGCCTTAGTGCCTATCAAACAAGGCAAAAACACCGAATACCGCGGCTTCTTTCGTCTATGATTGTGATGATTCTGGCAACCTTTACGTTAATTAAATCTCTGCCAACCCGGTTTTTACAAAAACCCTCGAGTAGCCTGTTGTTTTATATTCAATTGAATTAACTGATTATATTTTGCTTCTGTACTGTAGCTACAAGATTTGTAGGTTTTCTTAAAATTAGCTATTAAACTAATTTAAATCAAACTCATTTTGTTTTGTTGCCAGAATGACAGTAAATGCCTTTTTACCTATTTTGAAAAAATATCTAAAACAGTCAAAGATCCCAACCTAAATTGATCTTCACTGAGCTTTTATTAGGCATATCCCAATATCATTAAAAACAAAAAAGTTTGTAAATACGGATGGGTGTTTGCAAGTTTGATATTTTTCCACGTAAAAACTACTGAATAAATTTTAATGAAACGTTTTACATCAAAATAGCATATGGGCTACAATTTATAATATTTTTATAATTTGGCTGTAATATAAAGAAAACCATCAAGTAGTTAATACTTTTGGGATACAGGTATGCGCTATTTACACAGTTCGATTTTGAGGAATGTGATGTACATACTGTGAAATTATTTGTCTTAAAAATATCTTCATAAAAGTTCGCAACAGCACATATCTTTTATCTACCTTTTTATGTGGAAGTCATTTTATCCAAAACAGAGACAAAAGTGCACTTAAATGAAATGTAAGTAATTGAAAATATATTTTTTGGAATATTTGTCGGTCCAGGATTTGTTTAGTTAACCCACTTTTAATATGTATTTATATATGTGAAGTATGTTTTATTCAATTATCAGCTCGGTGTAAGTCGATGTAGGTTCGGATCTTCTACTATAATATAATATGTCTATCCAGATTTCAGTTCAATGTCCTTACATTTGTTTCTATCTATTTAAGTAAATATAAACAAAGATAATGTTGCAAAAACATTTGCACTTATGAAATGATATCACCAGCTTATCTTGTCTAATTGAAACTTTTTTGTCTCTTGTTTTTCCATAAATCTATCGTCCCAATTTGAACATAACAACAGTGAATCTAAATTATTAACCGAACCAAAAAATGTGGTGGTTATCAATTCGACTGTATATTTTTTGTCTGTTAACGATTACTCAGCCAAATTTATTTTTATAGGGTTTTTTAAAGATTGGTTAAGATTTCGAGATGGTCCTATATACATTTTATCAAGATCCGACAAGTGGTTTAATTAGGTATGTTGACGGAGAATTTCTGTATTATTAAGCATTACTCAAGATAAACAACACGAATAATGATAAGATGTATATAGAATCGGATAGTCATGACCTGTCTTTCGAAAAGAGAATAAATTGTCAAATGGAACAAACGTCAAATTCCTATTTCTATGTATGGTTTCTAATTCTATGTATGTATGACATTGAAGTTAATTCTTTGATTGGTTCTTTTAATTTAATCACAAAAAATAGAGTTGAACTAAGCGCGAATTTTCGTTTACTCAATCTGATCTGCCCTCTAAAATAGGCAGCACAATACGTGTTTAATTTTTTTTTTAAATTTTTGTCTGCGTGTTTGTTTCCCCGCAATTAACGCTGAAACTACTGAACCAATCTTTGCGAAATTTGCTTAAGGGAAATCTATGTTTCGAGAATACATTTTAACTTGCTTACTTAAAGGATTCTGGAAAGAAGGCAAAACGACAATTAATTTTTGGTTTTTATTCATAAACGCGCTGATAAAACTCTTAATTTTCATAACTTGATAAAGAAAATGTGCAGGAAAATTTTAACATTAGCTCATTTTCAACTGGATTATGAATCCAAACTATTCTAATATTTCTGAAGTCGAGAAAATTAGTCTGACTTTTGTGATGAGATTTTGTGAAAGATAACATTTTGTAAAAATATTTTAGCCAACTTTTATATGAAAAGAATGCATGTGGAGGAAGTTGGACAGGTCTGTAAGGACTTCTTACAGACCTATCTGTAACACTTGACACTCGATATTCTGTCTACTTGCCCACTGCTATGGATTTGGCGTGAAGAGATGTAGGTATGTATGTATTCGATCTAGGTCTACTAGGTAGATAGGTGCACTAGGTCTAGTCATAGGTCAAATCGAATTAGTATATCGAGTTCGGGTTAGGTATTTCAAATCCAGTCAAATTGAGTTTGCGAGCTCGAGTGCACACGTTTTCGTGGGGTTTTGACTGTGACAAAGACCGCTTTTTTGTGAGTTGTAGAGTTACTCTTAAATCTCGATTAATGCAATATTCGAAATTGGAATCGGATCTGTGACTTTAGGTACTCTTAAACGTAATGTTAGGGAATTATTGAAGTTTAATAATACACAATAAAAGATTTTATTCGATTCATTGAATTTTCTTGTAATTAAATGTTACCTTATCATTAGTTATTACTGAGTTAAAGAGTACCTAAAATGACATATTCGATTCAAATTTCCAATTTGCATGAAATCGATATCCAAGAGTAAGGTCCTACTGAGGTAATTCACAAAAAGTCACTAGAATAATGTTATCATCGTTTACTATTAATGTTCGGTTATAATCTGAGGGGGATGTCAAGAGTTTCCTAATCCGGCGTGTCTGTATTCATTACTCTTATGTCTTAATGCATCTGGAGGAAACTGGGCAGGACTGATCGTGCCACTTGGCTCATGACATTTCCACCTAACCCTCAAGGGACTTGCCTTGAAAATATGTATGTAGATAGTTATATATTGTCAACTAGAGGTTACCTATATTTTGAAATAAAATAAAGTTATTCTACTATAATTCAAGTAACTATCTTCACGTCCATTTTTGCAAAGAAATAGGCAACAGTGTAACCAGGACACCCACGATAAGCAAAAGATAATTAAGTCCCACATATAATAGGTAACAAATCCGGATAGGTAACAAAATTTAAAAAAAATTGAGTAATCGAACCCGGTATCTCATGTAGTCCGTTGACTGGGTTTAGCGTTCTAAACCCAGACCACTAGACCACAGTGTAAAAGACGAATAGGACATAGGTAGGTACAAAAGCATTTATTATTAAAAATCCAACAGTTAAACTATACCTTCCTAATTTTTTTTGTCCGCTCAACACGACTTTTAGATGCTTTAACTTAAACTTGGCTTGCCAATTAGGTACTTATCTTGAATTCGTTCGTCTGTAAGTAGGTCAAATCTAATAAGCTTAAAATGTACCTATCCGGTATGTAGGTAGGTCCTAGTCTATTTATTGTTGGGTTTAATTACCTGCAATGAGTTGAGCACCGCAGATAATCGAAACTTTTCCCCTGAATGAATACATATTTCTGCTTCCATGATATCAGTACTTGTCACTGTTGTGTGCCGCCTTGGAAAGGATACATTTTTAAAAACAAGTATTTTTGAAATGACCCAACATCAGGTTTGCAACGCAATATTACTAATTTTAGCGTTTACAAGCGACTCCAAGTCATGGTCACGGTGTTAGTGACAAAAAGTGATGCTCACTTCTTATGAGCTACTTGGATGGAAAGTCAGGTAACTTTAGGTTACTATGCTAAAATAGAGTCAAGGCTAACTCGAGGTAAACCATTAATCAATCAACCATAAAATACAACTATCAAAGACTCTATTCATAGTACAGACAAAATAATAAATGTTTATTTCTTTCAAAATTGTCCTGACTAGTAACTATCTAATGATTAACTTAATTTCACCCTTTCAGTTCGGAAAAATTAAGTATTTTTCTCCGTTTCCCTGCAATTTTCCGGGTTTCCTTCTTCATAAAAACCTTCTGACAATAACTAATACTCGTACGATAAAAAAAGAATTAGCCAAATCGGTCCAGCCGTTCGGAAGTTATGCGCAACATGCAGCGATTCATTTTAACCGAGTTCAATGTATTATTAAGATAATAGTCAATAAATCAATTACATACCTGCCACGTACCAAATCCAATCCTCGGCATTCTATCACCGCCTTCTAATTCAAAATATTCAGGAATAGACATATTTATTTTAAAAGATTTATGCTTTATAATTTCAAAGAGATATTTTAAATACCGCTGCGCTGCAATAAACCAGAACCACTGGAGTGCTGTGTAACAGTTTTAACAGAGGACTAGTCACAATAACAGCACCGTTACGGTAGAATACAGGTTTGTTTGTCGGCTGGTTTTAGGGTTTCGCAATAAAATGCAAGTCAAACCACAACGTCTGTCCAATTGTCATTTGTTTTGCTTACAAAAAATGTAAGGAAAAAAGAATAAGAGCATGTCCCGTGTATTTGGTCTTGTGAAAATATTCTATCTAATATATAAAATTCCCGTGTCACGGTGTGCGTGATTGAACTCGTTCGGAACGGCTTGACCGATTCTTATGAAATTTTGTGAGCATATTGAGTAGGTCTGAGAATCGGCCATCTATTTTTCGTAACCCTAAGTGATGAGGGTGAATCATAGCAAAAAATAGCAGAACAACATCTGTCGGGTCAGCTAGTATACTATAAAAGAAAGTCTTGTTAGTTATACTAATTATAACTCAAGAACAGCTGAACTGATTTGGCTGAAAATTTCCTTGGAGGTAGCTTAGAACGATTAGAAGGACATAGGGTACATTTTATCCCGTTCAACAACGAGGAAACTAGGAAAAACAACATTTTAATTTTTCCCATACAAACTGAACTGGTGGAACCATTGATATATAAAAAATCCAAGATGCACACTCAACGTCTCAAAACCGCCCGCATAAATAAATAATAAATAGTCTTGCATAGACTATACACTTATACTAGAGATAGTCTTGTGTCGCATGCGTCTAGCTACAAACGTTAAAAATGTTCTTTGAGAAATTGTAGGAATTTTAACGTGAGCGACGGAGGAACCGCCTCTTAAATTCCTCACTTCGGCTATGTCATTAGATTTAGAAATTAATTACAAATTCTTTTAATGTAATAATTTTATAGTAATAAAATATAGTTATAATTTTTTTTGAGTTTTCCGGCTGTGACTTACGTTATTACGAAATACGTTTGATGTCTTGAGAAATGAAGATGGCGTTCTTAATTCTTATCAACGTTATATTAAAATGTATTAAGGTCGAATTTCGATCAATGGGCGACCACTAGTTATAATTAAATATTAGCACACCACAATGTGATAAATTGAGAAAAACGCTAGTGTTTTGTTCAAGAGTATCTAAAATGACATATCCGATTCCAAATTGGGAGTTTTGGGGCCATCGAGAGAAAAGATGGTCGAAGTTTTTTCATAATTATTGAATTTCGAGTTAATATTGAGTGAAATTAGTCAATTTTGGTGGCATTTTGTACAATTTTGTTCAGTAAAAGTGCACAAATGAAATAATCATGAAGAAATTAGCGTATCGTATATTTTCTCGTTGCCGCCAAATCTCGTTACATGAGCTTGTGTAAAAGGCCACCGCTTTACCCTGGAGCCTGACATGACTTATTGACGACTTACGACTGATGACTAATTAAAATTAATTGAAATTAATATAAAATTTGATGCAAATTTTTACTTGACTAATGGCTAAATACTAACGTGAAGGCCAAAACTTAAAGAAAGAAGAAGAAGATTCCAATTTCCAATTTTTGAAATAGAGATTTAAGAATAACCCTACAGGCCTCAGTTTGAAGATTCAGGCCACTAATAACACCAGTAAGTTCTAGATGAGAAAAGTGCTTACCACCTGTCTGTTTGCTGTTGACCTAGTTATTGCGTAACAATGACCTATTATACCAAAAAACGTAATGTCTGTACAACCTCTTCCTTTTCGAGCCGCTTAAAAAGTAGCTCAGGAACCAGAAGTACCTAGTCGGACTCTCTCTAACTCAATACTGAGGTTATATCTACCTACTTACGTGCTTGCAAGCTGAATATAATTACTGATCATGACTTACAATTGTAATTAATAGCGCAATACAAACGACCTTAAACGTAGACAGAGAATATTTCTACAAATTTTAAAGGAATTAAAAATTTTGCCACGGGATTTGAATCGTGGGTAGCTATAGAGGTTCCCAAACTTATTTCATGTAACGCCCACTTTGAAAATCAGTTGTTTTGTAGCGCCCCCCCCTCGTTTTTTCTTGTCAATAACCTCAATAACATATTTGTTGCGCCTAGTTTAAAAAAAAACATTTTTTTCAAGATTTATGCCGCCCCCCCTCTAGGCTTCCAGCGCCCACAAGGGGGCGTTATCGCCCACTTTGGGAAAGGCTGCTATAGAGAGATATTAACTAGTTTCTATACTACTCATCGTCGGTGCTTGGTGGAATTCCATTCTTGATATAATTTATTTACAAACACTTGTACTTTCCACAATAAATTTTTATTTTTTATTTTTACAGGTTAGCCAACCGGTTTCGCTATACAAGTATCATCAGGGCTATATAACAATAAATACAGAGCTACATAATAATAAATACAGAGCTATATAATAATTGTTATATGGCCCTGATGATGCTTGTATAGCGAAACCGGTTGGCTAACCTATAAAAATTAAAAATAAAAATTTATTGTGGAAAGTACAAGTGTTTGTAAATAAATTGTATCAAGTTTTAACTAGAATGGTTAGAGCTTTTGTCGGCTTCAAACGAAAGGGTACAGGTTCAAATCCTGTCTTGGAAGAAAATTTTTCTTTCTTTAAAACTTTTAGGAATTCTAGCCAAGCACAGGACAAGTGCTAAAATGACAATACCTCGAGAGAGTATTTTTCTTTGTCTTTTGAGTACTTGAAGTGTATGGAGGGGATTAAATTAGATTATATTAAAGTTAACTTATTTGCTTTGATTAGATTAAAGTTAACTTATTTGCGAGTGTTCTTAGATACGTTTGATGAAAATCGGTTGAGCCGTTTAAAAGTTGTAGGGGGTGAAACTGGGGAGATAAGCCGATTTTTTATTTTTTAAAGGGAAATTGAGCTCTTGTGTCGGTGGTTTTTTAAATTTTTAATTTAATAGTTATATAAAAACTAGTGTTTTTAATGAAAGACAATACTTTTTACACTTTTATTTATTCAATAAATATTTGGATCTATGTGGCCTTGTAATTTTTTGTATCATTTCCTTTTTTCGATTTAATGTAAGTACGAATATAGAAATCAGAAAATAGGATGACCATAAAAAGGTTCTGTGGTATAAGAATGTAGGCGGGCTCTCGAGGGAATCGGCAGTTTGGTAGGATGGCTAGGCTTATGAAATGGCAAAGAAGTATCGCAAACTGGATCTGCAACAAAAATAAATTATGATACTAACTAATACATGCTGCTTCATTTGCATATTAAAGACATTTAGTTCTCCCGTGGGAATTCGTTCAGATATTGTAGACAATATTAACCGATTTTTTTGTTATACAAATTGAATCTAAACCCAAAGTAAGCAAATTATATGCATGTGTTATTGGTGTTAGTCCATAAAACCTTCAGGAATCGAACCCGAGCCTCGCAGTTGATTGGTGTAGTTAGGCGTGTACGCTAGCCACTCGACAAACGAGGCGTTCAAATTATTCGAAGGTGGTGTCAGAAGCCTCCATAGCCGGCGTGTTTGTATGGAATGAGTAATGTATGTGGAGGAAGCTACTAGCTAGGCCTGCAATCATCGTCTGCATATCTCGTAAGGGAATTGGCTGGAAGATTTGTCAGCATGTAATTTTTTATATGATTAAAGCATGACATTTAGCGTTCCCGCGGGAGACCGTTTAGATGACGGGTTAAAAACTAGCCTATGCCCATAGCCGGGCACGGTTAATCAAATATATAACTTTGTTATTCGCTAATCCGTTACTGAAAACGATAACTTCGTTAAACGTTAAGCGTTACATTGCGGAAGATTTAACGTAACTTAATAATTAAAGTTAATCCATAAACACGTAATAATTTTTTTTATTGTTTATGTAATTACATTTTTCATCGTTGCCGCTTGACAGAGCTTAAATAAAAGGTTATTATAAAATTTCAGAATATATATATTTTTTTATAATAATGGAAGGCAAACAAGCACACTGATTTCCTGATGGTAAGATATTCACGCCGCCTAGAGACACCAAAGGCGGTTGGTGCGTTGATAACCTGAGGCCGGGATGTTAGGCATCGAGCAAAAATAAGTTTATTGGCTACCTTACCCTCCAAATCGGAACACGTCTACGGCAAGCATTGGTCATTATGGTGGCAGGAATAGGTAAGGCGGTGGTACCAATCCGGGCGAGTCGCTGCGAAACTCTACCACCTAGTCAGATGTCATGATGTTAGTGACGGTAAGCCTATACTCGCCTTTTACGAGCTGCTTGGCAAGGAAGGCAGATGGTTCATGGTCTATTCTGCAAAGAAGCCCGGACCAACACGGGGACATAAGAAGATGAACATGTTTGGGAATAGTTTTCAATCATATGTATCTTCAATTAGTAATGTAATTTGTAATTGTTTTATTTAATACTAGCAGTTTCACGCAGCTTCGTCTGCATCACTTGGCTTCTACTGCACCGATTTTGATGAAACAAAGCCTGTCACTCAGGCATAATGTAGTATTCTAAAAGTGAAAGAATTTTTGAAATCGGTCCAGTAGTTTCGGAGCCTATTCATTTCAAACAAACAATAAATCAAACCTTACCTTTTTATAATATCAGTATAGACATACTAATTCTAATTGTAATAGGACTGTATTTTATCCTTGTAATTTATGTTTTGTATCTCATAATATTTTGTAAGTAAATATCATAATTAATTTAAAAAAGACAAGCCCGCTGAGTTTTTTTCCCCGGATCTTTAGGGTGTGTGGCCGCGATTCCGATCCGGTGGTAGTTTATAAAATTGTCGACGCGCACAAGTACCATCTGTATGGTCAAAGTGAATAAGGTAAACCCACTTATACTGTTCCACACAAATTTAAGATTAATATTAACCGGTTCGCAGTGTGTACTCCTAAAAATAGAATTTTAGTTTTGGAACTAAACAATCGACTTTTATAATTGCAGTGTGTGAACAAACTTAGTCATATAGCATAATGTGGTTATTGCTTTGAAGACTAGATTTACATGAATACATAGAAATTCGAGATCTTTTTAAGTGACTGTTGTATACAGGGTGTCCAGGAAAGAATAGATAGCCTCTGAAAGGCTAATAGTAGAACTAAAGACAAGCCCAAAAAAATATAGCCCTTACACTGCTAGAAATATGGCGCTTTAAAAGGTGCCCGACCCGGGAATTGAACCCGGGATCTCATGAAGTCAAGTCCAACACTTGCACCGCTATTAGTATGGGCCGGAAATTTAAAGGAAGTTTACGAATCCGTTAACATTTTTTTAAGTTAAGTTAACTTATTCCGTAGTCAAAACGATGACTCCGGTAATTAACGATTGACGGATTGCTGTCAAGCTATACCTATATCACTCTTAAGCCTTCGTTTTCCACACACAGATATCATACTCTGGTGACCTGAAAGAAGAACAAACAAACACACATTCGCGTTTGTAGTATTAGTTCATGGATTTTAAGTATGTAGGTTTTATAACTTGTTGCCTTACAAATATGCTTGTGTCAAATAAATGAACTCTTTATTGTGTACAATCAATGAAATATGTAAATGTTAATTGTATTTCTTACGATTTGCATTTGCGTGACATATTTTTTCCACCAAAGCGACTGTTTGTAGGCGTCGTCCCAAATCGTTAGCAGGTAATAGGAATACATGATGATGTGGACGAAGGAGTTGATGAGAAGGAGAAATGTTATGTGCCCACCTGGAAAGACATTGTAATATTTAAAAAAACACGTAAGTCTGGAACCCTGTGTTGAATAGATCGTATACCTTTGCCACTCTTGCTAAAGAGTATTAATATTCCTTGCCTTTGCCTGACAGCTCGGAAGAGGCGAGCTTAGGTAAAAGGGTCATTTCAAGGCCACAGATAAAATAGCACTTCTACCCCCATGTAAGAGCTCGTCAATGTTGTGTTAGTGTAGCTATGATATTGCACATTATGATCTTAAATCGCAATTTTAAGGTAGCGCATCTTTTGATCTTTCCACCATCTATGGTGTCTTAATGCGACGAATTGACTTACATCAGAGAGAGAGAGAGAGATAACCTCTAGCAACATTTCACATATAAATAGTAATGTTCAATTTAATTTTAGTGAAATTGTTGCAAGGGACATCCCATATGGAAACTTTAGCAAAAGTAACACTAATAAAAGGCACCCGTCAGCATAGAATAAACAGATTAGAAATTGTAATTTAACCTGGTACAAACATTCAAGGTCTGATGGGCAAAGATTTCGAATAGGAGTTGTTTATGAGCTGTAACAATACTGTATATTGTATAACTGAACATTGGCACAAAAGTCATCAGCTCATGTTCAACTTCAATCAGCACCAGGTTGCCAGCTCATTCAGCAGAACAACAATGATAAATGGTGGCTCCGTAATAATTGTCAATAAAAATATTAAATTTAAAGAACGTAGAGATATTGTGAGCCTTTCTGTTGAACAAGTTATCGAGATTGCTTGTATTGAGTTTGAGCAATTTATTGTTATAAGTGTATATAAACCCCCTTGTACACCTTATGATGAATTTGAAATGAGAATGGATAAGGTCTTGTTTAAAGTCACTAATTCAAAGAACAATGTTATTATTTGTGGAGACTTCAATATAAACATATTAGAATCGTCGACTCAGTCAATAAAATTTTTCAATCTCTTTAGGTCATACAACTTCCATAACATTTTCTTTGAGCCTACTAGGATAACAGCTACAAGTTCCACTTGTATTGATAATATATTTACAAATATGGCACCTATGGATATATCAATTATTAATGAGATAGATTCGGATCATTGTGGACTATTAATTACACTGCCAAGAATAATTCAAAAAGCTAACAGAGAAAAGACATTGTTTTTGTTCCTGTTAATGCAAATCGTTTAAAAAGATTTGAGACTGTCTTAATGGAAAAACTATCAAAGTTGCCTTATCACGAGGACTCAAACATTTTATACAATTCACTTTTTACCTTAATACAAGCAGTGTACCATCAGACTTTTAC
>NJDC01001865.1:14068-33179 GCA_002245475.1 Calephelis virginiensis | reverse complement strand
CGAAATGGCATGGTCTGACATAAAGCAATATGTAGGCAGTAAAAATGTGAAATGGAGTGTTGCTAAATGTATAGAACTAATTCAAGAAAAAGTTTTGCTGGTGGGTGCTTGGGATTGGGGAAAGTTATGCCAAAAGGTAAAGGACATAGAAGAGCAATATGTCAAGAGTGACCATGTCGTGGATTTGGTTACAGAAGAATTCATCATTCGCGTTGATGGTGACAGTTCAGAGGATAGCCTTGGTGAGTCTATTTACAAATCCGATAGTGTATTTATTTTTCTACTCCCCATAAACTTGTTAAAAATTATATTGTAGGTAACATGAAGTAATATTACTTAAGTAATATTTGCGTGCGTGACAGTACCCATACACAGTTAAGTTCCACATTTTGTTCACCGCTAGACTTACTATTTGACTTTACATTAAAACATTATTTTGCTGTTTTTAATTAAGCAATTAAATTACTAATTTGTATTGCGTGCGCGACGGTACCCATGCGCAGCTATCCCCTCCACGTTTCGCTCAGCGCTAGAGTTTCGTGCCGCGACCTATACTACGCTATGTGTGCTTAGGTACCTATTTGAAATCGCAATATGACGTATGTTTAAACATGAACGCATTATGTATAGATAACAAGGGATAAAATAAACATTTATAAAAAGTTAGATTAGCTATGTAAATAGTTAATACCTATGACCCTTACATTCTTGAAATTTCAAACATCAACATAATTTAAAAATAACAATATCGTTAGCATATTTTCAACACCAAAAAAATATTGTAGGTATATAATTTGAGACCTTGAGATTTTTTGTATTTACAACTTACGACAAATAAGTTACACACATACCTGTCTTCACGCCAAGTCCCTTACGAGTTAGGCAGAGTGTATCGAGTGCCAAATCTCACGATCAATAAGCTTAAATAACAAAACTGCCATATCATATCCTTTCTGTACTCTTTTCTCTTTGATCCATTTGCGCCTATTTATTTAAAGGAGAGATTTGAATTTTGTTACAGTGAGATAAAATTCTTCAGGTCTAGTGTTAATTATTCTTCTTAAGTTCCCGCTCGAAACACTTGTTACTATAGCCGTTCTTTTACCTCGAAAGCAGTGAGGCTTTGGAATTATTTCCCTGTAGTTATCAGGAGAGGACCAAATATTAATATTTTCAAAAGTATGTTAAAGCGTCACTTTCTACGTTTGGTTGCATTTGACTTTTCTTGCTTGTTCTAAATTCTAATACCTATATTTTTTTTAACCATTGATCCATTTGCGCCTATTTATTTAAAGGAGATATTTGAATTTTGTTACAGTGAGATAAAAGTGAGATAAAACTCTTCAGGTCCAGTGATAATTATTCTCCTTAAGTTCCCGCTCGAAACACTTGTTACTATAGCCGTTCTTTTACCTCGAAAGCAGTGAGGCTTTGGAATTATTTCCCTGTGGTTATCAGGAGAGGACCAAATATTAATATTTTCAAAAGTATGTTAAAGCGTCACTTTCTACGTTAGGTTGCATTTGACTTTTCTTGTTCTAAATTCTAATACCTATAATTAAAACAGGCTTCTGCTTTTAGGACGATTTATTTTGCCTAGTATTAGATGCATTTTTATATTTATAAGAACACCATTATCATAGTATCTCACTAAATCTTGTTTCATACTCGAGGGTTGCCTGGAAGAGATCGCTGACTTGGCGATAAGGCCGCCTTTGTGTATTTTAATTTCAAGTTTCATTTAATGTATTTGTAATTTCTTTGTATTTGGTGCGCAATAAAGAGTTATTGAATTGTATTGTACCTAACTTGATGAATGTGTTACGATTTTTATTTAACGAAGACTTACCAGGTAAGTACTTGACAACGCCCCAGGCCACCATCACCATTCCGCAATGGTGATAGACATGCAAAAATGACACTTGGTTCTGCTTTTTTCTCAAAACGAAAAACACCTGGAAATGGGATATTCGCATTATTATTTAATCTTCATATTAAATTGGTTATTTCATACGCCGACCAGGCGAACTTTGCCGTTCACTTGGCACTCTATGCTTAGTAATATATTTAGAAGATGGCCTATACGTTCAAATATTTCTCTATAACCCAGATTTCAAGATATTTGGTCACTTTATAGGGTTAACGACCCATAGTTTTAAAACTGAAAAAAACTTTAACTTGAAAAAAAATACGGGGTCCAATTTGTAAAGCACACATAATCAATGAAAACACCCCTCTATAGTTTTATTATAACTAGTGGTCGCCCAGTTGTCAAAATTCGACCATAACAAATTTTAATATCTTGTTGATAAGAACGCCATCTTCATTTCTCAAGACCAACTACTTTGTTTCCAAACTTTTTAGTACGCTATCTCTGATTTTTTATCGTTATTATCAATAATATATTTGTTTGCGTGTGTCAAATGCATGGTAGTGTAGGTTATGTTTTATTTATTGATTTAATGTACTTTATGAGCATTTTTATTGAAAAATGTTAGCGTTCTTGACTTCTCCAACATATAAACTATAAGTGTGCCAATTTTTATGCTCCTGCATCCGCGCAATTTTCATAAAAAGGGGTCCAAAGTTTGGCATCACGTATTAATATATAAATGACAGTAGCACTATTTAAATTATGCGCTTCGGCTATATTCGTCAAACTTCGGAAATCCCAATGTATTTTAGAGTTATTATTACACATAATTTATCATTTCACTTAAATTTAGATTAGGTCAGCCAATTTAAAAATAAAAATATAAAGTGTAAAACGAGTAAAGCCGAAGCGTATAGTTTAAATAGTAGTACCTACTGTATGTACTTAGATTGATAGAGGTGTATTTTTGAAGTGAAAACTTTAGCGGCGTTGCGCACTTTTTTTGGAATGGGTAAAAACGTTTCTTTCTCTCTTTAGGTTTTGGCCTTTACGTTAGTATTTAGCTATTAGTCAAGTAGAAATTTGCATCAAATTTTATATCAATTTCAATTAATAATAATTAGTCATCAGTCATAAGTCATAAGTTGTCAGTAAGTCATGTCAGGCTCTTGGGTAAAGCGGTGGCCTGTTTACTCAAGCTCATGTAATAAGTTTTTTGCGGCAATGAGGAAATACAGGATACACTAATTTCTTCATGATTATTTCATTTGTGCACTTTCACTGAACAAAATTGTACAAAATGCCACCAAAATTGACTAATTTCACTCAATATCAACACGAAATTCAATAATTATGCAAAAACTTCGACCATCCTTTCTCTCGATGGCGCCAAAACTGGGTAAAAACTTCTAAACTCGCGTCAGATCGTCAGAACATAATGCCAAATCTATACGTAGACATATTCATCTGCAGATGGCATCGGCGGACGCAGCCGCTGACGTGTAGAGAAGGTGATTTGCCGACGCATCCGGCACATATCTGTAAGCTGCCGGTTTTTGTGCCACGGATCAAAGGGTTCTAGGGAGAGCGTTCTGCGCTCTGCCCACATGTCTGACGACGCGTCAGTGTTCATCGGGAGGCGAATGAAAGTGAACGCGTAATTTTTGTAGTTCTTTTTTGCGTTCTTTCTTTTTTCTTGCTCGTTGAAATGGCAAACATGAGTACTGAGGAAACATTCACAAAATTATTAAATTCTCCTGATGGCTCTGCATATAGTTCTGAAAAGTTCCGTGCTATTCCTACGAAAAATGGCGTAATGTAACAAGTAGTTACGTTAAAAAATGGTAGAAATTATATTACGAATTAAAACAAAATCCCACTTCATTCGGTTACTATGTAGCATCCACAGCCTTTTTCTTTTCCATTTTTTTGTAATAACTCTACTACGATGCACGCTTAAATAATACTTGTAGGTACTGAATAAACTCTGCGACAGCTACGGTCTCTTTCCATTTTACGTGCGTACGTGTTGTGTCTGATGAGAACCAACACACACAGACTGATCTTCATACAGACGTGTGGACGGCTGGCAGAGGTTCATATGCGGTTGCGTCTGGCAACGTCTGCAGACGAATCTGTCTACGTGTAGAGGAGGCATAAGACGGTGCCCTGCGCATGCGCGAATAAGACGGAGCAGGTCGCTTGGGCGAGGTCTAAAATAAAACGTAGATTAATTGCTATTTTTGTATTGCGTACATATTTCCGAAATGTATAGGATTCGCAATGGATAATACCAGAACGAGTGAGTGTAAAACAATCGTATAAACTTCTGCGGGTCGGCCCCTCGCGTCGATCTGCAGTATTAAATAATTGTACTGTAAAGTGTAAACTGTTTCATGCTTTGAATGCTTTGCATTTTGTGGATATTAGTTTAGTAAAACATCACTTAATTTGTTTGCGACTTATAGGTGTATTAATAATAAAGTTTCTCAGTTAATAGAAATTACAGTACAACATTGTGAAGAAGTTTAGCTGTTTTCGAAAGTTATAAGTAAGTAAAATCGATATACCTACACATATATCTTATATTGAATTGAATTATGTAGGTATAAGTTTGAAAAAATAAATATTTCATCATATTTTATCTCAAAATTAATACTATTTTAACTGGCCGAGGTAAATTATGAAGTGGTCGTACTAACAGGTAGCGTACTTAAGTTTCATGGTTTAACACAGAGTACTAATAGGTAGGTACTAATAGTACTAATAAGGTGTACTAGTACATTTTACGGATTGTACAATGCGAATCCAAAAATGTCCGATTAAGCACAAGACTATTGTATTATACCACATAACATAGTAAGTATTTTTATTAAGTAAAATAAAATAGAATGTGCATTTTTTTATTTAAATAATATCCTGTAACATTTTTTTTCAAACAATATGGTCTTCACTTTTGCTTTTGAAAGATTAAGTTAGGTAGGCCTTTAAACAGATATCGATTTCTTTGGACGTGTCTAAAATAAACTATGACTTAATTTATTTGCCCAAATAATTCATATGTAGTTACAAAATATTTTTGCAATAGTTTTTCGTACTCACATTCCCCCAACATAATGTTGGAGATTGAAGACCATTACGAAATGCAAATATTTATGTTTATTCTTAAAAAAACTAGGTATAAAATATATGTACCTACTATATTGTACATACTTATTCTATTTTATAAGAAAAATAACTTTTAATGTTTAAATTCACATTTCCTCATTTGTTATAAGAATATAAAATTTAAAATAATATTAAAATGTCTAGTAAGTAAATAATAAATTACAGCAAATAACAAAAAATGTATTTAAAAGAAACAATACAATATTCCTAAAATAAATAATTTGGAAGTGTCATTAAAAAGTGTTACGCATCCTACGAGTAATGTGTCTGAACCCCAAAGATGTGTAGGTAGGTATCACGAACCTATAGACTACTCATGGATTTAGTACATTCTAAATCTGTGCAATTGAAGTCAAAATGAGAGATAAGCTAGTACATATTTGGAAATGTCAGCAATATTTGGAAAAGGCATAAGTAGGGTTACTCTTGAATCTCGGTATACCTATGTCATTTTAGGTACATTCGATTATTAACATTTAGGAAAAATCGCTGACCGCATTTGTGATAGTGAGGTCCGAGAAAGAGTAGGATTAAAGAAAGTGTTGGTGTTAAAAGCGAAAGAGCATGCTCCACTAGTTCGGTCATGTGAAGAGAATGAAGTAAAGGCATCTTCACGCCCATATCCCCGAAGAGGTCGGCAGAGGCACAACCAGGGGGCTGATTATGTATCTCAGTTGCCAATTAAAATGGAAAAGTGTACAACAAATAGCTGTCAAATGACGTGTTTTATATTTGTTATCTCCAGTGACCAACAGAAATACAATAGAGATAGCAAACACAAATGACGTCATTTGATGTACACTTTTCCATTTTGAGTTGGAAACTGAGTTACAGAATCAGACCCCAGGCCACCCACGACTAGCCGAAGACACAAGTCCCACAATAAGATAGGTGGCAAGCCTATCGCCAACCGGGCACGTATCCAATCCCGAGCAACACGTTTTTTTAAATAGAAAATTGGAAAAACCCAATTTTCTTTTAGTTGCCCGACCCGGGATTCGAACCCGGGACCTCATGCAGTTAAGTCCAACAACTGAACCGCTAAACCACAGAGGCGATGAAAAGAATGACAGATGAAAGATTGACAAAGCAGATATACAATGCGAATGTGGATGGATGTAGGTACCCGCGGAGACCAAGGTTGACATGCCACGATCAGATCACTCGAATATTATTCGAAGGTGGTGTCAAGAGTCTCCGACACCGGCGTGTTTGTAAGAAAAGGGTAATGAACGTGACGGAAGCCAGACAGGATTGTCAGGATCGTGAGGTCTGGCACTCGATACTCCCTGCCTAGTACGAAAGGGACTTGGCGTGAAGATACGTATGCAGGAAAAATAAATTCAACGAATTAAATAAAACAAGTTATTGTTTACTATTAATTAAATGTTAATAATTCGCCAGTATTGTGCTTAAGAGTATCTAAAATGACATACTCAATTATAATTTCCAATTTTGCATAAATTGAGCTTAAAGAATAACCCTACTGTTCTGTTAGGAGTATAACCTCCAGTATAGACCTGGGGCCCTACCATGAACACTTATAGCAGTATTGTTTCCATCTTGCTAAATGTCCGCCTTTATAAGCAACTTTATAATAAACGTCCTTCAGATTACGATTAGATTCAAATCATGTTCAAATATGTTGGCAGTTGGAGGCACATGGAGGTAACACATGTCAGCTGTCAAGTTTTGCGGTTACGATTATAGAAAGAGGCATTTTAGAGGCCAATAATTACAATACAGACTAGATATAGATATAGATAGATATACTGTAGATATTGAACATAAACTCACAGAAGTCCCAGTTAAAATGTTTGTGGCAACTGGCAACCATAGATTTAGAGTACATCCTAAATCATGGTGGTAACGAACGTATAGTCGATATTTACAATGTAGGTACCGTGATTTGTCAATACATAATTGGAATTAGAAAGATGAGTTTTAAGGCCATCGAGAGAAAAGATGGCTGACGTTTTTTCATAATTATTGAATTTCGTGTTTATATTGAGTAAAAATAGTCCATTTTGGTGGCATTTTGTACAATTTTGTTCAGTGAAAGTGCACAAATATTTTATGCACTTTCACTGATTAGAAATTAGCTTATCGTGTATTTCCTCGTTGATGAATGCTTGGTGAATGAGGCCACCGCTTTACCCAAGACCCTGACATGTTATAATTAAATCCAGATTTTAGTAGATTCGATGCATATTTTTACTTGACTAATGGCAAAATACTAACGTGAAGGCCAAAACCTAAAGAAAGAATAAGAAAGTTTGATCTATACAGATTTTTTTTTCTTAAACAGTCAACTTTTGAGTTTACAGGCATCGGCTTGTCTTCGAGCACTTAGAATTGAGTAGACACAGAATAAAAAGAGAAAAACAAAAAAAAAATTGTTTCCTAGTGACGTGTCTAATATGAATCTAAATTCTACTGACGCATCGAAACGCATTCACTTATTGAGACAATAGAAGACAATCAGGCGAATTTTTGATACTGACAATAATCAATACAACAAATAAAACGACGGCTTACACTCCGGGAGTGCTGGCAACTAAGTGAGAACTTGAATATTAACGTTGTGCATTTTTGATATTTTGGAATGGTTAGGGAATAATTTTGCACGAATTGCTTTAATTATCAATATGTAGGTATCTTCTATCATGTATGTGGTAGAATACAATATTCATTTATTGCGCTATCGTACACGAACATTCGCGCAAGCGACCTGAGCCGTCTTATTCACGAAATTTCGATCAGGTCACGTGTCCTGACGCGAGTTTAGGAGTTTTTACCCATTCCAAAAAAAGTGCGCAACGCCGCTAAAGAAGATTTCGGTTCAAAAATAATTACCAAAAGCTACTAACCAACGCTAATAACGCTAACGCAATGAAAATTTGGCTGTAATTATTACCGTATCCAAAAGGTCCATCATTTTTATGAGGAAGTATGCATAACACACTTTCCAGGCGATGTCTACTCCGGAGGCCGTTTCGTCGACAGGTTGACACACGAATGCGTAATTATTCAGCCATCCTAAACTTAAATTCTGCAAAAAACAGGGTCACAGAAAAACATTAAGTACGAACTGAAGGCGCTTTATTGTTACGATAGCTTATCTTAATTTTATCATTTCTGAGATCAAAACTCTTTCTTTTTGCAAGCGACGAAAACACGAAGAATGTTCTCAATTCGGCGTTTATATTTGAACCCTCCAAAAACGAGGAGGTTAGCAATTAGCAACTTATGTATGTTTAAAGTATGTTTGTTATGCGATAACATGGACTTTAATGCTTATTTTTTCGTAAGGTAGGTAAATCATGGACGTCAGCTGTCATCAGAGGTTGTCTCTTTAAAATTTGGTGAAAACATAGTTAAATTATGCGCCTCGGTATATTTCGTGTTTACGAATTCAAAAGATTAAGAAACCAATATGTGATCGTCGTTTTAGCCGCCAAAACTCGTCAGTACCGAAGACGTCAGTACCCTTTATGGACAGTTACTTGACTCTTTGGTCAGTACATCGACTGTGATGGAAGTGACAGCATGCAATATTTCAGTGTTAAGAATTATATAGAGGTGTAATACGCCAAATTACCTTATTTGAATATAGGGACTTAATTTTTTCCTACATAATTTTCAAGGTATTGTGGAATAGATACCAATTTAAAAAAAAGGAAAACCTATAAGCGGTCACTCCTGTGAAATAATATACAACGTGTACTTACCTGTACTTTTTAACAGAAGCTAATGTTTTTAAAAAGTCTGAAAATGGATATTTAAATAAAGTTCAAGTTGGTCAAAGCCACTGGTATATCCAGACGATTTCTGCAAAATTTAATAAGGGACAAAGAAAAAAATGGTAGGTCTGCATTTAACACACCTAAGAAAAAAAAGGCCAAAGAAGAATTTCAGGTCAAAACTGTACAGTTTTGATTACAGTGTGATTAGAAACATGGTATACAACTTTTATTTAAGATTTAAGAAAGTTCGTACTTTTAATGTTAAACTAATGGACGCTATTGGTTTTTAAGGATGTGCAGATACATTAAGAAAAGTTCTTAAAAATATGGGGTTTAGATTTTTGAAGACAGAAAATAACAGAATTCCTTGCAGAAAAATTTACTATACGCCTAAAAAGAATTAAATATATAAAGAAGTACAAGCTTCATGACCTGCCGGAAAAAATATTGTAAACATGGATGAATCATATGTTTATATTTCTCACACAAAAGGCAAGTCTTGGCTTGATAAAAATAAAAAAGGAGTTAAACAACCGATTTCCAAAGGTGAACGCATTATTATCATACATGCAGGTAATGAGAAAGGTTTTGTACCTGGTGCATTACTACTAGATAAGTGTTTGGATTCTGATGGAGAGTATCATCAAGCAATAAAAGCAGACACATATCAAACTTGGCTCCGCAATCAACTAATTCCCACTTTACTTCCAAACAGTGTGCAAATAATCGAAAATGCACTATACCATAACCAGTTATTGGTTAAGTCGCCTTTATTCCTTTTGTAGGGTACATTAACAAAGCCTGAGTTATATAAAATTGAGTCAATAGACTCATCAGGAAAATTTGGCTTTATTTAACATTGATAAAATTTTACAAGAGCATGGACATTCAGTTATACGATTACCACCATGTCATCCTGATTTTAACCCCATCGAGAATATTTGGTTCCAAATAAAGCGGCACGTAGCGAAAAAAATGTTGCCATGAATGTGACCTCGGTAAAGAACTTATATTAGAAAAAGTTAACATGATAGAACTGGACGAATTTAAAAAAGTATGTGATCATGCTATCAAGTTTGACCGATGAGTATCGGAAATTTGAGCCTGTGTTTGATAACCATTCGCATAGATTCATTTTAAACATTGGTTCCAGCAGCGACAGTAATGATTCTGAGTCTGAAATGTCGGGTATAAAAGTCATATCAAATTCTGATTAATTGATAAATTTATATCAATTGGTGAATTCAGTTTTATTAAAAACTATTTTTAATAAAACTAAATTTGTTGTTAAAAGTAAAGTAAAGTGAAGTTGTTGCTATTTAGTTAGTACCACCGATTTATCTTAATTCTTTTTTCTTTACACTGGGGTTTCCAGTTTGGTTATCAGCTGATGGCAAGAAACACAGCATACTTTTATTTTTAAATTAGCTGACCTAATCTAAATTTAAGCGAAATGTTTAATTATGTAATAACAACTCTATATAGATATCTTTAAAATACATTCGGATTTTGATAATATAGCATGCAATTATTTAAGTAGTATATATTGTGTACTTATAATTAGTGTTTTTGTATGGTATCTTCCTGATCATGAAATTGAAGTCAGTTTTTTTGCAATTTTATCGTGCTGAAATCAGTTTTTTTTTAACGTTAGACCAAACAGAACTTTCAATAAACTAAAAAGACATTTTAGCAATAGTTCTCTTAGTGGTCCAAGTGGAGTATAGGGGTCCACGGGAGAATCGACATGTGTCTACGTCGGGGGACAAAACATGGGGTTCTATAAACACCCCCTCCTAGCTACTGTCACGCAGGTGTCCACTGAATCCAGCAAAATTTTGATATTGGTCTTTGAAACAAAATAGTTTGGGAACCTCTGGAGCAAAGTATTCCGAGGTTCAAATTATACAGATACAGATAAAAACTACCACCGGATCGGAGCGCGGCTACACACTGAGAAGATCCGGCGGTTTTGTTGGTAATGTCCCATTTAGCCTATGCTCGCCTCTCAATGCCAGACAGAGAGGTAGAATGTTTATTCTACACAAGGAGCCGGAGAAACATGAGGAGTTTCATATTAACTGGTAAAGCATGAGCAGAGTTTTCATTAAATTATTTCAAGTATCATTGTTAGCCAAGACCTCATGGTTAGTTTTTTTGTGAGAAGTCAATGTAGAAGTACACGGCTCTCCTGGCGATTTAAAAAACAGTCATTATGGTGGCAGGAATAGGTAATGCAGTGAAACCATAGCAAGGCAACTTGCTGCACAGAATTCCACTGTCCACAGCAGTGGACGTATTGGTACTGACCTATATTTTAATCTGTTTTGAAATTTATTATTAAGAAAGACTTTTTTATTATTTATACCTGATATACAACATATGCACAAGCAGCTATTTGAACAGCATTGTAGAATGCTATTATTTTTCTTGGGTTATACGCTTCCCTCTTCTCCATGAAATTAGGTAACCATTTTAAAACTGATATTAAATATAAGGCCAGGATGGCCAAACCTGGCCAAGGCGTGCGCATTAGCGGCCAATCCTGAGTTCTTTTATCTGTAGCAAAAATAATAACTAGGATTAGCATACGGGAACGAAGTTCTTTACGGCAGGCTTTGAGGAGATAGTAAAAATCGTAAGAAAAAGTCCGTGGAATAAAACGGTTAAATGAGACATGCGCAGGCGCGACAGTCGTATACACAAGCGAGTGCTCCCTTTTTCTTTTCGTTCTTCTTTCTCATCCTTTCTCTCTCTCTATTACTACTCCACCCCGCTTATGCATAGTCATAAATTGTGTCGATTCTACATTAGCCGAAGGAACTGCGTAGAAATATTGGGTTTTTGTTGTTTTCTACCGCATCTATCATGGGGGATGTTCTGAGGGGCTGTTTGGTTTAATTCCAGTCGCCGATTTCCACCTTCGGACTTCGCGACAGAGTTTAAAGTATCATGACCATCATCTTGAAGCGTGGCGATCTACAACTGTGCGATTCCGAAGACATTTTTTACCTCGCACAACACCTTTGTGGAATCAGTTACCGAGGGCGGTATTCCCAAACAATTATGACTTAGGGACCTTCAAGAAAGAACATACTTATTCCTTAAAAGTCGGCAACGCATCTGTGATACTCCTGGTGTTGCAGATGTGGGTCACTTTCCATCAGGAAAGAGGAGGCAAACGAGCAAGTGGGTCACCACTTGCTCGTTTGCCTCCTCTTGTATAAAAAAAACTTTGTTCCTTCCTGGTGCCCCACGACACCACATTTGTATTTACAAAATATGTTACGAATTTCTAAAGATGTACCTATTAATTTTACTTCAGACAGGAGTTGACACTGTACCTTTTAGCTACTGAGGACACAAATCGTGCGATGAGTTATTTCATTTTAAATCATAGGTACACGAGAAGGGTTAGAATTAAAATATCTTCACTTTTGTTAGTATCTTTAAAAAATAAACTAAAAATTTACCTATCACTTTCGTCAGTTACACATTCATTTTTTATCTATAGCTTATGTCCGCTATGAACCTACCTTATAGCCCGGTGAAGTTGTAAAAACCTCGCAGTTAGCAACATCTTAGCCAATCCGAAAAAAGAAGAACCTATCTACGATTTAAAATGGCGAACTTGGAAAAATCTTCACGAGAACGAAAACTGTGTGCAAAGCTTAATCTTAAATCTACTAATAACCATAAAATCAAATTGCAAATTTAAAGTCAAAGAAAAAATCAGCTAATCTCTCCACTGCCCCCCCCCCACAACTTTAAATAGGCTAAACCGATTTTCATCAAACATGTCTAAGAAGACTCGCACATAAGTTACCTTTAATTTTTTTTTATCATATTGGAAGGCAAACAAGCAGACGGATTTCCTGATGTTAAGAAATTCACGCCACCTAGAGACACCAAAGGTGGTAATGGTGCGTGGCCAACCTGAGGCCGGGATGTTAGGCCTCGAGCAAAAGTAAGTTTACCGGCTACCTTACCCTCCGAACCGGAACACTTCATGACGTTATGGCGGCAGGAATAGGTAAGGCGGTGGTACCAATCCGGACGAGTCGCTGCTAAACTCTACCACCTAGTCAGACGTCACGTTGTTAGTGACGGTGAGCCTACGCTCGCCTTTTACGAGCTGCCTAGTAAGGAAGACAGATGGTCTATTCTCCAAAGGAGCCCGGACCAACACGGGGGAAAAACAAAAACAAAAACTAAATTTAAATCATTGCATCCGTTCGGGAGTTATGTTGCCACAGACAGACACGTCAAACTTATAACTCCCCTCTTTTTGCGTCAGGGGTTAAAAAGAACGAACCGTGTACATGATTACAGATAAACAGACACAATTAAATAAACTATAGCACTACTATTTAAATTATGCGCTTCGGCTTTTTACTCTTTTTACACTTTATACTTTTATTTTTAAATTGGCTGACCTAATCTAAATTTAAGCGAAATGATTAATTATGTAATACCAACTCTATATAGATATCTTTAAAATACATTCGGACTTCCGAAGCTTGATAAATATAACCAAAGCGCATAATTTAAATAGTACTACTATACTATCTGTGTGAAAGGAAGCCAAAATTATTTAAAAAAATGTACGTACCAGCTAAATCTTCATTTAAGAAGTAGTACAAGTCTACCATCCGGCGAAGAACTAAAGCCATGGTTTATTTATAAAGATTGTATCAATAAAAATCACAAGCAGTATACGTATTTTATAATCACTGTGAAATTGATGATTTTTTATAATACTCAAAGCACTCTATTCCAGTTTCGTAGAAAAATAACACTGTAATATTTATAAGTTATTAATTAATATTTAATTAATTAATAACACGCACAATTTGTGAGCTAGCTTATCATAAATTTTCAAGGCTACAATATTATTTTTTAGATTTTTATTCAAGTCTGAGGAACATGTCTGTGTGTCTGTATCAAGCTAGACTAAAACGGCGTTGTACTTTTGATTGGGTTGTTTTGATATCAATACTGGATTGGGTATTCTTTAAACTGACCAGGGGAAAAATCGTAGGTTCATAAGTTTATTTATAATTCTTTAGTTTTGATATTTTTTTGTACAAATTTCGTTCTAGGCATTCATGTTGACTACATAGCCGAAGGTCTCGGCCCTAAGATAGATACGCACTAGTAACATCTATGGTGTGTACAAGCAACGGTTGTCTTATATCAGGGAAATAGCTTGCTCGTACATTATCTTCAAATGCAAAGGGATCATGGGTTAGACTGAAGTTAAGCATGTGTGCAAAAATTGGCCTAATCGGGTGAAATTAACTGCTTAAGATTTTATCGGAACAAACTTAGGTAAGATTCCCTGCTCGGGCAAAAAAAAGTATATATTCTCAATTTTTTAATAACAAAATAAGGTTACCTGAGATGTGGCCGGTTGGAAATAGTCTTACCACCTATCACATGATGGGAGTGTCTTTGGCTAGACGTGGGTGCCCTGGATATACCTCTGCTTACGACTTCGTGGACACGGGCGTGAAATATAGAACCCATTTAGTAAACGTGCATTAAAATCACAAATCTGCTATAATTTGTGTAGGATTTAGAATGATGTCATACAAACCGAAAATCGTCATCTAATCAAACTCGTACACATACAATTTTAGCTCAATTATTTGTAGACTATCTAAGATAATAAATTAGAGTTATTAACTGAAAAACACAGTTTAATATATTCTAAGTTAATTAATAAAAGCTTGTAAAAAAGAAATTTATTCATTATTAATTCCTGGTAATTTATTGATTTATTTTTTTCAATATGCTTTATCTCTTTGACATAACTCTGCTGGAAAAAGATTTCCAGTGTCGTTTTTAGCTCTCTTTCATCTAAATCATACTTAAGATCTCAACCAGCTTCTGGGTCTATTCGTTAGTTGAACGAGTCGATCCTTTCGGTAGTAGCAATTCCAGACCAATTCAAATAAGATCACTTTTAGAATTCCACTGCAGCGTATACGTTTAATATTAATATAATCGAACTTACTAGTTAAAGGTCCTCATTTCCACATCATGACGTTGAACATATGGCTTTTGTTAAGTCACTATAATTAAACATAACAAGTTGTTTGTTTGAAGGAAATTCTAAAGTAAAATATGTTTTCTCTATATTCTTATCGTGAATTAAAATCTGAAAAGCGAATCTCTATTTCCGTTGGTCACAGCATCACGCGTGAGCGGTTTGACCAATTTCGCTAATCCTTTTTTTGTTATGTTAGTTACTATAAGATATTTCATTTAAAAATGAAACGTTATTTTAATTCAATGTTCATAGTTAAAACACGAAATCGTCCGTCGGATCAGCTTGTCTTAATTTATAAAAAAAAATACATCCCCATTTCTCTTGGTCATCGGATGGAACCAAAGAGTATATAAATACTACGTAATAGATGGAAGTGGAACAATTTTGCTTATTCTTTTTTAGTCGTAGTAATTATTGGTAATAGGAAAGGTTTGTCTGAAGGATTTTATAAAAGAAAAACATTGTCAGTTTCAAAAAAAAAATTTAATATTCTTAGTTCAGACCGGACAAAGTCTGCGGGGACAGCTAGTTTTATATAAGTTTAAGTTTAATTAGGAAAAAAGAGATTAGAATTTTTGATATTTAGAATACAAAGCTGCTTATTGTTTTGTCTATATTGGTCTAAACCATTGACCTCTGTGGTCTAAACTCAGAAACTTAAAATAACGAGAACTGAAACCTCTTTATTGCCAGTTTTTTTTGTTCTTTATTTCAGTTCTAATTTTAGCAGTGTTGACTGACCTGACCTTTCGGCTATTATTAATTTAGCAACAAGCAGTTTATTAGGGTTCCCTAGCCGAATGGTTATAATGTAACCCTTTGATTTGATATGTATATCTGTCCGGTAGTTGACAGCAATCGGATTCTTCCTAGGGTCTTCCTCTATTTTCTAATGCTTTAAAGCATACCCTAAGAGGCCAGTGTCACAAAATTTTGCATTTAAGGCGTAACTCGTGGACTTACAGCAAGGAGTCTCTGTATTTAGCTTATTTCATATACCTATGCCGTCTCATGGGATCAGTAGGAGAGTACAGATAAGCTATCTTTAGGCATCAAATGCTGGCATATATAAATGCTCCTTTAAAAAATACGTTGGCTTGTTGACCTTGAACTTGTTGGTCGAGAACAATAGGTATTTATTTTATAAGGGATAGGAACAAAAATTAAAGGTAAATGTTTATAGCAAATATTATATGTTCCCTCTCAAAAGTGAATCTCAAAATCATGTGTGTTGTAAATGCTAGCCATATTAGGAATATCTTACAGAAAAATTTTAAACTCAGGCGTTTGTTGCGGTAACTTATTATTATTTAGTAACAATTTTTAATTATTGTTTTTGATTGACTTTATCTAACCGAAATGTCGCCTGTTAATATTTCGGATAAAAAAATTAACTGTTTTTAAATACCATTTAACGAGAACTTTCTTTTTTCTCAAATTTTGAATATCTATTTTACTTATTTGCGCAGCGTCCACTTGAACTGCATATAAGTTTGTATTTGAAACTCTGTATATTGTAAATGTTCTGTTGTCAAAGTTATTATGGTTCGTGTTAATATTTTCATTTCTTGCATAGTTAAATGAATACATGTTTTCCAAATCGTCATCACCACCTTGGCAACACGGGCATAACAATTTCGGTACTAGTGCTGCAAAGAAATTTTGTTTTACATCTCTTAAGTTGGCTGGTTCTCTGGATATTTGCACCACATCTTGGGATGTTTGAACTTCACTTGGCGTTACTTCTTCTTCATGATTAATATTGACTGACGCGTTTGATACTGATTCATGTCCAAGTCTTGGACTTGCTTCCTTGTCTGTTGTATTTGGGATTGCCGCTTCATATTTTTTTGTTAATGCATGATAGGCTCCATTATCTTCCGAGTTGCTTTTGTTGTTACTAAAATAACAAAATCGTTGCTTCATATGCTTTTCATTTGCTACATTATTTTTCCATGTTTTTATTGGATAAGTACATTCTTTGTATATTTCATCAGTGTGATAATATGCATATTTCGGATTTTCTGTTAAATCGTCAGATTTATTTCTTTTACAACCTGAACAGTATAGTAAAGAAACACCCATTTTTGTTAATACGTTATTTAACTTTGAATTTTGAAATCAAATGTTATAAATATTTTAAATTTAGTTTTAATTTAGTTTGTTTTAGTGTTATTATATTTCTTACATTGTTTTAGTTTGTGAAAATTTGCTCAGATTATTTAATCTAAGTTATTGAGTCTTTGGCACGTCTTTGGTTATTGAATTAAAGACATTTCATAACAGACGTCATAATGTATAATCTGTGACCATAATGCCATGAATGTCCTAAAAAGGACCGTTTTTATAGGATTTATAAAAAAGTTTTGATATGTTACAAATACAACAGTAGTTCAAATTTAAAAACAGTACCAAAAATATTTTCAAACCCATTTCTCCGAAAACCAGTATAGGCAGAGGCTGAACCTAACTACGACTAACCGAAGACGCTAATTTAGTGTGGCATATTACATTGGTAAATATTATCATAATCCTAATATCCCGATATCGCTGGTATTGAAATGGGCATTGAATATACTAAAGTGAATGTGTGTTTCACATTACATTATAAATATTTTTTTTTAAAAAGTATCTTCACGCTCTTATTCCGAAGGGGTAGGCAGAGGCACAACCAGATCTCCTGCGACTAGCCGAAGGCACTACGTCCAACAATGTAATAGGTGGCAAGCCTATCGCCAACCGGGTATATATCCAATCCAGAAGGCTGATTAATTATGTATCTCAGTTACAAACTATAATGGAAAAGTGTACATCAAATAGCTGTTAAATGACGTGTTTTATATTTGCTATCTCCAGTGACCAACAAAAATACAACAGAGATAACAAACACAAATGACGTCATTTGACGTAGGTACACTTTTCTATTTTGATTTGGCAACTGAGATACATAATCAGCACCCTGGGCAACGTTATTTTTTTGATATACTTTAAATTTTAATATATTTACCTTTTACCTTCTCGCTTTTAATAACTTTGACAACTTTGTTAGTCAAGCAAGAGCGTGGCCAGCCGATGGCCTAGATGGGGGCAAGTTGATACGGAGATTGAGAAAAAATTACATTGTAGGGCCAATCGGGAGCCTCGTGTCCTCGACTTTTTGACGTGCCTTGCATTTCGCTCTAAATAGTAGCAAACTAGTAGAAAAAGTACTAGAATAATCGATCAAGTCAAGTTAAGTTATCATTGTTTTTAGAATCTCTAGGGGAGGGCAGCTGCCCCTCTTGCCCCCATTGGCGACAACCTTATTAGAGAAATGTCGCGTATAGACACCATAGATGTTATTGCGCCACATCTTACGATCTTAGACTACGTGTGCATACCTACCGGATACTCTAATAAATACATTCACTAGCATCATCAGTTATAGTTAGGTAGAATACACTACAGATAGAGCGCTGTGCATCAGCCAGCAACCAATCCAGATCGGTACAGTCCGACAGACTTAGGGTTAGGGATTAGACTTACTTAGAACGAGGCCACACTAGTGCGTTACGTTGTCGCAGCGTCGTTGCTGCGTCGCTTTCCTTACGTCTTATTCTAGTTTAGTCGCAACAAAGTCACCCTTAAGCCAGAGACTTGGCAGATACTTAATGGCCCCGAAAATGTTGTTAAAACAAAACTGTAGGGTTACTCTTGAATCGACAACCTTATAGTGAAGGGATTAACATAGGTACCTACTTGTCTAACGCCTTCGACCATCCGCAAGGTTGATTGCCGGCACAGGGAAGTAATTATGTGATGAATATAGATGTTTGGTTTGTTGAATTTGGTTCAGGGTCGGATTTTGGAGAAGGGTCGAAGGGAGGTTTGGTCGAAGGGTTTTGGAGGCCTCGGGGCAACAAAGCAGTGAAGATCCCTGGCTCCAATTTTTTTTAAGGCTCCAGATAAAATATACTATTTATTTCAGTCGAGTTTTCTATTAACATTTAAGAAAAATATACCTACCTAATTGTTTTTGCACAAGTCACTGTAGGTAAAGGTAAAACGGTAAAAAAATATTTAAGGAAGAAATGTTTACTAAATCGAAATTTAAAACATTTTTTAGGAAGTCTATAAAGTGGAGGCATTCCTTTGGTGGAGGCCCCGGGGCTTTCGCTCCGGTTGCCCTATATCCCAGTGTGACCAGATTTAATTTTAAGAAAATACCGAGGCACCTCAAAAAAATACTGAAATATACCGACTAACATAGGACAGATATACCAATAAAAA
>NJDC01001865.1:0-12192 GCA_002245475.1 Calephelis virginiensis | reverse complement strand
TCTGTCTTCCAAATTTCAGACAAATCCGTTCAGCCATTCGAGCGTGAAAGAGTAACAAACATCCATACATACATACTTACAAACTTTCGCATTTATAATATTAAATTAATTAGGATGTGAGGAGTTGGACTCTTACTATGGTTTCGCCATACACTACTAAACAAGACACACAAATGAGACGGGGTAGGTATATCGCCAAGAGAAAAACTATATTTATGTTTCAGATTCCACGTTTCATATAAGAGAATAAATTCTTGATAAATTCCTTTGAGTCATTTTTTACTACCCAGTTGCTGTTTCGTCATGGCTACAGGCGAATCACAAAGCGAATACTGACATATAAAATATCTCGATGCATTTCAATAATATTGATGCCACGCCCCCTGAATATCATGGAGTTCAAGATGTCCGGAAATCTTGTGATATTATCATGATACCGTGAAACAGATTATTACACAATCAATATTATCACGGTACGTGATATAATTTATAATGTTATATTACCCAATGTGCTAGACCAGAGGTTCCCAAACTTATTTCATGTAACGCCCACTTTGAAAATCAGTTGTTTTGTAGCGCCCCCCCCCTCGTTTTTTTCTTGTCAATAACCTCAATAACATATTTGTTGCGCCTAGTTTAAAAAAAATTTTTTTTCAAGATTTATACCGCCCCCCTCTAGGCTTCCAGCGCCCACAAGGGGGCGTTATCGCGCACTTTGGGAAAGGCTGTGCTAGACCGACATGGGCCGCTATGATTGTTTTCAGGGGGTACCAAATGGGTTAACCAATATAAAATATGGAAATGAACATGTATATCATGTGGATAATCGAATTGCGAGTATTATAAACTTTTTCTACGATCTGTCTGATAGTGACAGCATTCTAGCGCAAGTAGGACATGGAAAAACTTTGTATGGAATTTGGCTTACCTAAACTTTGAAAACGGATATAGGTACACCCATTTCACTCATTCCGTATATTCATTTTTCTTACATTCTATCTTTCCAAATTGTGCAGAATTTTCGAATATGCTTAAAAAGCATTTGATATTTACTAAATAAGTAGTTTTGTACAATTCCGAATATGTGTTATCATGTGTTTTGTACACAGTATAAAATACGTTATTTATTTAATTACAAAAAAAAAATATTTTTTTAATGTATTGTTTAATTGTAAATTGTGTCAAAACGAACGTGTAATTGCGCAACATTTTCGGTTTTGTTAGTCTGTGGTTTTGCTTTCACAAATTAGCAGAATCGTTTTTTTTGTTTTTCATGATTAAAATTTTAAAATTGAATTATATTATATATTTAATTATATGAATTATAAAAAATTGGATTGCGAACGACTATTTTAATGCGAGGTTTTAGGACTAGTTCTCTTGAAATCTGATGAAAAATTATAGTATACTTATGTTAAACAAACCGGACCGATCTTATTATCTAAGTATTTTTATTTCAAACTGAATTTGATAATAAAAATACTTTGTATTGGTATCTTTAATTTTTTCTGTCTAAAATATATATAGGGTTACAGGGTAAGTCGACTTAGACCCGTTAAGGGCATATAGCTTCCATCATTTCTGACTAATTTGACTAAGAAAAATCCTATCCTAAGCTTATTGTTTTCGAGATATTTGAATTTATTGGTTTTTTATAAATTTGCTGGCTTTTTGGCTCTTAGATTAGATAGTTTGAAATGTGTCGGTCTTTAGACCAGTGCTGAAGCCTTGAAAAAAGTTAAAAAGTGTAGTGTAATGTGATGAAAATGAAAGGAAAATTTTTAAATGAAAGGAAAATTAATTACGGTCGAGTCGGGGCCGGGCAGTGGGAGGGGGAGGGGGTTTAAGGGTTAAATCGGTTTATCTCGATTTCCGGCGAAACTATAAGTCCTATGGAAAAAAATTATGAAAAGGAAAAATTATGGTAATGAAAAGATCTACAACTTTTGTATTTCCATTTTTTTTACAAAAACTCAATTTTCTTTGAGAAATTGAAATTACCAAGTTTTTGTTATATGTATGTCAAAAACACTGCTATTTTTGGATTGAATAAATTTTATTTTTCGACCTTATTTTAATTTATTATCGAAAAACACCCAAATTTTCAATATAAAATTCACGCGTCAAAATATCTGCTTTCTTAAAAAAGTTGGTGGGCTTTTTATTCTTTGAAATCTCTACTTTCTGTTAATGTAAAAAAATGCAAAAAAACGAATAAACCTCAAATCCAAAAAAATATTTTATGACCATTATAATTTAAAGCTATATATTAAATGTATATATTATAATTTCCGAAGCTTGACGATTATAGCCGACGCGCATAATTTAAATAGTACTAATATATTTACCTTTTACCTTCTCGCTTTTAATAACTTTGACAACTTTGTTAGTCAAGCAAGAGCGTGGCCAGCCGATGGCCTAGATGGGGGCAAGTTGATACGGAGATTGAGAAAAAATTACATTGTAGGGCCAATCGGGAGCCTCGTGTCCTCGACTTTTTGACGTGCCTTGCATTTCGCTCTAAATAGTAGCAAACTAGTAGAAAAAGTACTAGAATAATCGATCAAGTCAAGTTAAGTTATCATTGTTTTTAGAATCTCTAGGGGAGGGCAGCTGCCCCTCTTGCCCCCATTGGCGACAACCTTATTAGAGAAATGTCGCGTATAGACACCATAGATGTTATTGCGCCACACTTACGATCTTAGACTACGTGTGCATACCTACCGGATACTCTAATCAATACATTCACTAGCATCATCAGTTATAGCTAGGTAGAATACACTACAGATAGAGCGCTGTGCAGCAGCCAGCAACCAATCCAGATCGGTACAGTCCGACAGACTTAGGGTTAGGGATTAGACTTACTTAGAACGAGGCCCCACTAGTGCGTTACTGCGTCGCTTTCCTTACGTCTTATTCCAGTTTTGTCGCAACAAAGTCACCCTTAAGCCAGAGACTTGGCAGATACTTAATGGCCCCGAAAATGTTGTTAAAACAAAACTGTAGGGTTACTCTTGAATCAACAACCTTATAGTGAAGGGATTAACATAGGTACCTACTTGTCTTACGCCTTCGACCATCCGCAAGGTTGATTCCCGGCACAGGGAAGTAATTATGTGATGAATATAGATGTTTGGTTTGTTGAATTTGGTTCAGGGTCGGATTTTGGAGAAGGGGCGAAGGGAGGTTTGGTCGAAGGGTTTTGGAGGCCTCGGGGCAACAAAGCAGTGAAGATCCCTGGCTCCAATTTTTTTTAAGGCTCCAGATAAAATATACTATTTTTTTCAGTCGAGTTTTCTATTAACATTTAAGAACCTACCTAATTGTTTTTGCACAAGTCACTGTAGGTAAAGGTAAAACGGTAAAAAAATATTTAAGGAAGAAATGTTTACTAAATCGAAATTTAAAACATTTTTTTAGGAAGTCTATAAAGTGGAGGCATTCCTTTGGTGGGGGCCCCGGGGCTTTCGCTCCGGTTGCCCTATATCCGGCCTTGCTCTGGTTGTTTAATGACTTTGTACCTAATGGCACTGGTACCTGAAATAAAGTTACTTTATGGTAAGCACTAACCGCAATTTGTCTATGAGATATTTGTTTATTTTATAGCATATCAGATTAAATAATTTAAAATCAAAAATATTCGTATGTTCTTCATAACTTTTATCACAAATGTTGAAGTTTGAAAGACATTTGGAGTCATTTTCAAAGTTAACTCTCAAATTTTAGATTGAAATTTGCATAGGTATTGATATCTACTGTTCTGTAATTTTTATTTCTGCTAACTCCCTACTTCTTTTACGGACACCAAAACCTCAAAATCACGATTTGTCATTAAAAAAAAACTATCAAAATCTGTTACTGAAAAAGTAATCACTTAAAAAATATATAGTCGAACTGTAATAAAAAAAAGAGTATCTTCACGCCCATATCCCCTAAGAGGTAGGCAAAGGCACAACCAAGACACCCACGACTAGCCGAAGACACTAAGTCCCACAATGTGATAGGTGGCAAGCCTATTGCCCACCCGGCACATATCCAATCCCGGGCAACGTTATTTTTAATAGAAAATATTACTTTTCTATTTTGTTGCCCGATCCAGGAATCGAACCCGGGACTTCAAGAAGTCAAGTCCGACGCCGGACCGCTAGACCACTGACGCGATTATCAAGAACTGCTATCAATTCGGCTGTATGTTAGTTGTACGATTCCTTCTTTTTGCAGTCGGTTAAAAAAATACGCAGCCACATCTGCAATTGCTAATAGTTACCATGAGCGCACCAGTTAACGTATTTGTATAAAATAGTAACAATATCGCTCGTCTGAAGTACTTACATGTAATTGTGAAGATCTACAAAGATGGCTATCACTGCGGTTTGTTTGTAGGGAGCACCAGGCACTTCTAAATGTTTATTGTTCAAGAAACATTTAGGGAACAACCATAAAATAATGTGCCACTTGAGACCATTTGGGGACATTTCACGGCTGATGACGATACAATGGTCTATTAAACGGTAAGCCAACAAAAAATGCGTATTATTTTTTTAATCGACATCAAAAAAGCTCGCAGTTAGTCTGGATGTTTTTTTGTATGTTTGTTACGTGTAGATTTCTAGGCTAAAATTTATTGTAATGATTATTTTTTTAAGGTAATTTATAATTTACAATCTGATCAAAATGCGAAAATGTTTAACCGAGTCCAAAAAACGAGAAATTTCTCAATTCGATCGGTATATTTTTTATGTATATACACCGATTTCTCCGATGTTTCTGAACCGATTTACCTACGTGATTCGTTTTTTGTTTGATGTGGAAAAATTTCGAATTGGTCCCGTAAAAATTAGATTCAGGTTGGCCAATTAGTTTTTATTTTATGAGCTTTTTTATCTACTTTCACCTATCCCTATATCTATTTTTATTAAATAAGATCATATCAGCAATAAACTAAAAAGTATTAAATAAAAATAACTATTCGGATTAATTAATTTGATACTTGGATACTTATAATATAATTATTAGTTTAAGGCTTGGCACCGACTTCAAACCTATTAGTAAATGGCACATATAAATAATAGGTAGTACATAATTAATATTAAATCTTTATTATATTTCACTTTTTAGTTTTGAAGCCGGATTTTATTAGCGTAGTTATTTTTATTTGAGTCAAAAGCACTTAATAGCGCATTTTTTTATTTATTTAATGAATAGACACAGTACAATATTGAGTTGCAATATTTACTTAGACGACGTAAAATATAGTAATTTTTTGCCTGTGATGTACTTTTATATTTAAAAATACTTTTTCAGTTATAACATAGTGAACAAGTAGGCGAATCTCCAGATGGTAAGAGAAATGTCGCGTATAGACACCATAGATGTTATTGCGCCACATCTTACGATCTTAGACTACGTGTGCATACCTACCGGATACTCTAATCAATACATTCACTAGCATCATCAGTTATAGCTAGGTAGAATACACTACGGATAGAGCGCTGTGCAGCAGCCAGCAACCAATCCAGATCGGTACAGTCCGACAGACTTAGGGTTAGGGATTAGACTTACTTAGAACGAGGCCCCACTAGTGCGTTACGTTGTCGCAGCGTCGTTACTGCGTCGCTTTCCTTACGTCTTATTCCAGTTTTGTCGCAACAAAGTCACCCTTAAGCCAGAGACTTGGCAGATACTTAATGGCCCTGAAAATGTTGTTAAAACAAAACTGTAGGGTTACTCTTGAATCTCGTTTTCATACGAATTGGAAATTGAATTCGGATTTGTGTCTTTTGGTACTTTTGAACACTTTTTAGCGAATTATTAACTTTTTAGTTCCAAAAATGAAACGAATCTGACACAAACCTGATCTAGTTTGAATGCTGTCGAGATTCAAGAGTAATCCTATTGGTTGACTAATGCTGCAAAATTAGAAGAACTAAATATAATAAGTGAAACAAAGCAAGTGTATTGTTATATGCATTAATAACTTCTTAATAACACAACCTTAATTTGGCGACATACTATTACTGCTTTGGTGTCTATTATACCTAGGCAATATTAAATGTATCTTTCTATCAGCAAATCCGTCAGTTTCTTTGCCTTGACCGGAGATAAAGTGGGACTTCCTATTTTTTAAATATAACCCAATCGAAATTGATCGAATCGTTTTTCAGGTTAGCGGAAACAGACTAGCTAACAAACGAAAAAGAAGTCAATAACGATGCCTTATGATCTATCATATTTTTGTGCCATTTTAAATTTACAAAGCCCTTAGAATTTTGTTAATACGAATAATTTCTAACTATTGCAGGAAATTAAATCATTACAAATTAATTAAAACATGGTAATACGATACATTATTTTGCCTTGATAACAATAATGTAATACAATATAGGAAACTAATTAATTTTCCCACATACCCTTAAAGTAATAACTTTCTTTTGTGCAAAGTTGTATCAATATCTCATTCAATTTGCGTTATATGAATGGGCTTACGTCAAAACATTTGTTGCTCATTGGGGCGTGCTACCCTTAGATTGTGGTAACAGATACCTTGCAATCGGGGTGAATGGAGGCGTGGTATAAAGGTTACCTCCCACTATTGTTAACAAAGTTTTTAAATAAGAGAAGATGTATTTGTTCGTCAGATGTGAAAGATGAGTGTGTCCCCTGTGCAATCGAGTTCCAAATGTGGTAGTGACTTTAGTATAGAAAGGATATTGGGAGAGGAAACCAAGAGTCCAGCAGAACGTTTACAAACTCCAAGTTGGTTGTGCTGCACTCGGTATCAGCCGCCTCGAGTTCCACGTGAGACTTTTTTAAATTAACAACTTTTAGCTGCGACCTCGTGATATCCTATCCTATTGATATCATAAATGTGGAAGTTTGTTTGTTTATTACTCTTTCGAGCAAAAACCGCTTAACGGATTTTCATGAAATTCGGCACACACATAAAGGGTAACTTGGATTAACACATGGGATAGTTTTTATCCCGAAAATATGATCCTGTGGGACCAATAACCACGCGGACAACAGCTATTAGATCATATAATATCGTAGAATAAGTATAATTGTATACCAACTTTCATATTTTTCAACCGAATCTAAAAAAAGAAAGAGGTTCTCAATTCGACTGTATGCTTTTTATTGTGTTTGTTACTCGATTATAGGCTAATAGCCAACCGATTTTGATGATTTTTTTAAAGATAGGCCACGACTTCGAGGTGGTAGCTTATTATTTTATCACGATCCGACTGGTCTTTTTAGAGTTAATCTTAAATAGTGATACATACACACACACGTACATGATACACATACACACACAAACACACACACATACAAATTGTGTCTCCATTCACATTCAGATTCACATTAACTTTCAAAGTGGTGTTAGTTATTTATAACTCAAGAACGGCTGAACTGATTTGGCTGAAAATTGATGGGGAGGTTGAAAAATATAGGACACTCTTTATCCTTTTCGATTGTGAGGAAACTGGGAAAAACAACATTTTAAAATTTCCCATACGAACTGAACGGGTGAAACGAAGTTTGCCGTAGCAGCTAGTTCGGTATATACTAAGTCTACTTGATGACTGATTACAAGAGTTTTGGCGCCAACGAGAGAAAAGATGGATGAAGTTTTTTCATAATTATTGAGTTTCGTGTTGATATTGAGTGAAATTAGTAAATTTTGGTCGCATTTTGTACAATTTTGTTCAGTGAAAGTGCACAAATGAAATAATCATGAAGAAATTAGCATATCGTGTATTTCCTCGTTGCCGCCAAACCTCATTACATGAGCTTGAGTAATGACACCACCGCTTTACCCAAGAGCCTGACATGACTTACTGACGACTTATGACTAATGACTAATTATAATTGAATAAAATTGATATAAAATTTGATGCAAATTTCTACTTGACTAATGGCAAAATACTAATGTATAGGCCAAAACCTAAAGAAAGAAAAAAAGACTGATTACAAATTACGTCTATGAGCCACCGTAAGTGTTTGAACTCGGGTCTGTAACTAGGTATATATTTTATAGTTAGGTATGTATGGCAAATTTCATTATAATCGCGTTAAGCGTAAAATTTAAACCGACAAGCAGAAGTTCGAATTTAAAATATTATGGATAGTGGTTTTCTAGAAGAACATCAATAGCCTTGATATTTGCCGAAATGTGGCAGGTCTAAATCCTGTTCGCGGCGAGTTTTCTAATAACTATTATAAGGTTGTTGCTTTAAGGGTTCCAAACCGCAATGATAATCATCTTTGTAAAGATCTTTTTACAATTAGATACTTCAGAAATGTGACATTATTATCATTTTGTAGAATAATGCTGATGTTTAAAACTGTTTAAAACTGTGCATTTTTTCGTTTATTTTTTTGTAACTAAGCATTAAATGAGTAGATACGAGTAAGAACCTTAAAAAGTACGTACTATAAGTTTAAGCGTACTAGCAAATGAGGTTACACTTACCATTTATTATATTTATTATACTTTTAGTACCTACTGTTAAGGATATGATTTCTTTTTACCTAGTGTATATTCATTATATCTGTATGTGTTGTATTCAATATATAACTGTATACGCAGATCACGCAGCGGAAGCTTTCAATAGGAAAAAAATCCCCGATCTTAAAACATTCTTCTTGGTGCTTCGCTCCTATAATTAGTCTTAACGTGAATAAGTATATATAGCCTACCTATAGCCTTTCTCGATAAAGAGCTATCTAGCACTGTAAGACTTTTTGAACCAGTAGTTACTAAGATTTGCGCGTTCAAGTAAACAAACAAGCTCTTCAGCTTTTAAAATTAGTATAGATTTAAAAGCATTTACTTAAAATAAAAAATAGCACGACAATACTATAGCTTGAATGGAGTGTAGTGTAGTGTAACTATTTTATTAACTTATCTTAGTTTCTATACTGTTCTCTTCTTAGGTCATTCTTAATGCTCGAATGTTCCAACAGTCCCATATATTTGTACATAGAGATTAGGATTGCTACATTTTTTTTCGGAAAAATTAACTATTTTTTTATTTTATTAGAACGAAAATACAAGTGCAAGCTTAAAAATGAGTATTTTTTCAAAACATATTTTTTGTTAGAAACAATTAATATTAACAAATAGTATCTAAAACTTTGTGGTTGTGGAAATCGTCTCATAAGTACCTACAGTAGTACTATTTAAATTATGCGCTTCGGTCAAGCTTCGGAAATCCGAATGTATTTTAAAAATATCTGTATAGAGTTGTTATTACATACATTTCGCTTAAATTTAGATTAGGTCACCCAATTTAAAAATAATAGTATAAAGATTAAAAAGAGTAAAAAATGTAAAGCCGAAGCGTATAATTTAAATCGTAGAACTATACCTACTCTTAACTAGTAATGCGCCAGTGTCAATCAATATTACGTAAATAGAGTATTTTAGCATACTTTTTTAAATCTTTATTTAGAGATTTTTTTCACACACTAAAAATGGCAATCTTATGAACTCTTTTTCTAAACTTTTTTTTTTTTACTTTTATTCTAATAACTTAAACCTAACATACTTTTAGTGTCTCTAGGCGGCGTGAATTTCTTAACATCAGGAAATCCGTCTGCTTGTTTGCCTCCCAATATCATAAAAAAAATGTCCCTATGTATGCTTAAATCTTTAAAACTACGCAACGGATTTCGATGCGGTTTTTTTAATAGACAAAGTGTTTGAAGAGGAAGGTTTATATGTATCTTTCATAACCTTGCAAAGCCAGGGCGGGCCTCTAGTAAATTATAAAGTAAGCACGCATAAATGAAAATAGGACTTTAGGTAGGCGATACACTATTTTAGAGTAGGTACGGGCGGCAGCCCTTGTAGATACTGACTGCACTAAGTGCATTTCATGGAATAAGTATAGTTCCAAACAATTACTTTATTATCTGTATTGAAATACTAACTACTTTAAACATAAATTAAAACGTTTTAATGTTAACAAGAAAACAAGGACCTTGTAAATTGTGCTATTGTTTAGTATCTAAGTACTGCTCTTTTGTAAGAGGTAGCCCTGAGGTATCAAGTATGTTGAAACTATCAACTTGATAGATATAGTTCAAGGAAATTTCGCTGAATTTTTAGGGTTTCGTAGCAGTTTGGAAAAAACAGAAATCTTATGGGTACGACATATCCGTCTGTCTGTACATCCGTACGTCATTGCCACTTTATTTCCAAACTATTTAGAGTACACATTAAACCAGATAGTCTGTAAACGGCTTAACACTTTCAAAAAAATGCTGTCGTTATAGTTTGCTCTTTAGCATGGAGACATGTTTTTTTGTGAAAGATCCCCATGGGATCCCCTGGTGGTAAGAAACGTGACCTATAGACACCATAGATGTTCCAGAAACATGACACTGTCATTACGGCGGCAGGAATAAATGAGGTCATGTTGGTAATGACATATATTACAACTTCATAATAATGTTTTAATAGAGTACATAATTTAATAAATTATACCCGCGACTTTTTTCCAACTACCAAAATCAAGAAAGAACAATGGTCAAATTTCTGTAGGAGCTGGACCTGACCTTTTTTGTCATGTCCCAAAATAAGCTGTACATAGCCAATCTATGTACAGCTTATTTTTTTATATTTGTTTTTGTGGATGGTGTTTATGAAGTAAACACCATCCTGTTTGAAAACTATACCTGAATAGCAACGATTTTTTTTAATAACGACAACAATACTTTTGAGGTTAGAATCCTTAATTTACCTTTTACGCGACTGTGGCATTTAAAAGTGCAGTTAGCGATAAACGAGGAGGGTAATTAGCGATCCCGTTTCTATTTATTACTGTTTTTATTTATTACTAAAAAATAGTTCATCTGTCAAAGCGCACGTTACTCTTATCCACTCTTATCTGTATGTCAGACTTCAGAGTTCGATGTCAGAAAGGATCGTGGTGTTTATCAGAACATGACAGTTTTAACGTTTTTTGCGTGCGAAGGTATAAAATAATGCAAATATCGAATACTTAATGTGTGTATGATGTTGCAGTGGATATCATGTATGTGGGCATGTATAGTATTTATTTCTAATTGGCATTGGTTTAAGTAAAACTCAATATTAATAGCCCAAATCTCATTTACGTGGCGCGTCCAAATATCGAAATTTACTAAAACTGCTTTTAAATTATAGTTTCTTCATCAATAAAAACGCTGAAATTTATATTTATTTCATAACTTATAAAATAACAATGCTCTTTTCAATTTTTGAGCTTCCGAAATTGTAACACTGTGAAGTTATCATTAATTAAAAAATGTCCAAAGTATTTTTCTAATTTACCTGGCACAACTTGTCAGAACTTTAACGATACCAGGCTTTCCTCCGCCTTAAACGATCCTTGTGTGGCATAGTTTCAAATCAGTTCCCGGCAAGATAGCAAACAGCGCAGGTAAGACGTAACAAAAAATCATAAAAATAAAATGAAATTCAATACGTTCGCTGGACTTTGTAAGGTAAGAAGTATAATTATTATGTACGAGATTTTGTGTTAGACCAAACCAATAATATAAAACTAATTGCTTTATCAAATTTTGTGGTGAGTTGTATGTTTCATAGGTAATAAATAAAATATTATCCATTTATTATTTTACGCTTAAAATGCATATTACTTTAAAAACCTAATTGTGCTGGTGCTAATTTACCTGGATTACTCTGGCTCGTTTGAGCCAGATGAATTAGTCATGCACATACAAATTATAATTTCTTTTCTCAAAGTAAAGCAAATACGTTAAAACTTCGTTATTAATGAACAAACAGTATCTAAACATACAAAATATAATATTTGGAACACGAATTCCTCGTAATTTGGTTTTTAAAACTTTTAGGCAGGTCAAAGTGTTATTTTTTTTAAAATTTATCATGATTACCTACTAGTAACAAATTTACTAGATATCCAGTATTTTATAATTTAGTTTAATCGTTATAAAATGCATGTTTATATTTCTTACATTAGGAATATAGAAACAAATGACTCTAAAAAAGGTTAACTTATAAGTATCACTAACGCAACTACGTATGTAATAGTTACCGTCTATCTTTTCTTTGATGTGGGCGTTAGCATGACATTTACTGATTTTATTATCATTTTTAACAAACAAATTAAATATAGTTTTGTTTGTTTTAAAAAGGTTTTACCCGTGCAGCATACAAAC
>NJDC01001864.1:16488-49805 GCA_002245475.1 Calephelis virginiensis | reverse complement strand
ATAACTGTCGTGTATTGTCAGCTTCGTCCCGTAATGGCTAAATTATTTGTACTCTAGATGGCAGTCTGTACGTAGTACTCTAATTGGTCTGTGGATAAAATTATAAAACAACAAATTATTTAGGAGTTTTGAAGGTTTGGCGCCATCGTGAATGAAAATGGTCGTAATTTTTTCACAATTATTGAATTTAGTGTAAAATATGAGTAATATTGGTTAATTTAGATGGGAATTAGTTTGATTTTGTTCAGTGCAAGAGCACTAATGAAATAATCGTGAAGAAATTAGTGTATTATGAATTTCCTCGCTGCCGCCAAATCTCATAAACGAGCTTGTTTAACGAAACCACCGCTTTACTCAAGACCCAGACAAGACTGTGTAAATAGTGACTAATGACTGAAATAAAGAATAAATACGGAAGACATAAATTGAAAATATATAACAAGAAAAAGATTTATTAATACGGAAGACGTGGCTGTATGGACACAGATCCTTTGCCTTTCCCCGACTGGGATGAAATTAAAAAAAATAACAATCAAACTTTATTTATTGAAAATTTATGTTATTAAATCATATATTATCAGAATTAATCAGTGTTGGTGGTCTGATTTGCAACAATTGTTTATTGAAACTTCGTGACGCCACTACATTCAAGAAACTAGTGCTGCAATGTGAACAGACCTTCAACAAGTATATTCTGGATTTTGCATCATTATTAGATAATCCTGATGGTAAAATGAAATTTAAGTCCATTTTATTAAAGTGACTCTTATACTGCTGACCGGTCACAGGTGGAAGGTATCATAACAAAAATAAAGTGAAATTTAGTTTGGGTGAAAATGATCTTAATGTGGTATATTTATTACGGCCATAAATGAGCATTTTCATAAAAAATGCTTATTGTCCGTAAAAGTCAGATTCAAATCCAAATAAAATTATCTTAAACAGTTTCTGCTCAACCTTCGTGGAGTGTAGTCGAATTCTCCTGATGACGATCCTGTTACGAAGTGAAACGTATGTTGAGTGTTTAGTAGTAGTGTATGTTGTATGGAGCTGGATATATTTGGGGCCTTTAGCTCGCTCGAACTCCAATTCATTCATAACACACTGTTTTCCCTGTTTTGTCAGGCCATAATAAGTACACATTAACACAGTACACATTTATTTTACAAACTTAATAATTAAAAAAAAGTTATTAAACTAAATATTTACATCCATTACTGTTATAGTTTCATATTATACATATTAATTATATAGTTTTGAAAAAGAAAATGAAACACTCTTTAAATTATGACTAGTGTAATTTTTAACTGTCCTTTTGTTTGATGCCAAACAAATTAAAGTAAATGCTATGTTTTTGTTAGAATAATATCGTTGTCTGTGTAAATTATTAAATTTTATTAGTTTATTAAAATTTTCAAGTGAATAAATTCTCTTAAAATCTACTATATCTTTTACCTTTAAATGAGCAATTCTTGTATATATATATATAATAGGAATCTCAGAATCGGCTCCAACGATTTTCATGAAATTTAGTATGTAGGGGGTTTCAGGGGCGATAAATGGATCTAGCTAGGAATCATTTTTAGAAAATGTCTTTTTATTCATATTTAAACTGAAAAATATGACTTCATGACGTCTATTGGTGAATAATAATACTATTTTTTGTGAGCAATAAAGTTGTTCCAGCCAATGGCCTTGTTAAGTGACACAAAGTCAATGAGTGTTTGCTAAGAAATTTCATATTATTTTTGTAAAAAAAAGTTTATAAACTAATCAACTTAAACTTACTTTTTTTTTATAATAACAAACAGGAGGTGTTTGAGTAGTCCCAATTTAAACTGAAAATTAAGTCACTTCCTGACATCTATTAGCGAATACTAATACTATTTTTAGTGAGACGTTACACTAAGAAATTTTATAATATTTGTGTCTTCTTAATTTTTGTGCAAGTGTTCACTTAAAAATGCCTAAACGATCTTGGAAAAAAATGCTTTTAAACAATCTAACTTCACGAAGCCGCAACTTGTCTCAAGAACAACTAGAAGAGCATCGTCATCAAACTGGTCAGGATTCTTATACCTCTGACAATGAAGACTCATTTCAAGGATACTGTTATGAAAATAATCAGGTTTCTGCTCGGCCCATACGTGCGGCTAAAGTAAGATGCTTGCAAATTTTGACTGACATTACACGATCAGAAAGGTCTTATGATTTAGATGTTTCACGAGAGCGTGCGGCCCAACGTATAGCTAATGAAAATACTGAACAACGAGAGCGTCGTCTGCGAGATTTGCGGCAGCGTGCGGCACATCGTGTAGCTACTGAAAATAACGAACAACGAGAGCGTCGTCTGCAAGATTTGCGGCAGCGTGCGGCACATCGTATAAAAGAAACAAAAAAATACCAAGCAAAGCTCGGTCATCCAGGTACTTTCTAATTAATTTCGAAAAATGTTAAACCCCACATATTGTTATTTCTGGATTGTTTTGTTGTGTAACCTGATTTCTATAAAATTAAACAACTTTGTTAACATTATATTCATTTTTAGTCAAATCCGCATTGCTAAGTTGTCGATTGAAACTTGATTCCTTCTGTAAATTTTCATTCTAAGTATGTGAGCTCATTTTAATTTACTGTTAACATTTTGATAATACTGTCATTTTGCACTGTTCGTTAGACCATTGGCAGTTAAATTTTATCTATCTTGATAGCATACTTAGAAGATCCAAAACTTTGTTTAAAAGTATTTCAACAGAAGGTGATCTACTCGGTAACCTAGGGTTAAAGTTACAAATAATCCCAATTCTGCTAAAGCTAAACCACCTAAGACCATTTGTATTATTGTGTACCCACAATAACCTGTCAATTATAGTCAGTGTGCATCAACAATATGCACATGCACAACAATATGCAGATGGTGGTTATAAGTAAATAATACCTATTAGTAATATACAGTCGACTCTCGATAATTTGAAATATTTTCCAGTCCCTTGAAAAATACTCGATAAATTGAATAAAATCAATGATAATTGGTCCCTTAGGTAATTTGAAGTTGAAAAAATATTATATTGCTCACCAACATGCTATAATTTGAAATCTGGGCTTTCCTACTCTCTATAATTTTATCATGTTTTTGTTGTGTTTATCATGCTCATACCTGTCGTTTGTTTACAAACATGCACAGACCTGTCAATTATTCACATAAATGAGATATGAGTAAGTTCGCATTTCAGTCTTCTTTGAAACGTTAATGAGTCACGTTAATGTTTGATTCTTTGGACAGTGATAAACTGAAGTCACTCACTCAAAAAAGATTACAGACTTCTTTTCGAAATAAAAATTTGTGAATAATTGTACTATTGAATTTAATTGTTAATACATAATAAGAATATAGAAATAATAACAAATTTTGATCAAATTCTTATTTCCTTCAGTCCCCCCTCCCCCTCGTGGATCCCCCCCTTATTCAAACACTTGTTATTTTGACCTCTTGATAATTTGAAATTTATCTCTGGTCCCTTGAGTTTCAAATTATCGAGAGTCGACTGTAATAGTAATTCCTGCTGTCTCCATAGTGCTATTAAACCCTACAAGTTACCCGTTGTCTCCCAAATAGTTTTTGAGCCTTTAAGGTGCTGAGCCAGTTTTAATGCCACCACTGTGCTCTGTAAAAAATACACCACCCTTCCTCTATGCTCGCTCTACAGTCTTTGTTATCAACACCAAACACTTAGAGATGTCAGTTTGAAACGAATGTTGGTATATTTAAAGATTTTTATCAATTTTTCATGTCAATGCATTTTATAATGGTTTGCTCTGAACCCATGTTTACGAGTCTCTATCTGTTGCTTTTTAAATTGTCTTCTTTAAAAGACTTTTTCCCTTCTTCCTGTATGTGTAATTTTTCTGCTAGAATCTCTAATATTATATATTTGTGTTCCGTCCTTTTTGTCAATGTTCGCCACTAAATATATTACTTTTAAGTTTACTGCAAGATGTTAAATAACGTGAAATGATTATAACACAACAAGTAGTCTACCTACTATTAATTGTTACTGATTGTAGATCCAGCAGAAGAGCTAGCGAGCAGTCCTGCTAATATTGAAGGGAATATCGAAACTGAAGCTATTGATAAAAAAGATCTTAAAACTGAAAGTGAAACAGATGATGAATTACATGAGTATACAATTTTCAATGAATACATCAATTATTATGATGATAATTGTAATATTGGTAAGTATATTGAAGGAAATATAGAAAATGAAGCTATTGATAATAAACAACTAAAAACAGAAAGCAAAACAGATGATGAATTACATGAATATAACGTTTTTCAATGAATGCATCAATTATTATGATGATTATTGCAATGTTGGTTTGTATCAATTGTATTTTAGTTTATATGTTGTAAGTCCGATAAGCGGTGTTTTTTTTCGTAGTAAGATTCATATTAAAATAAGTTGCAAATTTAATAATGGTAACATATTTGTTACTTGTAGCTGTCAGGCAGAGCAAAGTTTGTTGGTTCGGCTAGTAAATGTTGAAAACAGGAAATGTTGGACTTTTTACTATTGAATAGCCTCTAAAATTATGGCACTACTTTGCTCAATTGTCATTAGCCAAAATAATAGTATCCCTGATGAACATATGCTACATTTTAAGAAAAGTTAAAAATGTGTCCACCCGTGCGAAGCCGGGACAGCTGCTAGGGTGTATATATTTTCCTTTAATAAAAAGTTTGGTAAATATTGCTTTGTTAGATCTTTATTATATCTATTCATTTAGATATATCTTTTTAAATTATGTTACTTATTAGTAACATAATTTAAAAATATGTTTATAATATTTTATTTATTTATAAAAAAATTGCAAAAAGTAAAACAACATGCAGATGTTCCACCTGTCAGAAAACAAAACATATGTGTATCTCACCAAAACTAACCTATGTCCTATAACTAGAATATAAGCTAAGAAAAAAGTAAGAAATTTACATCTGCCTAAAAAGAAACACATTTTTTTTAAATATTGTTCAATCAATCGTTGGTTAATTGGCTTCTACTGTGTCATGCACAATAATTCCGCTAATGTCAAGTTTTGCCGAAAACACGCAATGAATTTTGAACTGTTAACAGTAGGTACCACTGACCAAACAACCTTTACAATTGAGTCAGGTCAACCTAAAACAAACAACACAATATAATACATCATAACATGCAGAATCACAAAAGTAGTTAGATGACAAAAAGGGATAATGACTTGTATAAACTATAATCTAATATTGTTAGCAGCAATATATTTTGATAAAGTAAATATAAAAGGGGTATTAAGACTTAAAATTAAAAGGACGAGGGATTTCTACTGGAAGAACATCATACAAAGATATTTGATATTTGTTTCATGAAAAAAATATGTGATCAACAGATCCCTCATCCAGCCCACATTCACAAAGGGAATGGTCTTTCACATGAAGTTTTTTAGGTGAACTAGAGTGCATGCATGGTTCAGACGGAGGCGACATATAGTCTATATTACTTGTTTGTCTAAACTTATATACTTAAAAAACCAAGGTTTAGAGAGAATATCTGCTTGGATATCACCCTAAAACTTGCCTTTTTCTAATTTTGACTTATTCAATAAATTGGACCAAGTGGTTTTCAAAGATGAGGAGGCCAAAGCATTTAAATCAGATGGTACGATAGTGTAGTGATCTGGGATACCAATTTGTGATTTGCCTATTTGGCGCAAGAGACCACTGTTTCACCACCAGTAATGCCACAATGGCTAGGGATCCAAGCAAGAGTTATTTTAATATCTTTATGGTGGCAATTATATAAAGCTTCTCTTATTTTAAAAATGATGGGGATTTTGTATTTGGTTTGGAAAGGGTTGGCTGATACAATGTTAAGGCAACTCAAACGGTCGGTGAAAATGATGGATTTATCAAGTTTGTGGGATTCACAGTATTTAATAGCTTAAAGTAGAGCCGCTGCTTCACCCAAGAAAACTGAAGATTGAGGAGGACATTTATAGCTCAATGTAACTTTGAATTATGGAATACACACAGCTGCCCCTACTTCATCATCATGGGAAAGCTTGGAAACATCAGTGTAAATTGCAGTCCAATCAGGCCAGTTTTGTGATAGAGCCTCTTGAAATCCAAAGTTAGCAGTTGAAGGGTCCTTTGAGATTCCAAGGCTGAGAGCTATCTGCGGTTTAAAGATAAGAGAATTATAATTAAAATTTAGATGTCACGATCCATAAAGAAGTTACATATAAAACGAGTCATTCTATCCGGAATACTCAACTGACGGAGCTTATCCCTGAGTATGGGAAGTAGGACATTATCATAAGCAGAGGTAACATCCAAAAAGGCCCCAACCATGAACTCCTTTTTCTTAAAGGAGATATTTATATCAGTGATCAGGATGCTTACACTGTCTCGAGTCCCGAGGCCTTTGGGAAAACCAAGCTGAGACTTGGGTAACAGTTCTTTCTCTTCCAGAATCCATTCCAATCTGCTCTTAATCATCATCTCCATAATTTTTGCAAAACAGGAGGAAAGAGCTATTGGTCTGTAGGAGTTAAGGTCGCTTGGATCTTTACTTGGTTTTTAAATAGGGAGAATGATCTGCTTTTTCCAAAAGTCTGGGACAACTCCATAAAGAAAGAAGAAATTTATAAGTTGTAGAAGTTTAGTAGCGGTAGATGAATGAATTATAAAAGAATAGGGGATGCCATCATGTCCTGGGGTAGAGTCAGAAATACCTAAAATGGCACAATCGAGTTCTTCTAAATTGAACTCATTATCCATTCTATTGTTGGAAAGGATGAGAGAAGGCGGGGAAGGTAAGGAGTTTACACAAGGGACAAAGGGGCTTGCTTATTCTATCTGCAAAATGATTCATCCATATAGAGTAATCATTGGAAGGGATAATCTCAACACAAAGGGAACCACGAAACCTTTTTACATTTTTCCAAACCACTGAGGATTTTGTTCCGGGATTTAATGATTCACAGAATTTTGACCAACCTAACTTCTTTTTCTTAGTGAGAAGTCGCATAGTTTTAGCAGCTATATGTTTATAGTTAATGTAATTTTCAGTTGTCATGGACCTATTGTATGTGATCCCAGCTTCATTCCTTAATTGGACCATTTCAGTACAGTCTGAGTCCCACCAAGAAGGTGAGATTCTCTCGTCTCTAAAATTTTTTAATGGGATGTGTGCATCTGCCGTGGAAATGATGGCATCCACAAATTGGGAATAGGCCGGTAAAAAGTTATGAGAATTTAGATCTGGCAAGGAGCAAGTTTTTTCTTTATAATAGCTTTAGAAAGTTTATATTTTAAGGATGAGGATGATATTATTAAAGTAGGATTATTGGGAAGGGTGATTATGATGGGGAAATGATCACTTCCATATGAGTTTTGGGATGTTTTCAATGCAGGCTCGAGGCCTAAGATGGGGAAGAGAAGGAAAGGTCTACCACACTACTGGAGTTTTGGTAAGGATTAACTCTTTTTGTAGTGGATCCGTCATTAAGTAAATATAGATCAAACTCATCACATATATCTAGTAGTGAGTCAGCAATTGAGTCCGAACGATATGAACCCCAAGAAATGTGGTGACAATTAAAGTCACCCATGATGACAACAGGAGTAGGTAAGCAGTGGAGAACAGGAAAGACCGATCGGGATGGATGCGGGATATAAACAGATAGGAAGGTTATACTTAGTGCTCTACGAGCTACTGCGTTGATATCCTCAGAATGAGGAGGAAGAGAAATTTGATTAAAGGTGACAGAACGTTTTACTAGCAGGGCAGTGCCTGCATACCCGTCGCTCCGGTCCTCCCGGAGGCATGAGTATCCAGATATCCGCAAGGGAGTCCCCAGAATCAGCCATGTCTACGAAAGGGCAACAATGACAGGGTCAATCTCTTCTATTATCTTTAAGAGTTCATGCTTTTTATTGAGAAGGCTTTTCATATTCCACTGGAGGAATTTGGCCATTTTTAAGAGAAGAAGTAAGAGATGGAAGTTGTTGGGCGGTAAACAATCACTAAATTTGTTAAGTATTTTTAAAAGAAAGGACAACAAAAAGTCAGATAGATCTTCATTACGGGAATTAAATATTGTTAGGAATCTTTAATCTCATGCATTATGTGCGAAACTTATGCTTCGCTTACACGCCTTCAAAAAGTTGACATAGTCGTCCAGGCGTTCTAGATTTCCATCTACTTCAACTATGATAACAGCAAGTAGTCTCTACTAAATCATTGTCAAATATTTTAGATATTTAGATTTGATTATGGATGATTTTTCAACAGTAATTTCGAATCTGGATCAAATATCCAATTTCACATACTTTATTTGCTCACGTGATAATTGTCATACCTATCTAACCACTCTGGGGCCCAGTAAATTAAAAATTTCTATATAAATGTTAAGAGTATTGGTAACAGTAAGTATAAATTTTGACAATCTTTTATTGATGTTAAATAGACCAAAAGTAGAGCCTGAGATCATAATTTTATCAGAATGTTGCCTACAAAAATGTGCATTTATCCCTTCAATACCGGGTTACATTTCACTTTATACTAATTTTACTAATCAGAATGATGGAGTTGTGTTTTATGTCAGGAATAATATTAAAGTAACTGTTGAAAAATTGCCTATTAAATTGTTTGCTTATAAACCATCCTGTGAAATGGCAATTCTCGCAACATTCAGGCCACCTTCATTCACAGCTGTTTATAAACTTTATTAACAGTTTAGATAACCTTTTTCTTTCATTGCGCTCGTACAAATCCATTGCTATCGTTGGAGATTTGAATATTAATATTCTCCCAAATAACACCGATCCAAATACTGATGACTATCTGAACTTGTCGGTGTCTCATGGCCTTTTCCCTACTAGTATAGACCATTGTCTTGACCATGTTATTCTTAAAAGTGATAAGCCTGCTGTTACACTTGTTCTTTACTCTTCCTTTACGGACCACTCTCCCACAATGTTATGCTGTGAGCTAAAGCATAGACTAGAGTTTCTGCAATCCTCTGCTTCCAAATTTCTTGATTTACATGCTTCTCAATCTGATATAGAAAAAAATAGTTATTAATATATAATATAATATATAATAATAATTAATTTTTCTCTATTTTAAATTGTAACGATCCTGAACAATCTACATATAACTTGGTAAATATTTTATCTACAATTGTTGAGAACAATACACATGTTAAAACTATCCCCTGTAAAAAAAGAATTAACAAGCCTAGCACAACGCCTGGACTACTGCGATGTATTTGTCACTGGGATAAACTGTATCTCTCAACAAAACGACATCCTCAAAATCATAATCATATTGTAATACGTAATCAAATAATCAAATGTAAAAAAAACGCTACAAATTTTTTTGTAATAATTTACTGAAGAAAGTAAAACTTGAACATGAAAGTTCTGAATTCCAAAAATATAAAAAAATCCCAAGGAAACATGGAAGTTAATTTAAATAAAAAAACTTATTTGACCTACAATAAAAGTTCTTATCCGAAAGAGCTGCTTTCCTTAAATAATGATCCTTCTTCTTCTGTTGCTATTGTTAATAAGCACTTTGCCAGTGTTGATGAAACTCTAGCCTCTAAAGTAGTAAAACCTAGTGTTCCTTGCCCACGGTCTAACACTTCAAAAGTCGAACAATCTTCTATGGTTCTATTAAATACTGATGATGATGAGATTGAGGGAATCATTTCAGTTCTTCAAAATAATACATTTCAATTTTTTTAATAAAAACATCTAGACGTATAACTTTCCCATTACTTAATCATATTTTCAATTTTCCCTCGCCTCTGGTACCTTTCCGAAAGCGTTTAAAAAGGCCTTAGTTCACCCTATCTTTAAGAACGGTGACAGAAACAATGTCGATAATTATAGACCTATTTCGGTTTTAAGCACTTTATCCAAAATTTTTGAAAAGATTATAAGTAAAAGGTTATTAGACTACCTAAATTCAAAAAGCATCCTTGCTCAGAATCAATTTGGTTTTAGATCTCGTAAATCTACGGAGGATGCTGTGTTAACACTGATTGACTCTCCCGCTATAAATTTAACAAAATTTTGAAAACCTTGTGTATCTTTATAGCTCTTTCCAAAGCCTTCGACACTGTTTCTGTTCCTATTCCTTTAGATAAACTGCAACGAATTGGGATTCGTGGTATAGTTTTTGACCTCTTCAATAGCTACCTCAGAAATCGTTCACAATGTGTCTTTATAGATAAATGTGTGAGGAAATTATTTCATACAGTGTGCCTCAAGGTAGCGTTCTCGGACCTAGCCTATTTCTTATATACATTAACGATCTTTGCCAATTGCCCTCACTTAACTCGCAATTATTTGCATATGCTGACGACACTGCAATGTTGGTTCATAGACATGACTGGTCGGATGTTTGGATGAATGCTGAGTTAGCATTTCAAAAGCTAATGATATGGCTCTCCCACAATCTCCTAACACCCAATTTGCTAAAAACTAAATACATCTCTTTCGCACCTCGCGTCGGGTCACAACCTGATGATACATTCCAGTTACAGGCTCATCAATGTGAATTCCTCAGTAATATTAAATGTTCGTGTGCCACAGTAACTCGTACACACACTATTAAATACCTTGGTGTAATAGTCGATAGTTTATTATGCTGAAAGGAACAAGACGAGTCCCTTGTCGGTTGTATTAGGAAACTAATTTTTGTTTTTAAAAAAGTAAGATCTAGTGCTGAATTCTCAATTCTGAAGACTGTTTATTTTGGACTTGCCCAGTCTATTATAACCTATTGTATAACTTCTTGGGGTGGCTCTGCTAAAACTAAATTTCTGCGTCTTGAACGATCACAGCAAGCAGTATTGAAGGTTATGGCTTTTAAACCAGCAAGGTTCCCTACAATTCAGTTATATGAGGCTTTGGAAAGTCCTATCTCTTAGAAAATTATATGTTTTCCGAACCATAAAGCGTAAACATTCACTTACCCCATTCGATCATTTTCGCTTGAGAGATGAAACGTTTTCAAGTTTGTGACATTGAGAGATATAACTTAACCTCAATTAGTCATCATTTTCACTATACCAGCCCTATATTGCACAATAGAGCTAATAAGGTGCCTAAAATTTATCCTTTCACCTCACACAAATGCAAAACTAAACTATTTAGTTGGCTTCTAAGCGTCACCTATGAAGATGTGGAAGATCTCATCAAATTAGGACCTACTGCCAAAATATTAATCTAGTAATAACTTAATTAATTTTATGACCTCACACACACACACACACACACACACACACACACACACACACACACACACACACACACACACACACACACATTATAGAAAACAACAAAAATATATAATAATTATACAATAAGAAAAATAATACATACCTATATTAATAATTATAATATAAATGTTTGACGTTTGCTGTCAATCCGGAGGTGGCGTTAATGACTGCGACACAGTCAAATGACTAATGCAGTTTAATTGTCGGAACGATCTTGTTTTATGTATATTTGTTTTTATATCGATAAATATTTTTTGATTTTTTTTATGAAACTAGAAAAGTCAGTGAGCAGTTGTGATAATATTGAAATGAAACTAGAAAATGAAGATATTGTAATAAAACAAGAGAAATCAGATAGCGAAACAGGTGAAGATGCTATTGCCTACGAAAACATCAATTATGATACTGGTAAGCACAGTTTGTAATACTATATCATGATATCAAATGGTAAGGTGATTCCAGTATTCCCATTATTTCTTTTTTTGATATTGGAAGGGAAATAAGCAGACTGATTACCTGATTTTTAGAAATTCATGCAACTTACAAATATTAAAGGTGGTAATGGTGCATTGACAACCTGAGGCTGAGTTGTTAGTCCTCGAGTAAAAGTAAGTTTACCGGCTACCTTACCCTCCGAATGGGAACACTTCAATGACAAGCAATGACGTTATGGTGGCAGGAATAGGTAAGACGGTGGTACCAATCTGGGCGAGTCGCAGCGAAACTCTACCACCTAGTAGGATGTCACGGTGTTAGTTTCGGTAAGCCTACGCTTGCCTTTTACGAGCTGCCTGTCAGGAAGGCGAATGGTCTCTTTTTCAAAACAGCCCGTACCAACACGGACGAAAAATTACAATTAGAAATATTTAATAATAGACATGTACTTGCAAATAACGTATTTGCTTCCTGATCTAAGACAAACAACTTAATAAATGTATAGCTTACTAGCTGTACCGGCGAACTTCGTTTCACCCGTTCATTTTGTGTGGGGAAAAATAAAGTATTGTTTTTCCCATTTTCTCTGTTTTTCTCTTCATAAGAACCTTCTTCTGACGATAACTAACACGACAAAAAAATAGTTGGCCATATCGGTTGAGTCGTACAAACTCTATAAAATAGATGTATGTTATAAAATCTAAAGTATAAAATTCTCGTGTCACGGTGTGCGTGTTGAACTCCTATGAAACGGCTTGACCGATTCTCATGAAATTTTGCGAGCATATTGAGTAGATCTGAGAATCGGCCAACATCTATTTTTCATACCCCTAAGTGATAAGGGTCACTCACCCCATTCTTTTTTACTAAAATCTCATTAAAAAATAGCAGAACAACGTCTGCCGGGTCAGCTAGTATACATATAAACCTTCCTCTTCAATCACTTGATCTATTAAAAAACACTGCATGAAAGTTGCGTAGTTTTAAAAATTTAAGCATACAAAGGGACAAGAGTTCATGGGTTCTGTACATAATTAACATGCATATGCAGTAATAGGAGTTTCGTCTCGGAAATTTTTATGATTTTTTTGTATTTTTTCTGATTGACTTCACTATTATTTCATTAATACTATATAATGCAACACGTTTTTTTTTTTATTAAAAAGCTCATTAATAGTCATTTTTACTAAAACAGCAATGTATTAAAACAGCGTATTTGAATTATCCATCATTTGCAAAGAAAACCTTTAACACCTTATACGGTAAGGTTATCTTGATTTGACACGGCACGTGCAGTGAGCGAGACAGCGTATGTCCGTACTGCATGCGATAGATAGATGCGACATTACAAAGATAATAATTTTATTAATTTGATATATATATATATACATACATAGAGATAATTAATAAGGTGTGTTTTAGCGTAATCATTTTGTTTTTAATCCAATTCACTTCTGTTATGGTAATGAATCTCGTTTTTGTTATAAAATGCGTAAACTTAAAAACTTTTGTGTTACAATAATTTTATTTACGGGATATTTAGAAAAAAGTTAATAAATTTAAAGGTATCTATCTACGTTATTTGTTTCCTCACTTTTTTGTGTTTTTGTGTAGAAAATCCCCCCGGATACCCGCTGCTCTCGGGGGAGAACAGCGGGTTATGTCGGACTCGAATCGACTAAAAACCACACTATGACGTTCGTGCCGCCCTGCTAGGGTGAGATGGGGTCGCGTTGGCATTCACCATCTCGCTCGGCGGCTACGGCCCGGTGCTTACCGTTACCGGTAACTATTTACCTCCTCCCGCGCTGTAAGAGGAGCGACTCTGGCCGCCTGCGCCGAAGCGGGCCTGAGTTGGGATCGTCCTTCGGGGCCCGCTCCGTGGTCGCCTTTTGCATCATTATTTCGTTGGGCAGTGCGCCGCGGAGGACCCAGTCGTAGCCGATGCCCCCATCGATCTCCAACCATTTTGACGGGCCTAGTGACTAGCCACCTCGGCCAACAAACTCTCCAGTTTTCTGGCGAGCTTGTCAGCCTTTTCGCCACCCTGAGTGCCCGCAATTTCAAGTATACGGACTCCCGTTGCCGTCTTGCGAAAGAAGACCATGTCGATGCATGATTCCGCCAGGTCAATCGTTCCTTGCGCTTGTCTCCAAACGGAGCCGTATGTGAATCGCTTTTCCGCAACGGTGGTCCTCAATGTAAGAATCACCGCTGCCGGTCTGAGAGCCGTAAGGTCTGTCGTCTTTACGCCCTGAGCAGGCTTCGGCAACTTCGAGGCAACCCTGGCAGGTAATGTACCAACTTGGGAAGCAGCGATGGGTTTGGCTGGAGCCTGTGGCTGGACTTTCCCCTTGCCCCTTCTTTTTCCTAATTACCGTCACCCATGACTCATGTGTGACAGGAGGAGGAGATTCCTCTTGTGTTCTTGGGGCTGAGATAGAGGGTCCAAGAACTGGCGAAACTAGAGCCTTTGTTGCGGACAACATTGCTTTTCGAGTCGAAGCTCCCTTATGTCTTCCCTTTCTTTTGGCCGGCTTGGTGACCACAGGCACTGCCTCTGATGGTGCTGGTTCAGCCACGTTTTCGAGCCGTATTTTGACGGCTTTGTCCTGCCCAGGTCACAGTCCCAAAACGGGGCCGAACGCTTGGAGCAAGGAGCAATCTGTCCTCCAGCCCAGCCATGCGAGCATTGAGCATATTGCCCAGAGAAATAGTGAGGGAGGATTGTAACTCTTCCACCGATTCCTCTGGACACATCGGCGCTGCCACTGCAGCAGACGCAGCAGCTCTGGCTGCCATGGCTGCCTCTGTTATAGCCTCCGCAAAGCCTTGTCTGAGCACCTTCAGTTCCGCCTTCAGCTGTTCAACCTCGAGGCGCAGGCGGTTATTTACCGCCCTCAGCCTGCGGGTCTTTTAAGCTTTTGTGCGAGAAGCAAGCGCATCCACGACTTCCTGCAGATCAGCAGCGGACTTTTTTAGTCGACCAACGAATTAACCCTTCAACCCTTGAGGTTACGGGATTTGGCCGCAACCTCAAGGATGCAGGAGAGTCAGTTTCCTGCCCGGCGCTCGAAGTGCCTGTCCGTCGAGGTTATCAATGATTTCGGGTCTTTCTGTGTCTGATCCGGCCTCGACTTCCTCGACCAACCCATGTCCTGAATCCGTGCCCTGATGCGCTCTGGCACGTCCAGACGAGGGCTTCAGAAGCTCTTCTCTGACCTTTCCTGCTGTCTTTTTTCTGCCCCTCCTAGCAGAAGGAACTTTTGCAGGGTTCGGCCCCTCTGTGTCTGTGCCTTAAGCCATGGAAAACAATGAGGACGTCCTTTTCCGAAACGCTCGCATTTCAAAGTCAGATTGTTCCTTTGATGATGATAAATCCACTAGAATGGAACCAGTGGATTGGTCCTGACAAGGACTTTTCCTACCATCCGACTGACCCTGTGGAGGGCCAGTAAAGCTATCGTCACTTCTATGGCCTTTAGAGGAGCCTCTGCCCTTAGTAGTGTGGCCCTGAGAGGGACCTACACAACTTTTGACTTCATTTTGGCCATCTCGGCCTACATCCTGGCCCTGAGAAGGGCCTTTGCTGCCATCCACCTGGCCCTTAGATGGGCCTCATCCTACAGTCGTGTGGCCCTCAGAAGGGCCTACACCACCATCTTCATCGGTTTGGCCACATCAAGATTTTTGGTTTTTGTATTTCAACTCATTGCTGTTCCCACGATGAGCGGACGAACTACAAAGACCACCACGCCGTTACGCCGCTCCGACTTGGCTAAGCAAATACAATGGGCCTTGCCAAATTACCCAAAGCTGGAACCGTTCGCGACACAGACAGACCCCTGTGTCGTTCAGCCCTCAACACGACTCTACACCTTGGCTTGGGGTAATTTTTTATAGAAGTTTTCTTCCTCGCGGCCCGGCCAATTAAGGCAATACCCTCGGTCGACGATCATAGGTCGATAGATATAACATCGACACCTCCCTTGGATTACGATTTCTCGGGCAGGCCGACAGGGTTAGTGCCAGCAGTGCCCGGCGTTGAGGTACCATATAGCTTCCCCAATGTGTCCGCTTGCACCCCGGGTACTGAGCTCCCCCGCTAAGTCAAGGCTTGGTACCCTGGGGGGGTATTTGTTTCCTCCTGATCTAACTGTTACTAACAGTTACAAGTAATCCTAGGCATGTTATAACTAAATTAAGTCTCAGAATCCCTTAAAGAATAGGCTAATTACTTACCTACCAATCAACTCGTAAGTTAGTATTGTATAAACAGTTACTTCTTTTGTCATTAAAAATAACATTATGGCTCATTGTATGTACGTCTTATAAAGTTTAAAAATTGAGTTTTAGGGCCGCGGCTCTCCATACGGTACAACCCCGTTGGATGGGTCTCTTCATCAGATTACAGTAACACGAGCACAGATTTTGTATAAAAGGGCGCGTTGTTGTAAGCAAAATGACATTCAAAAGCAAGCATTGCAAATTGTACTCCTCTGCTACGAAATAAAGAAGCTTCAAGTAAATGCTGTTTCTCTTCAAGTCTTCACCAATCCAGCTATAGTACACAGATGAGTTTTCTGCAAGATGTTAAATAACATGAAAAGAGCTTAAGCATTCCAAATCCAACCACCATTGTTACAATTTTAGATATACTAGAAGAGTCAGTGAGCAGTCCCTCTAATATTGAAGTGAAACAAGAAAATGGAACCATTGATAAAACTCAAGTAAAACAAGAAAACGAAATAGATGACGAATTACATGTAGAAGATGTCTTTGTCTATAAAATGTCTAGCGATATTGGTGAGTACTGTTTGTAAATATGGTTGTGAGTGTTACGGCTAGGTCACGGGGTTCGGCGATGCGAACGACGAAGCGGTGGGCGAGGCGACCATTGGTCGCGCGGCACCGTTTGCAGGCCACGGGCAGTCACGTTCGCCGCCACGACCATTAAAAATTTCGACATCCGCCCCGCTACATAAGGCATAGTCAATTCGTGTTTGTTCAATACCGTGAATGTTGGTTCGACTGTGATCTGTCGTTGTATGTTACTGTTTATTAGTAACGTTTTCGTGATCATATTGATCGACTTAAGTATTCAAAAGTACTAGTTAGTATCTCCACAAATTTTAGGGAAAAAAAAATACTAGATTCTAAAGATTCTTCAGTAGCTAAAATGGTTAGAGCATTCGTCGGCTTGAGACGAAAGAGTACAGATTCAGGTCCGGTATGAGGCGATTTTTTTTCTTTCTTTAAAATTTGTAAAGAGAAGATTTTAGTCGGCTATCACAGGATATGCAGGCGCACATCCATAGTACTAGCGCTATGCTAGCACGCATTTTTGCTGCTGGTAGATTTTTGAAAATCACCACAGCTTATTAAAAAAAAGTTTGAGAAGCGACGCCTCTGGTAAAATTACGGAAAAAAGTAAATTTTTTTTATGTTATTGGAAGGCAAACAAGCAGACGGATTTCCTGATGTTAAGAAATTCACGCCGCCTAGAGACACCAAAGGTGGTAATGGTGCGTTGCCAACCTGAAGCCGGGATGTTAGGCCTCGAACAAAAGTAAGTTTACCGGCTACCTTACCCTCCGAACCGCAACACGTCATGACGTTATGGCGGCAGAAATAGGTAAGGCGGCGGTACCAATCCGGGCGAGTCGCTGCTATGGTATAGTCGGATGTAACGGTGTTAGTGACGGTGAGCCTATGCACGCCTTTTACGAGCTGCCTGGCAAGGAAGGCAGATGGTCTATTCTACAAAGGAGCCCGGACCAACACGGGGACACTACTTCACACTTAAGCGCCGCACGCGCTTTTCCACAGTTCGCTAAAGTACGTAAGTAGGTTTCTGTTTCGTTTATCTTATAACCACCAAAATCACTTAAAATTACGTTCCACAAGAGTGTTCTTGTAGCTCTCAACTGTGTGTGAGTTCTTTCACCCATCATTCATCATCTACGTCATCAGTATTTTTACTGACTCTTTGGAATTAGTGTTTATACAATTAAAAATGATGAAAGATGAACATTGCAATTTAACAATAATATTTTAATACACACTATAGTTTTAACCTTAACTTTTAAGGTCAATATAAAAATGTTGGAACCTACAGTTGTCAATATAGAGATATATCGTATTACAAATAACAGGTCCTTTATTTAGAAACGATTAATAAAGAGTGTTTTTTAGAGTAAAGTACTCCTTACATGTTACAAAGAACAGGAAATTTTTATATTGTGCATTAAATACGCTATTTATGAAAGATAATTTTATGGCTTCTATTAAGAAATGTAATCTTGGAGAAGTGGCCGCCATGATGACACACCGTCCTGCTCCGGCCTGGAGGGTAGAGTAGCCGGTAGACATACACAATAGACCTCCATCAAACTAAAATAAAATACAAACTAAAAATTTATTTATTGAATAACTTGGAACTTCTTCATGCAGATTTTATTTGCACGTTTCAGTTAATTAATATGTTGCAAATGTACCTAGAGAGAACATGTATTTTATATTACTGTTATAATTTGAGTTGTAGACTTGTGACATATTATATTAAACCCATGTGGTTTTTAAAATGCCTTTATGTAAACAAATTGTGAATTTTTAATAAGGTTAAGAGACAACTGTTGTCTATACACACCATAGTAGATACGTTGTCGGTCTTTGTCCGGGTTGCTTGACCTTATATACAAACTACAATTTACAGATAATGCAGAAGAATCTGTAAAATCCTGTGAAGATTTGCATACTGAGACAAATACTAGACAGCATGACGTGCTGTTGTCGAAACGACCTGTAGATGTACTGACGAGAATGGACTATTCCGAAACCAGAAGTAACGAGCAACGTATAGCTCATAATTTGAACAAAAAGAAAGTTGGACCATTCCTTTGTGATATTTGTCAAACAAATTTTCAAAAGAAAACAGAATTAAGAAACCACATCATTAGTCACCACAAGAGACAACCTAATTCAAACATACGGGAGGTGGATCACCAGCCAACTCAATCGTGTCGATACTTTCGATTGATACCAATTAATAAAGTTTACCAATTCAAAGTTTGTAATAACAGTTCCAGACATTCAGCTAGAAACAAACACTCATTTGTTCATACTGGAGAGAAACCGTACCAATGTGATGCATGTTCGAAATGTTTTCGTTGGCTAAGTGATTTGAAAAGGCACACATTAATTCATACTGGCGAGAAACCGTACCAATGTGATGCATGTTCGAAATGTTTTCGTTGGCTAAGTGATTTGAATAGGCACACATTAATTCATACCCGTGAGAAACCATATCAATGTGATGTATGTAAGAAGATTTTTAGTGAATTTAGTAGTTTAAAGAAACACACATTTATTCATACCGGCGCGAAACGATATCAGTGTGATGTGTGCGAGAAGGGTTTTCGTTGGTTATATGATTTGAAGATACACACATTTGTTCATACTGGTGAGCAACCATATCAATGTGATGTATGTAAGAAATGTTTTCGTCAGTTGAGTAAATTGAAGCAACACACATTAATTCATACTGGTGAGAAACCATATCAATGTGATGTATGAAAGATGAGTTTTAGTCGGTTAGGAAGTTTGAAGAGTCACATAAGTAGTCATACTGAATGAAACGTTGGTACAAATTAGTTCATATTGGAGTATAACCTCACCAATGTTATGTGTGTAATAAGTGTTTCATGGATTTAGGTATTTTGAAGAAACTCACATTATTACTGGAGATAAACGTTTTCAACGCAATGTATGTAAAAATTCTTTCTGACGGTTAGGTATTTTGAAGAAACACATTCATTCAAGCTGGAGATAAACATTTTCAACGCGATGTCTATAAATCGTATTTCAGGCGGTTATAGCTTGACCATTGTAAAGTCGATCCTTCCGATGGCCAGCGAGACGCGAGACGGGGGATACGCACTGGTACACACGGCATTGCTATCGCGGGGGATATCTTAAGACGATCAATAAAATATTCTTGTTATTATTTAGAAAATTTTTGATTTAATGTGTTAATGTTTGTGATAGTATTAAAGGTAAAAAAAAATATTATTTCTTTATTTCACGTATCTTCATTCTGATGAAGTCTGAGGAAGATTCGGAAGACGGCTCTCTTATTATGAAAGGCTGGTACATGTCGTCGTAATTTTGATCGTATAATTGGTCATTTTCAAGGTGCTAGTTTTCAATTTCACACGTTCCACACATTCTTTCCATTGATCCGTAGAATACTCAGCAATATTTGTTGCAGTTTTTCTAATTTTTCATTTAAAGTCGTGCTTAGGTGTGATCTATCCAGTTTGTTCCGTACATATCACCATACCAGTTCGATGGTCTGACTCTGAGTGGTAAGGTGGCAAACGCAAAACTTTTTGGAAACGACTTTTTTTTATTCGTTGATTACAAATTTTTTTTCTTCATGTACCGAGTGAATAAGTTCGTTTAATTGCGATCGCAACATAACTGCACTGCTTGATTTTAGAAAGTGAAAATTGTGTCGGTAAATATCAAAAGTAGTAAAATCCATTTTGGTCAAAAAGTATTTTTTCATATTCTGTCGATAGTTGATGACAAGTAGAATAGCTTGTCAAATTCAAATTTAGATATATCCATGAATATCCTATAGAAAAACAGGTTTTAAATTCAACTGTATTTCAAAGTTGGTAATATCCATCATTAGGTATAAATCAAAAGTGGTAATATCCACAACAGCCAATCACAGGGCATGACGCATCCATCATGGCGGTCAGTGTCAATGAAAACGAGACTGTACGTTGCAGCTCTTCATTTATTATTGATATTAATTGATAAATAATACATAAAATAATGAGTGGCATACAAAAAGTTGCGCCAGACAAAGCCAGAAAGCGATTACGAAATCCAAATTTATCGAAACGTTGTAAGGAGAAGCAGAAACTGTAAGTAAACATTACATGCCTACCTGTTTGAATTCTAAAACCAAAAGGATTGTGACTTCCAATAGAATGTCCGAAGCCGAGTGAATTGTTGTAAAATTAAATAGGTACCTACTTCATTTGGTTTTTACGGGATTGCGTCAGAAGGAGGGTTATGTTTTTAATATTTAGTTTGATCCCGTTTATTTATTTTTTCTTCCAAACTTGTGAATGTTTTTCTTCTTCTTTTACTGAACCGATTCTTATGAAACTTTACATATGCATTAAGTTCCCTGTACAATACAACATACACTGAAGGTATCGCAGTGCCCTCGCCAAGTCGAGCAAAAAATTTGAATATTATTATTTAATTGAATTTTATTATTGACTTTTTTAATTGAGTTAGGTTATTTATTAGGGCAAAATTATATACTTTTTTCTATAAGTACCCACAATAATATATCGAATTTGTTAGTAGCTGACTAGGTATGTTTTTTTTTACATTTACAGAAATTCAGCTACCTCCTTACCAACAAAACCGAACTGTCACCAAAATTCTAAAACATACAAATGCAGTTCTTATCATCAGGAGATATGTTTTGGTTTCATAAATTATTTTATGAAAATCCGTCAAAAATATATCAAGATAACTTCATTTTGAAATATTGCCTATGTACCAAAATTAAAAGAACGAGACCTACAAAAGAAACACGCAATAACAAAGAAATTTCAACAAGATATTTTGTACGCAAGTATCCGATAAATACGTTGGTACCAGTTTGTTTAAAATGTTTTTTAGGCATATTGAAACTAAAGAAAGGAAGAGTACAGGGAGTGCTTAAAAGACATATGCGCTCAGGTGGAATGGCAAAAGAATTACGAGGAGGTGATAGAAAAACATTCACATTCGCATCGCGAAAATAAGCAATTGAAAAATTTATTCAGTCTTTTACACCTTTAGAAACGCATTATTGTCGTGGAAAAGACCGTCGCCGTGTATATCAGTCTGTGACACAAATGAGGCTAAACTTGCTGAACGATTGATGAGTGGGTCTCCGCCGATTACCAGCTCCAGCAAATGATGAATTTGCTCCTCTGTGAAATAGGATGGCGATGCAGACCGGCGTTCTGTCGTGTTGAATAGGGACACGTCCATCGGCTCTTGAATGCCAGAAAACGGAGTTGTATAGCAAGGCTGAGTCAAGGTAGGAGCATCTCTGTCTATTGGCTGTTGCATTTCTATAAACGAGGATAACGTTACGGGGGAGCATCTTTGTTGAGTGGAAGTCAGTTGGTCTATATGATCTTCTGAGTTCGAACTGCTTTGGATTTGGTCAGAAAAATTTTGACATAATCTTTTCGTTGGGTGGTGAATGTTACTTGGACTCGAATTATTAGATTCTAAAACTTTTAAAAGAGCTTCTTGCGTTTGTCCCATTTCAGTTGCCTCGCTATCTTTAATGTTTAATTCGCCCCCAAATCTATCTCAAACATCTCTTCCAGGCGCCTTTCGATAAAGTTTCTTGAGATAAATATTGGTAAGAATCTGAAGGACTACTTACGTTGTCTCCATATAGAGGATCACCTTCACCATCGTAGTCAGATAAATCGGATAATTCGTCTAGATTATCCACTATTTTTTCGAGTGCTTTGGAGTCACTGGCATACGTTAAACTTCTTTTCTTTTCCGCCATGTTGAATGCAGTTATAGGTTGATCACTGAAATAAGCGAAATAAGCAAAGCTGAGCAAAATTTATAAATAAGCATTTTTGCCACCCAAAAATACACATTATTTTTTATATTAGTAAATCCAATTTATAGTTAGTCACGAATGGACAATGGCAAATGATTTACCACTTTTACTCATAACTTTGCATGATCAAAAAACGTGCACACATTACCGGATTTCACAATATGTGCAAAACTACAAGAATATAACATAGTTTATGAATCTGTACGCAAAAAATAGTTATCAGATTTTTTGTTGAACAAAACTAACTTGAAAGGATTAAGAGTGAAAAGTTGCAAATGACTCAGAAATAGCGGAGGCATCTGACGGCATTTTGATGGAAGAAGTTGAATGGGCGATAAGAAGTATGAAATATGGTAAGGCTGCGGGAGTAGATATGGTTACAGCTGAGATGATCAAACTTGGCGGTCCTGCCGTCCGGAATTCTTTCTGGGTTCTTTGTAACAAATGTTTGAAGAGCGGCAGAGTATCCGAAGACTGGCGACGTGCGGTCATCGTGCCCTTGTATAAAGGCAAAGGTTCACGCATGGACTGTGCAAGTTACAGAGCCATTACTTTGGTCAGCTTAGCATCAAAAGTGTATGGAAAAATACCATCTGAGCTGCAAACACTGGCCACAGTTATGGAAGGAGATTGTAAAGAAAGGGGAAAATTTAACAGTGCGCGCAATTCATATCGAAATACTATCTATTCTCACCACAGATTCTTTAATAATGGCGTTGCGACGAATGGCCGCTAGACGCGGGTGGCCACGCCACATGTTCTCCGACTACGGGACTAATCTGAGAGGTAGCGAAGCGGAGCTAAAACGGTCACTACAGGATCTGGACACTGACGTTTTAAGGAATGAAAGTATTAATAATGATCTGGAGTGGTCTTTTATTCCTCCTGCCAGCCCTCATTGGGGTGGGGCATGGGAAAGACTGATACGAAGCGTAAAGATTTTGTTGAAAGTCGTGTTAAAAGAACGAGCACCAAGGGATGAAGTACTTAATACATTGTTAACTGAAGTAGAGAATATTATTTATAGTCGCCCTCTATGTTTCAGTTGATGCTGACGATGTCGAAACACTTACTTCAAATCATTTTCGGTTGGGGTGTATCCTTCAGGGCACTATGGAAACCGAGACTTAGAAAAAATTTAAAAGTTTTTTAGATTTCTCGTTTTTTTAGTTTTTGTTACTGAAACAGCTAAAGACGTGATCTTGAACACGTTTTGTCATTAGGACCTTTGCGCTTATCTTCATAGTTTTGCCAAAATTGCTCCCGACACCCGGGCTGGGTGAACCCTTTAGGTGCCATGTACGGATAGATAAGCGAAAGGCGAGTCGTTTTTGTCATATGATCATATGAGCGCAAAGGTCCTAATAACAAAAAGTGTTCAGAATTACGCCTTAGTCTGTTTCAGTAATAAAAACTAACAAAACGAGAAATTAAAAAAAAACTTGAAAATGTTTTGTCTTGGTTTCAATAGATTTCCATAGTGCCTGCCCTCAAGGATACACCCCAACCCCATTTTCTCGTAGGCACATTATCGAATCTGCCGCTCCTAGGGGAGTTTCGTGACTCTAATCTTTGTTTACGTAAGCAATGGCGTATAGCACAGAGATTCACCGACATGTTTTGGCAGCGATGGGTTAAAGAAATTTTGCCTACGCTTATACCAGCTAGGACAACATGGCGAGAAGAAAATAAATAATTGCAGGGTGACCTGGTTTTTATAGTCGAACCTAACACGCGAAGTAAATACATCAGGTTGACTTGCAGAAAGACCATAGGAATATACAAACGCTTGGCTCGCGCCGCCAAGGTCAGTTGGGGTTTGAATCCAGCCATTGTGAGAACAATGGACATTGCTGTTATCGAGCCCATGTTACTATATGCTGCCAGCGCATGGGCACCCTCCGCTCAAAACTTAGGAATCAAGAAGAGCCTAAACATGGTCCAACGCGGTTTTACTCAAAAAATATGTGGTGCTTACAGGACCACTTCACTAAACTCTTCATTGGTACTGACCGGGCTGCTACCTCTGGATCCGAGGATACAGGAATATGCGTCCCTATACCAGATCAAAAGGGGGCTAGCCCGATTGGATTGGAACCAAAAGACAGTGAAGTGGAATGTATGGTCCCATACAGGAATCTCCCATATCTAGCGAAGAATATAAAGCTGCCGTTCAAAAACTTGGAAAACATGGACCAAATAAGGCTTCACGACCAACTGGAAGTCAAACTGTGCACCGATGGCAGTAAGATTGACGACAAAGTCGGAGCAGCCCTTTTCATCTGGAAAGAAGAAGCCGAGACAAAGTCGCTCAAACTCAAACTGCCGTCGTACAGCATTGTCTACCAAGCCGAACTGCTAGCAATATTCAGAGCCAGGCAGGAGATCCTAAAAATCCCACATATGACTTTTGGCATCTACAGCGACTCTCGGTCCTCCCTGGAAACAGTGACAAACCACTGTACAACGCACCCACTGGCTGTCAAAACAAGATACAACATAGTGGAGTGCATAAACCAGGGTAAGTTGGTGTCACTGTTCTGGGTTAGAGCAATGCCGGACTCCAGAGCAACGAACGTGCTGACGTTCTTACCAAGGAGGCAGCTCTAAATTTAAGGAGGAGACCAGATTATGAGGACTGCCCTGTCTCATACGTTAAGCGTCAGATCCGCAAGGAGACGCTTGACGAATGTATCAGAAGATACCAGGCGGAGGGGACGGCGGCAACGACGAAGAGCTTTTTGCCAGATGCCATTAAGGCATACAAGTTCGTAAAACAAACGACATCAACAAACATCCTCACACATTTCCTTACCGGCCACGGTGGTTCTGCAGAATACCTTTGCCGTTTTAACTGCAAAGATCACCCAAGTTGTGTTTGCGATGGTGAGACCTGCGAAACCGTTTCGCATATAATCTTCGAATGCCCAATAACTGCAAGATACAAGTACGACCTCGAACAGGAAATTGGTGCCGACGTAAAGGCTCAAAACATTAAACATTAAAAAAAATTAAAAATTAAGTTGTTAGAGTACTGTGTAAAAATGGCAACCATAGCAATAAAAAGAAATAAAATTTTAGACTGAGCGATATATAAATAAACAATATATTGTATCAGCGAAATCAATTGTATAAAAACTGTAAACAATAAACTGTAAAAATAAAAAATGTAAATTGATATACGGCCAATGTTAATAATATATATCTAAAAATGGATTTCAAGCAATCCAGATAGCTGCGTATCCGCCGGCCTATCACATACCTAATTGCCATATTTATCCTGTCCACAGATATGTTATTGGCAAGCGATAACATAAAAATGGATCAAAATATCAATCTTGGACAACAAGTTTTGGATTAGGATTGATTATTAATATTGGCCGCTAGTAAATAAGTGTTGTACGGATTAGGTAAGAATTAAAAAGTAAGATAGATATGTATCAAGTTAGCTGTAAGAAAAAACAAATCGTAAATAATCAAGTGAACGAGCAGAAGAAAAGAAAAAAAAAACAAATGATAGAAGATGGAGTAAAAATTATTTCCCTGTACAAATAAAATAAAAAATAAGCAAATTAGAATAGTTGGGCATCCCACCCATAATATGAATGTAAAAGAGAGAGTGAAAGAAAGAAAAGGAATGAAGCATAAAAATGCGAGAAGCATAACAGATAGAACTGGTATGAAAGAGTATATAGATAAGAAAAAAACCTATGATAAACTATGGGGAACAAGAAAAAAAACACGCCAAGTAACATCTGGTCCAAAGGTCGCATCACCAAAGTGTTTCCTGGGTCATTCTTCGATCGGAAAATATTTTTGTATGAAACTAAAATAATATATTTAAACCCAGTGGCACACCAACTAAACGATGCTAGAATGATTACTTGATTGTTCTACATGAAATATAACTTAGAGGTACCACTGTAATACCAGGATCTCGTGAGACATTTCAAATTATTAAAAAATATCTGTTGAGGATAATGACCACATGCTTATATTAATGACGATTTGATGAGGAAAAATGACAAGCTGATGTGAATAATGACTGTGTCTACTGCAATCTGCTTTGAAGAGATGAATAAAAGAATTGAAAGGAATCAACATAATTATATTTTAATAATTAAATCACAAATTGATAAAGAACCAAAACCAAAGTATAATTGTTACATGATTTGGTACAAAAGTGAACACTTATACCTATAATTACAATTGTTATCATTAAATAAACAATACAGAACAAGCAATGTTAATAGCAGTTAAGAATATAATACGAAACATATTCATTTAACATTATTTTTGTAGTTTCTTAGAATATTTTTGGTGTCAGATCAATGGCAAGGTAGCATTAAGCTAAATCAGTCAAAGTTCCTTATATCTAGGTAAATAACTATTTTTTGCAGAAGCTAAGGAATATAAACTGCATTTATCTTAGAGCTGTACAATATCTTGGCGCTCCCATACAAAAATGCACAAGTCTTATAAAGGTGAATCAGTCTAATAACTCAGTCTAGTAACTTTACTACCCATCCTACTAATGTTTACAACGTAGCTAATATTTTATCAAATTAAAGTTAAATTATAAAGAAAATTAAATTTTAGATGTTGATGCTCTATTTGTGATCTGGTTGCGGTGGTGGGAGGTGGGAACTTTAGGTAGGGTTGTCACATGTAAAGAACGTGACAATTTATTTTGTTTCCAAGCTCTTCTTTTATTCGTCTTCTGGTCACGGAGGTGGGTGGTGGGAACGTCAATTAGCCTTGTAACATTCTGTGTCGTTTGCCACAACAGTTACACTGCTTACGCGAAATTAGCAAAATAAAGGCTTATTTTACATCTGGAAGGACCACTTGCACGTTCCTGGGTTAAGTATTTAGCACTGAGTTAACGTCGAACTTGGGTTAAATCACCTTATATTTGACAGTTTAACTCAATATTAAATGTAACCTTGGAATGTGCAAGTGGCCCTAACAATATTAAAGTATTTTCACTATTTTAGCTAATAGTTAAATATAATATAACAGAGCCTGTAATAATAGAGGTAGATTGATATTACCAAATGCTATAAGGTATTTTTAATTCTAGTTTAGTCGATAAGTATGAGTGTCGAGAATGGTATATGTGAATTGTGAAAAAGTCATGTAAAATAAATAGTTTTCCAATTATTAGTTGATTTTAATTAGACGTTTGAAGTTTAGTTTTGATGAAATTTTATTTATTTTATTTTATTTTTTTCAGTATTTTATTACTGCATTACTATAAGTATATTATTGTAATTTCAGTTTGATCTTAATATTTACCTAAAAGCGGTAAACAAGCTCATGAAAACAAAACCATTAAGTGTGTTTTATGGCTTCTTTGACGAAAATTAAATAAATGGTTGCTGGTAGTTATTAAATTTCGTGTCAGTATTGAGTAAAATTAGGCAAATTAAGGGGCATTTTGCACTGTACTGTGTTGCAGTTTTGTTCCAAGTACACAAGTAAAGTATTCGTGTAGAAATAAGTGTATCATGTAAATCTCACAAATTGAGCTTGAATAAGGACGCCACCTCGTTACCTGAGACCCTGACATTACTTTATTTCTTCTTTTACCTTACGATTCATTTTGAATAATTTAGGCCCGATTTTTAATATTCATGTAATTTAATACAAACAGAAACTTGAGTAACGCAAATACCAATGCTAAAAATGAAAAAAATATCTGGTGGAATCTGGAATCTTCATTTTCTTCCCAAATCTGGCGACATTTTGCTTTTGATCAGGCGCTTTTAAAAAATTAGAAGTGGCAACACTGCTAATGACTGAAGACCTCGTCGAGTTGTATATTTTATTCCATATTATTCTGTGCAGAAGACTTAATTAATAGGTACCACAGACCAATTTGAGTACTACGTAATAATTACCCAATAGATGGCGGAATGGCCTACAAGTCGCCGTAGCCAATCCCAAAAAGGGACAAATTAATTACTAACTTAAAAAATTAAATAAAAAAAGACATATTTTTGACACATTGAATAAATTAAATGTTGAAGAGTTTTGGCGCCATCGTGAATGAAGATGGTCGTAGTTTTTTCACAATTATTGAATTTAGTGTAAAATATGAGTAAAATTGGTTAATTTAGGTGGGAATTAGTTTGATTTTGTTCAGTGAAAGTGCACTAATGCAATAATCATGAAGAAATCAGTGTGTCGTGAATTTCCTCGCTGCCGCCAAATCTCATAAGCGAGCTTGTGTAACGAAACCACCGCTTTACTCAAGACCCAGACAAGACTGTGTAAATAGTGACTAATGACTGAAATAAAGAATTAATACGGAAGACATAAATTGAAAATATATAACAAGAAAAAAATTATTAATATGGAAGACGTGGCTGTATGGACACAGATCCTTTGCCTTTCCCCGACTGGGATAAAATTAAAAAAAAATTAAATCTTGAATTAAAATTAAATTCGGAGTTTTGGCGCCATCGTGAATGAAAATGGTCATATTTTTTCACAATTATTGAATTTAGTGTAACACATGAGTAAAATTGGTAAATTTAGGTGGGAATTAGTTTAATTTTAATCAGTGAAAGTGCACAAATGAAATAATCATGAAGAAATTAGTGTAACGTCAATTTCCTCGCTGCCGCCAAATCTCATAGACGAGCTTGTGTAATGAAACCACCGTTTTATCCAAGACCAGACATGACTTTGTAAATTAGTGACCAATGACTGAAATAAAGAATGAATATGGAAGACATGAATTGAAAATATACAACAAGAAAAAGATTTATTAATACGGAAGACGTGGCTGTATGGACTCAGATCCTTTGCCTTTCCCCGACTGGGATAAAATTAAAAAACAACAACAATCAAATTTTATTTATTTTATTTATTAAAAAATGATACCTATCTCGATAGATTTAAATTTCTACATGTTTAGATTTGGTTATTAGAATATGTTGTATTTGTGGGTACTATTTTTCTCAAAAAATTAAAGCCGATTGGTAACTTGACGGTTTCTATATGCGTACCTATTATTTTCGTACCTTGTATTTTATAATAGCCCTAGACGTTACTTGCCGTTCTTACATACCCTTCGAGTCGAGTATTTCTGGTTGCTATTTACTGTAGGTATTGAAATCTAACCCAAATCCGGTACCTACCTGAGTAGGTACCACCGAGTGAAAAGTGGCACAGAAAACCAGATAAACAAATCCTATACAATGGAACCTGAAACTCTTGATTGGCAAGCAATATGCCGATGTTGTCACAGTAAAGACTGTGACAAAGACATTGTCACGGAACATATTTGGATGGACAAAAGGGAAGTTTATCAGGAGATGTTATTACAAACCTTTAACCTAAAGGTAAGCACTTCGTATAAAAATGTAGATTGGGTTGGATTTAGAATAGCATACCCTGAGTTTGATGGTGTGAACGGTGGCAGCGGATAGTATATGTTTAGAGCAACCCCCTAGTATGGTTTTTAAAATGCGGAAATGCTAATTTCATTGCTAAGGACACTTGATAGAACAGATGTATTTTGTATTAAAACTATACGTACCTACGTGCATTTCGACAGCGCCTAGGCTATCTTCGAAATAATTGTGAGCACTGACGTTTTTATTCTAAAACAAGACATATTGCGTTATCACAAATAGTTTAATTTTCCAAGTGTTGATCAAACTTTTTTATTTATTTCCTCAAAAGTATTCACTACCGTACTACAGCGATACTTAGGGGAGGTTCTAAAGAGTCCCCTCTTCCCCTGCCCACTTGTATTTTCGTTAAATTTGGGGTATGCCATTCTAAATTTTTTCCAAATGCAATTCTTGAAATGTCTTACAATTCCAATGGAAGTTGTACATGTGCTTTGTCATTGTGTGTGGATTCATCACTTACTTTTTTCCTTACATACTGATTTTTTCTCAACCTTTTTTACAAATGTTTTGTTACATCCGTTGCAATTAGCTGAGTTCTATTTTATGAACTAGTTTTATACAAAATGTAATTATTTTCCCATATAACTTAATATTTAGTAGATTTTAGAAATAATATGAATGTAATTCCACATAACATACCATTAGGAGAGCTGTATGTTTGTTTGTTGACCTGCCACAATAAAAATATCTCCACTTGTTTTTTTTTAAGTTTTTGATTAGTTAGTAGTACTTAATTACTACAATAAAGTAGGACTGAGTAAAATATTGTATATAAAAATGTAAAAGGACTATTTCCTATACATATGAAGGAACTATAATTTAATAGACTGAATCAAATACTTTATTTCCACAATAGGAGAACAGAGTAACATTAAAGATCTTCCCATAAATAAGTTTAAGAAGTGTATCAAAACATAGCTATAAAAGAAAGCCTATTATGAAATTTCAGAGTATTTAGAAGACTAACATGTACGGGAATAGCTGTTTATATGTATCTTCAATTTGTAATCAAATTTTTTTTTTTATTGAAGATATGCAAATTGTAATAAGACTGTTTTATATCTCACAATATTTTGTAAGCAAATATCATAATGAATTTAAAATAGACAAGCCTGCTGGGTTTCTTTTGCCGGATTTTCTTAGTGTGTGGCAGCAATGCAGATCCGGAGGTAGTTTGTAAAATTGTCCACATTCACAAGTACCATTTGTATGGTCAAAGTGAATGAAGTTTTGTCTGATTCTGATTCATTAACAATTTATGGTGTATCCACTTTTAGGTGCACACCTCCATTTTAAATTAAAATATGACTGTCATGATATGGTGAGCCAAGACTATCCAATAGTCACATGCAATATTTTTTTACAAAAACCATTATACCTCTAAACTTCTTATCGTCGATGCTTGGTGGAATTTCATTCTAGAAATTATTTATTAACTACATTTTTACTTTCCACAATATATTTTTTACTATTATATTTAAGTCAACCAGTTTGACTATTCAAGTATCACAAGTTCGATAATAACAACTGAAGTTTTGTAGAAAATAATACCTATTAATTGTCATCCTCAAACTGACAGTGTTTAAACAAAAATTACTGAGTGATGACATTAGTAAACAGAGGGGATTTAACTTTTTTGTTTGAAGCCTGGCTTGGTGCCTAGCCACCATTTTGTGTTTTTTTCACAATGGCGGTGCACGATAATTCCTAGAAATATGGATAGGGGACACTTGTACAAACAAAATGTAGTAGGATCAACATATCCTAAAGTGTCATGTTACAGAGCTATTTCCAAAACTATGTAAGCTATGATGAGGATTTGGCCCAAATCAACAAAATTATATTTAAAGTTGTATTTTTGTAACCATGATAGACTTAGTTCAATATTTTTTGCCATTTTCCCAGCCCATATAATAAATTATATTAAGGAACATGCATAACTGTTGTGTGCAAGTAGTGAATCTGTTGATGAAAATATCTGATTCAACCATTTCACGACAAAATAAATCTGTCTAGTTTTCCACACAATTGATCCTTCCAACAGCATGTCCTATCTAAAGTAATTCATAAAAATGTTGTAAAATCTATATTTTTAATTACACTGTAATTTTTATTTTATTGTTGGTATTGGTTGTATTTATTGTTGGTAAGATTTTACTCTAATATCAATTCATTTATCCCTTTGTATGACTTAAATGACAGAAACATTTATTACATACATCACTATGATAATTAGTTAATTTCTACTTCTTCAAATATATCCTATAGCTTGACCGCCGTAAAGTTGACCCTCCCTATGGAACGCAGAACGCCGGAGCAGTGTGCGCTCTACAATAAGTCAGTTATCTTACTTGTACATAATTCTTTATAATTTGTGAGTCGCCTGTCGATTGCTGACAGCGATAGACGTTTGACATTGGAAGTTGCGCAGTTGGAGCTTTGTTTCTGCTACACATGAGATTGTTTTACATCTTTACGTATAACAAACGTGGGATTACTGAGTTTACGTCATAAAAAATTAAGAAGCCAATCAAATGTGTTATTAAATGTGGCGAATTATTTAAAAAAAAAAAATAGAACTAGCATATTCATCAGGTGTGTATTTAAATCTTGTTCACCTGATATGGCACCATTAGACTCCTTTCTATTCCCTATTAAAAAAAAATTGGGAGCTCAAAGAGATGCATGTATTGATTCTAATAAAGAATCATTTTTTATAAACAATCTAAGAAACACTTTGAATGGGAGATGGCAATGCATAGAACTTGATGGTTACTATGTAGAAAAAAAAATAACTGGCCGAATACTATTCAAACTACCCCTGGCATTGTGTATTAACATTTACAATGCCAGTCATGACTTCCAGCAATCCTTGTTACAATTTTTTTATCAAACTGTATTGAGACTTCCGTGTAGGAAAGCAAAGTTTGCAGTAGACTTGCACAAACAGGCCACAGGATAATAATGCAGCCATAACATGTATGATGTGTAAATGCACATGCACAGTTGTCTCTCACCATCTGGAGATCTTTATACTAGCTTGCTTGCTGTCTTAAATCATAAAAAACAAGTAACACAAGTGCTGTGATATATATGTATATACATCATGCTGTTATGTGTTACGAAAATAGTAGTAGGCTATAAATCACATTAACACTGCAACATTACATCATAATAACTAGAATACATAACTGTGGCTTGCTAAATAATTAGAAATAAACTTTGTCAACGGAACTTTTTTGGATATATTTATCATTTAACTTCTCTTCTCTTGACTATATTGAACATAATGAAATATTGATTTATACTGAAAAAATCTCACCAATTGATATTTCAACGAAAGTTATCAAATTGAGTGTCTTGAGCAGCCTTTCCCAAAGTGGGCGATAACGCCCCCTTGTGGGCGCTGGAAGCCTAGAGGGGGGCGGTATAAATCTTGAAAAAAATGTTTTTTTTTAAAC
>NJDC01001864.1:4613-16467 GCA_002245475.1 Calephelis virginiensis | reverse complement strand
GGGCGCTACAAAACAACTGATTTTCAAAGTGGGCGTTACATGAAATAAGTTTGGGAACCTCTGGTCTTGAGTAATCAGTCAGTAAATCCAAGATATACAGTTTAAGTAATTATATGTTTCTTACAAGAAACCAGGAATCAAACTTGAGTCTTTTGAATGTTTAATGGCATTACGCTGAATGTATCCAGTGTTGTTTATTTGATTTTTTATTTACAGATCTCTGTTATTAAATCATATACTACCAGAATTAAATCAAAGGCAGCCAACAGTGTTGGTGGTCTGATTTGCAACAATTGTATACTGAAACTTCGTGACGCTACTGCATTCAAGAAACTAATGCTGGAATGTGAACAGACCTTCAACAAGTATCTGGATTTTGCATCATTACTAGATAGTCCTGATGGTAAAATTAAATTTAAGTCGATTTTATTAAATTGACTCTTATACTGCTGACAGGTAACAGGTAGAAGGTAGCATTATATTTATAAAAATAAAGTGGAATTTAGTTTGGGTGCAAATTATGTTAATGTAGTATATTTATTCCGACTATAAATAAGTATTTTCACAAAAAATGTTTTTGGTGTACATAAAATTCAGATTCAAATCCAAATAAAATTATCTGAATCAGTTTCTGCTCAACCTTCGTGGAGTGTAGTCGAATTCTCCTGATGATGATTCTGTTACGAAGCGAAACATACGTTGAGTGTTTAGTAGTGTGTGTATGTTGTGTGGAGCTGGATATATTTGGCGTCTTTAGCGCCCTCGAACTCCAATTAATTCTTAACGCACTGTTTTTCCAGGCCATAATACATATAAAGTGTATCCAAATTAGTAGACAGAAACATAACTGATTTATTTCTCAAATACCCACATACACATAATATTAACAATCAATATGACAGCAGTCCAAATACACAACAACATACACATTATTTTGCGGAGAATTACAAACTTAATAATTAAAAACGAGTTTCATGTTCAAAAATATTTGGTTCAAATATGTCTATTACCTACTGTTATAGTTTGACATTAAACATATTAATTATATTGTTTTGAAAAAGAAAATGAAACACCACTCTTTAAATTACGACTAGTGTAATTTTTAGCTGTCCTTTTGTTTGATGCTAAAACAAATTAAAGTAAATGCCATGTTTTTGTTAGAATAATATCGTTATCTGTGTAAATTATTTAAATTTATTAGTTTATTTATATTTTCAAGTGAATAAAAAAAATATATCTTCACGCTCATATCCCCGAAGTGGTAGGCAGAGGTACAACCAAGGCACCCACCACTAGCAGAAGACACTAGTCCCACAATGTGATAGGTGGCAAACCTATCGCCAACCGGGCACATTTCCAATCCCGACCAACATTTTTTTTTATTAGAAAATTGGAAATATCCAATTTTCTTTGTGTTGGCCGACCCGCGATTCGAACCCGGGACCTTATGCAGTCAAGTCCAACACCCGGACCGCTAGACCACAGAGGCGAAGTGAATAAATTCTCTTAAAATCTTCTATATTTCTATTTAATTTCGAAAAATGTTAAACCCCACATATTGTTTTTTCTGGATTGTTTGGTTGTGTAACCTGATTTCTATAAAATTAAACACCTTTGTTAATATTATATTCATATTAAGTCAAGTCCGCATTGCTAAGTTGTCAATTGAATCTTGATTCCCTCTGTAAATTTTCATTCTAAGTATGTTAGCTTATTTTAATTTACTGAACATTTTGATAATACTGTCATTTTGCACTTTTCGGTAGACCGTTTTATCATATATTACATAGGCAGTTAAATTTTATCTATATTGATAGCATGCCTACTTAGAGGATCCAAAACTTTGTTTAAAAGTATTTCAACAAAAGGTGATTTATTTGGTAACCTAAAGTTACAGTTACAAAATAATTCTAATTCTGCTAAAGCTAAACCAGCTAAAACCATTTGTATTATTGTGTACCCACAATAACCTGTCAATTATAGTCAGTGTGCATCAACAACATGCAGATTATTATTATAAATGATAATACCTATTAGTAATATAATAGTAATGCCTGCTGTCTCCATATTGCTATCTAGAAGTTATCTGTTGTCTCCCGAATAGTTTTTGAGCCTTTAAGGTGCTGAGCCAGTTTTAATGCCACCACCATGCTCTGAAAAAAATACACCACCCTTCCTCTATGCTCTCTCTACAGTCTTTGTTATCAACACCAAACATTTAGAGATGTCTGTTTGAAACAAATGTTGGTATATTTAAAGATTTTTATCAATTTCTCATTTCAATGCAGTTTATAATGGTTAGCTCTACACCCATGCTTATGAGTCTCTATCTGTTGCTTTTTAAATGCCTTCTTTGAAAGACTTTTCTGATAGAATCTCTAATATTATATGTTTCTGTTCCATCCTTTTTGTCAATGTTCGCCACTAAATTTTAAGTAATTACTTTTAAGTTTACTGCAAGATGTTAAATAACATGAAAGAAAGAAAGAAGGTTATTTATTTGCGGAATATGTGTGTAAATGAGATGTTACAAAAATATTTAAGTATATCAGCATATTCTACCATATTTCGGTGTGCAAATATTTTAATATTTATAAAAAAATATTTTTTATTATATATACTATTACTTTAATTATTTATATTTATAACTGGTTTAATTAGTGATTACCAAACATTTTAAAACTATAATTAAATTTAACCCTGTCTACCGTAAAACTAACCGTTTCCAAACCTAGCCAGCCAGGAGAAGAAACGTCGAAACAAACTCCTCGGCAACAATAACTTTTATTATACTTAATTAATAATTATTACAATTATTTTACTATAAATTCTTGTCTACAAGAAAATCGTTGACACTAGAATATGTTTTCTCTAACAACAGGTCAAACGAGTATAACACAACAAGTAGTCTACTATTAATTGTTACTGATTGTAGATTCAGCAGAAGAGCTAGCGAGCAGTCCTGCTAACATTGAAGGGAATATCGAAAATGAAGCTATTGATAAAAAAGATCTTAAAACTGAAAGCGAAACAGATGATGAGTTACATGAATATACAATTTTCAATGAATACATCAATTATTATGATGATAATTGTAATATCGGTAAGTATATTGAAAAAAATATAGAAAATGAAGCTATTGGTAATAAAGAACTGAAAACAGAAAGCGAAGCAGATGATGAATTACATGAATATACAATTTTCAATGAATACATCAATTATTATGATGATAATTGTAATATCGGTAAGTATATTGAAAAAAATATAGAAAATGAAGCTATTGATAATAAAGAACTGAAAACAGAAAGCGAAGCAGATGATGAATTACATGAATATACGTTTTTCAATGAATACATCAATTATTTTGATGATTATTGCAATGTTGGTAAGTATCAATTGTATTTTAAGTTTATATGTTGTAAGTCCCAATAGCAATGTTTTGTTCGGAGTAAGATTCATATTAAAATAAGTTGCAAATTTAATAATGATGGTAACATATTTGTTACTTGTAGAGTTGGGCAAAATGTAATCAGATTAATGATTGCGATTACATTTTGTAATCTTCAATCATGATTACAGATTACAGAAAGTAATCGTATCGATGATTAATGATTATTACTTTGTAATCGTAATTTTGATTACGGTTGTCAGAGTTGGTTGACGCACGTGTTTTGAAGCGTACTCCGTTTTTCCTTTTGAAAAACATATTATATTTGTGTTGTGTTTGTTATTATTTGTGTTTTGTGCCTTGCTATAGGTAAGTTTTACTTAGAATATGAATGTGGAGGCTGATGAGCCACCAGATGGTGGCGGCGGCATAAACAGCGGTCCAGATATTTCAATTTCCCAATACCCTCAAAACAAATTTTCTTATGAATCCCAAATTTCCAATTCTAAGGGACCCACAAAACTAGTAGGTACTGAAATAACCGAGGGTATAGTCAGTAGCCACCCATCTAAAGTGACTTCAACACCTACGATTTCTTTACAAGACACATACATTCTTCCTGAATTTGACAATGAGTCCAAAATAGAATATAGCGAATTAGACCAAGCTCCTTACATATTACATGTCAGTAAAGTTTGCAATGAACCCCAAGAGACCTTAAAAGTACTCAAATTTGTCCAATTTCTTTACAGAAATAATGTTGCGGGTATTGTCCAAGGAGGAATTAAATCTATTGGTCGGAATAAGGTATCAATAGAATTTCAATCAGCGGATGCGGCTAATAGGTTTAGGAAATCCGACATGCTTACAAACAACTATAATGCTTTCATCCCACGATTCCATATTACTAGGATGGGAGTCGTCAAGGATGTCCCAACAGATTGGACCCTCGAAGAATTGGTCACAAACATTAGATGCCCAAAGAATCGGTCGGAGTCATTCAGGCTAGGCGGTTAAATAAAAGGCTCCACCAAGGCAAAACTAGTCTATCGGCAACAACGACAGTAGTCCTAACCTTTTTAGGCCAATCACTACCCGACATTATAACTTTTTACTATTATACCTCACTGACAGTAAATATGTATGAGCTACCGGTGATACAATGCAGAAACCCTTGCAGATTTGGTCATGTCACAAAGCAATGCCGTTCCAAATCCAGATGCCATAAGTGTGCACAGCCTCATAGAGGAGATAGTTGTCCCATTGAAGAGAATAACTCATCATGTTTGCTATGCTCAGGTAGCCAGATGGCCACCTATCCCAGTTGCCCAGAACATAACAGACAAAAAGGTATCAAAATGGTTATGTCTCAGTAACACATGAGTTACTCGGATGCTTCAGCCCGTTTTCCATGGGGTCCCTTACTCTGACCATGCAAAAGCACCTACACAAGCCACTATCCCTCATCAAAACTTATCGTCTTCTATTCCTCCCGCTTTGCCACCCCACACAACGGCCTCGTCATATGTTAAAACTGTATACAAATCCCCCCGCCCTCGACCAGTGCTGGGGAAATCGTTTGATAAAATATCTCATTCTCAAATTACTAGCACTTCCTCATCGTCACAAGCCAATGGTTGTGCACTGTCCAGCCAACCACAACAAATAGAGAACAGCATGGTTCTCCTCACAAGGCTTTCTACGAATCTCTAAGTACCTCTCCAATCTCCAAGTCCCGGGACCTCGAGCAGTCAAGTCCAACACCCGGACCGCTAGACACAGAGGCGATTAATATTAATAAAATTAATATTAATTATATCATAACATAATCATACTCATTTTTTATCAGTCTCCTGAATTACACTTTTTAATAAGTAGTTCATTTACTAAATAAAATAATAAAAAACAAATAAAAAAGTAATCAAAAATTAATTGTTTGTGTGCTATTTGGTGCTTAAATTAGATTCACCTTGTATTCAATCAGATTATTAATCTGATTACAAAAGTAATTGATTACGCCCAACTCTGGTTACTTGTAGCTGTCAGGCAGAGCAAAGTTCGTCGGATCGGCTGGTAAATGCTGAAAACAGGAAATGTTTGACTTTTTACTTATTTTGAATAGCCTCTAAAATTACGGCACCACTTTGCTCAATTGTCATTAGCCAAAATAATATTATCCCTGATGAACATATGCTACAATTTAGGAAAGTTAGAAATGTGTCCACCCGTGCGAAGCCGGGCCGGGCTGCTAGTATGTACATATTTTCCTTTAATAAGAAGTTTGGTAAATATCGCTTTGTTAGATCTTTATTATATCTATTAATTTATCTATTAATCTATTTATCCGAGGGTGGTGTCAAGAGTCTCCGAAACCGGCGTGTTTGTATGAAAAGGGTTATGAATGTGAAGGAAGCAAGACAGGTTTGTCAGGATCGTGAGGTCTGGCACTCGATACTCTCTGCATACCTCATAAGGGACTTGGCGTGAAGATATGTATTTATGTATTAATTTAGATATATCTTTTTAAATTATGTTACTAATATTATTTATTTATATTTCCTTTTTGTAATACTTTATTAACATGATATACTTGGAGATCCTCAACCATGCATCTTATGCACACATGCAAAAAATAAATCAACATGCAAATGTCCCACCTGTAAAATAACAGCATGTGTATCTCACCAAAACTATCCTATGTCCTGTAACTAGAATATAACCCAAGAAAAAAGTAAGAAATTTACATCTACCGAAAAAGAAACGCAAATAAACTTTTAAGTATTGTTAAGAATCTTTAATCTCATGTATTACTCACGAAACTCGTGCTTCGTTTACACGCCTTCAAAAAGTTGACAAAGTCGTCCAGGCGTTCTAGATTTCCACCTACCCTAACCAAGATAACATCAAGTAGTCTTTATTAAATCATTGTCAAATATTTTAGATATACTAGAAGAGTCAGTGAGCAGTTGTGCTAATAAAGCTATTGTAATAAAAGAAGAGAAATCAGATAACGAAACAGGTGAAGATGCCATTGCCTATGAAAACATCAATTCTGGTACTGGTAAGCACACTTTAGTAATACTATATCATGATATCAAATGGTAAGGTGATTCCAGTATTCCCATTATTTCTTTTTTTGATATTGGAAGGGAAATAAGCAGACGGATTACCTGATTTTTAGAAATTCATGCAACCTACAAATATTAAAGGTGGAAATGGTGCATTGGCAACCTGAGGCTGAGTTGTTAGTCCTTGAGTAAAAGTAAGTTTACCGGCTACCTTACCCTCCGAACGGGGACACTTCAACGACAAGCAATGACGTTATGGCGGCAGAAATAGGCAAGACGGTGGTACCAATCTGGGCGAGTCGCAGCGAAACTACCACCTAGTAGGATGTCACGGTGCTAGTATCGGTAAGCCTATGCTTGCCTATTGTGAGCTGGCTGTCAGGACGGCGGATGGTCTATTGTTCAAAAGAGCCCGTACCAACACGGAAGAAAAATTATAATAATTATAAATATATAACAATATACATGTACTTGCAAATAACGTATTTGCTTCCTGACCTAAGACAAACAACTTTAGATTTATATATGTATAGCTAACTAGCTGTACCGGCGAACTTCGTTTCACCTGTTCACTTTGTATAAGGAAAAATACAGTATTGTTTTTCCCATTTTCCTGGTTTTTCTCTTCATGAGAACCTTTTTCTGACAATAACCTTCATGACAAAAAAATAGTTGGCCATATCGCTTACCAACACATTTAGCCATTCATTTTTGTATTATAGACAATATAAAATATATGTATGTTATAAAATTCTCGTGTCACGGTGTGCGTGATTGAACTCCTCCGAAACGGAATGACCGATTCTCATGAAATTTTGTGAGCATATTGAGTAGATCTAAGAATCTTCCAACATCTATTTTTCATACCCCTAAGTGATAAGGGTCACTCACCCCAATTTTTTTTTTACTAAAATCTCATTAAAAAATAGCAGAACAACGTCTGTCGGGTCGGCTAGTATACATATAAACCTTCCTCTTCAATCACTTGATCTATTAAAAAACACTGCATCAAAGTTGCGTAGTTTTAAAAATTTAAGCATACAAAGGGACATAGAGACAGAGGAAGCGACGTTGTTTTATACTATATAGTAATTTCGAGTTCATGGGTTCTGTACATAATTAACATGCATATGCAGTAATAGGAGTTTCGTCTCGGAAATTTTTATGATTTTTTTTTGTATTTTTTCTTATTGACTTCACCATTATTTCATTAATACTATACAGGCTTATTGGAAATGTGTCCCGATCCCGTTAAGGGGGTGTAGATGAGGTCACTAGCTAACTAATTACCCATGAGTATGCACGGAAAAAGTGAACCAATCACGAGTTATATATTTTTCCTTTTTTTAAAAAATAGGGTAATACAACTTTCAAAACAAGTTTAAAAAAAAACTACGGCGTATTTTAGTATAATGAGTTACTATCCAGTTACAGCTTACTTCAGTACATTATAAAACACAATAAAATAAATAAAAACATTCATAGTTTTGAAATAAGAGATAGAAAACTCGACATTTTTTATGATTTTTACAATGTTGTTTGGAATAAAGTGTAATATTTTTCAAAAAATCACCAATGTACTTAGACGGCAGAACATTTTAAAAACATCTACACATTATTAGCTATCGATCAAGATATAACATTCACACAAAAAGTTACATAAGAATTCTTACATCCGTTCTGGCTATGTCTCTTTCGTATACCATTATTTTGGTTTTCGGCGCATTCAAATGTAAGCCCCTTTCTTTACAATCTCCTTCCATAACTGTGACCAATGTTTGCAGCTCAGATGGTGTAGAGCCCAAAAGTACAGCATCATCTGCATAAAGCAGGCAGTTCACCACTTGGTCACCCATACGCATTCCCACATTCAATGATCTTAACCTTTGAAGACATTTATCCAAATATAAGATAAACAAGCGTGCTGACAACACACAACCCTGCTTGACGCCAATATTAACATCAAACCAAAGCGATATGTTGCCAACCATCCGCACGCGTGCTTTACAGTCTAAATACATTGACTGCACCGCATGCAGCAGAGACCCGTCTATCCCATAATCTGGCAAAATGTTCCAAAGTTTCTTACGTACAACCCTATCAAACGCTTTTTCGAGATCCACAAAACCGCAGAAAACCCTGCGACCCACAGCCAGTTGCTTCTTTACAATGTTGCGGAGCGAAAACACTTGATCCGTACATCCTCTTCCAGACCTGAAACTGCCTTCAGGCTCCCACAATGTTCCATTGGACATCCCTTGCATCCTCCTTTCAACTATTTTTCCAAACCTTTTTGATACTAAATGGATCAAACTAATGGCCCTGTAACTTGTACAGTCCATGCGTGAACCCTTGCCTTTATACAAGGGCACGAAGACCGGACGTCGCCAGTCTACGGGTACTCTGCCGGTCTTCCAACATTTGTTATAATAAACCCAGAAAGATTCCCGGACGGCAGGACCACCAAGTTTGATCATCTTACCTGTAACCATATCTACTCCAGCAGCCTTACCATATTTCATACTTCTTATCGCCCATTCAACTTCTTCCATCATAATGACGTCAGATGCCTTCGCTATTTCCTAGTCATTTGAGTACTCTGACCCAGCGGCAGCATCCTGGGCACATTCATACATATCTCCATAAAATTCACTCCACCGTTTTAACACGTCATGCGCGCTTGCAAGAATCACCACTCTTAGACTAAATTCTATTCATTCTGGAGGCAGACGAACAACTCCGACACTTTTTCACCTCCCTCCAAAAGAGTTTGGTGTTCATCTCAAAATTGTTAGCCAACCTCTCTTCTAGTTTCATACCTTCCCTTTCACGCTTCTCTTTCACTAAGTGTGGTGATTTTCTTGCAACAATGGTACATTTCTTTCTTCAAATCTTTCATATTGTCATTCGACTGCAAGCATGCTAAATAGTCTAGCCAAGCTTTCTTCTTTTTTTCAACGGAGGCTTTTACCTCCTCATCCCACCATGCGTCACCATTCATAGACTTGTGCATCTTTGCACTCCCACATACCTCTTTCGCAACTTCAACCATACTATCTTTCAAAACATTTCAACAGTCATCCACGTCTAAGTAGTCCGGTAGGCACACACTATTCAGCCTGACTTAGACTTGACTTTCATACACGCTTCCTACACTCGGGTCTTGCAACTTTTCACTCTTGATCCTTTCAAGCCCTCCAAATAGAACACGTTCTCGCCAGTGCCTCCATTTCTTAAACAGACCCCTAAACCGGCTAGTAACCAAGTAGTGGTCCGTGTTAAGAGTTGGGCCTCTGAAGGCTCTCGTATCCATTAAACACTTTCGGAGGCGACTATCAACCAAAATCAAATCTATCATACTCATTTGATCATTCCGCCTCCATGTATACGTATGTATGTCCTTATACTGAAACATTTTATTAGACACAAGAAGATTTCTTTCCACACATACATCTACAATATGCTTACCAGCATCATTCCCTCTCTTATCACCATAAGAACTTACAAGGCCGGTTACAAGAACGGCCTCGTAACCTTCCCGTCGTGTCCCCACCCAGCCATTCAAGTCACCACACATAATCATTTTTTCATTTCCTTCAACCATATCCAGAACATCCCTCACATAATCCCAAAACTTTTCCAGGTCATGAGTCGACGACGAGTTGACCGGAGCATAGGTTGCTACCACAAAAACGTGACATCCAGCTTAATACGGACCCAGAGCAGCCTCAGACCAACCGAACCATACTCTTTCAGGCCTGAGGCTAAGCGATACGATAAAATGATACTTACCCCAGCGCTGGCATGATCGCACGGTGATACACCAGACCAAAGAGCCAATCTGCCACCGGGGAGATCAAAAGTATCACTACCCTTTCGTTTAGTCTCCGTTACACACAGTAAATCCAGGCATCTCTCATCCATTACATCAATCAATTCATTTATTTTCGCTTCCATTCCCCCTCTCACATTTCACGTGCCTATTTGACACTCTCCACTCCTCGATTCGCCTGTACGGGCCTGGCGTGATGGGTGGCGGCCCCCATCGCCGCATCTGCCTCTTTTCGTACCGACGAGGGCGGATCGGTACGCGTTGCCTCCAGGGAACGCCCTAACTCGCTCTGCGGTAGTTTTCGGGCCAGAATTGCAGTCCAATGGACTTTCAGGGATCGCGATGTGCACGCTTCTGGCCAATGACCTAATGACTTAACTTTAGTCTACGTTTATTAATAAGACGAAATGGGTTTACCAGCAGCTGCGTTCCAGAGTTCGTCTCCTATCGTCTCCGTAATCAAATCAACTCCGTTTTACCAGCACTCGTTAGTATTAGGTCTTTTAGGTCTAGTATCTACTTAAAAGTGAAATAAATACATAAAAGTACATTAACTATAGCTAAGAACCACCTTGATCACGTCAGCTTTTAAAAAAAAAACACATCAAAATCCGTCCATGCCCAGAGAGCCACGATGCCACAGACAGACAGACACGTCAAACTTGAAACACCAGTCGTTTATGACACGAGAGCCTTCAGAGGCCCAACTCTTAACACGGACCACTACTTGGTTACTAGCCGGTTTAGGGGTCTATCTAAGACGTGGAGGCATGGGCGAGTACGTGTTCCATTTGGAGGACTTGAAAGGATAAAGAGTGAAAAGTTGCAAGACCCAAAAGTACGAAACATGTATAAGAGTCATGTCCAAGATAGGCTGCATAGTATGTGCCTACCGGACTTAGACTTGGATAACTGCAGAGGTGGAAAATGGTCAGTAAAGTCAGTAAATGTAATTTAAAAACCATAAAACTTATGGCTTCGAAATAACAACGGTACAATCTGTAAAGCACATAATGTAATTTATCCAAAAAAACGTATAAAGTAAATCTGTACACGCGTTCATGAATTATAGCTTATTTTATATTTTGATATTTACCCCACTCCCACGGGCACCTCTTTAGTGGCTGAAAAATACCACCACGCATTTTTTTTTGTTCACCACGATCGGTTCTGTAGACAGATAGACAAAAAGTTTAAAACTGTGATTTTTTGCTTCTTTTTTATCACCTGTACTTACTTTTTTTTGTAAATATCTTCAATGTACAGAACACTGTACAGTACAGTACACTCTTATGGTGTAATAATATATTTTGAGTAATTTTAGTTTAAATATAACTACTAGCTGAAATAAAAAATAGAAAATATTTTTTATGAGTTGAAACAAAAAAAAATGTGATTAACAAAAAATCGTTTTACCGTGTTAAATTTCGGGGTGTGTGATAGTATATTTTATAATTAGTTTATTTTTCTGTTAATAAAGTATTTATAACAATTGAGTTTTTGAAAAAAAAAATTGATTTTTTTTTATGTATTTTAAAACTTTAAATAATGTTGATATTTAATGCA
>NJDC01001863.1:282822-293899 GCA_002245475.1 Calephelis virginiensis | reverse complement strand
TGTAGGTCCTCGTTGCGTACGTACCACGGACAACCGGTGACAGTACGCATGAACCTATTTTGAACTACTTGTAGGTGTTTAAGATGGGACGGTTACGTATGTGCGAAGGCTACACTTGCATAAGCTAAGATTGGCCTGACACACGTTTTGTAAAGTGTCACCTTGTTACGAAGTGACATTTTACTGTTTTTGTTAATTAAATAATAGAGGCGGCTAAGTACGTACTTAGCTTTGTTAGTTACACGTGATATGTGCGATTTGAACGACATATGATTGTCTAGAACAGAGGTTCTCAAACTTATTTCATGTAACGCCCACTTTGAAAATCAGTTGTTTTGTAGCGCCCCTCCCCCCTCGTTTTTTTCTTGTCAATAACCTCAATAACATATTTGTTGCGCTTAGTTTAAAAAAAAAACATTTTTTTCAAGATTTATACCGCCCCCCTTTAGGCTTCCAGCGCCCAGAAGGGGGCGTTATCGCCCACTTTGGGAAAGGCTGGTCTAGAATAACCCCTAGGTATTTTGTTGATTAACTCTGGCGAGTGATACCGGGCCCTTATATATTCAGAGAGCTAGGCTAGGCACAGACATATTTATTCTGTGAATCAAATTAAGCCTGGAACTCCTCCAAAGGCTTTGAATAAAAGATTTTAATTTTTTTATTAACGAGCTCAAAACTAAGTTAATGCCAAGAATTCATATTCAGACACAAACTTTAAGTACAAGTTAATAAATCAATAAAGCAAGCTTGTACACAATCTGACTATTAACAAAGCACATATTTTATTTATATAAAAATCAAATCATGCAGTCATATACGTAGCGAAGCACGTACCGCCGCTAGTATTACGTAGATTTTGTATGAGACATGAGTCGCCACACGCGTTCAAAAGTTATCTACAGAATGGCAGCAGTGTTGAGACATTTCCTCGCTGCCATCAAATCTCCTAGATGAGCTTGAGTAACGAAGCCACCGTTTTACTCAAGACCCTGACCTGACATGACTTTGTACATAGTGACTAATGACTGTATATTGTACAAGAATTATGTAACTAACTTGACATTGGCAAAGTAGTCGTGAAAAGCGATCGAAAGCCATATTTATAAAAGAAGAAAACATTTTATATTAAATTATCCAAATTGAGCCCCAATTTTAGTAAACAACTAGAAACTTTGTATAAAATGATATAACTAATTAATATATTTGCCATTTGTCGCTAAATTCCGTAAAGGAATTTCGAATGATGTTGTGGTGCTAATGGTTTTCTTATACTATGTTCTGTGTTCAAGTTGTTGTCATTGCCAATTTTACAATGTCATTTTGTCAATTGTCACTTCATATGTCATTGTTTTGGCGTGAATCGTGACTTCGCTTCTTCGACTTCCAATTCAATTTATTTTTCAAGTTTTTATCCCACACATTAAAACCTTTAGTTTTTATAATGTCGGCTAGATATGACAGAGCTATTACGGTTTTCTCTCCTGATGGTCACTTGCTGCAAGTAGAATATGCTCAAGAAGCTGTCCGAAAAGGTTCTACAGCGGTAAGCAGAACTTTGAATATTTTAAAATGTTAACCCAATGAAATATTTCTAGTTGAAATAACATTTATTTAAATTTCAGGTTGGTGTGAGAGGGAAAGATGTTGTTGTTTTGGGCGTCGAAAAGAAATCAGTCGCGAAACTGCAAGAAGAAAGAACTGTAAGAAAAATTTGCCTTTTGGATGACCATGTTGTCATGGCATTTGCCGGCTTGACGGCCGATGCTCGAATATTAATAAATAGAGCACAAATTGAGTGTCAGTCACATAAGTTGACTGTCGAGGATCCAGTCACTCTAGAATATATCACACGATACATCGCAGGACTCAAACAAAAATACACTCAAAGTAATGGTCGCCGTCCCTTCGGTATATCTTGTCTGATTGGTGGCTTTGACTATGATGGACAACCTCATTTATTCCAAACAGAGCCATCAGGTATATATTTTGAGTGGAAGGCTAATGCCACTGGAAGATCAGCCAAAACTGTCCGAGAATTTTTAGAAAAGAATTATTCTCCTGAAGAAGTTTCTACAGAAAATAGTGCTGTAAAGGTAATTTCTTTAACTAGTCATATTAAATAAAAAAATAAGATCTTTTTTAAGTTTTCAAGGCTTCAATTTTAGTAGTTTAAAAAAGACTAGATATAGGTTTAATAAGGGCAGGTCTTAAGATAAATGGATATTTGTTTTTCTTTTAAAAAAAGATACATTTTATTTGTATTTATACATATCTTTACGCAAAGTCCCTTATGGGGTAGGCAGAGAGTATCAAGTGCCAGACCACACGATCCTGACAAACCTGTCTAGCTTCCTTCACATTCATTACCCTTTTCATAGAAACACGCCAGTTTTGGAGACTTGACATCACCCTCAGATAATATCCAATTGATCTGATCGTGTAATGTCAGCCTTCCAGTCCAAAAGTCAATATGTGTTAACATTTTTGTTAACACTCATATTCTTATTTAAATCACATTAAAATTTAAGTTGATATCCAAAGGAAAATGTAGACAAAATTTCAAGCATTAATTTGGATAAACCTAGTAAAACAAGAACAAACATATTTTTAAACAAGTGCAAGGTAGTACCTAATTCTGGGCTAAGTTTAATTTCTAATTGAAACGAGTGATAATATTCTTAACATTTCAGCTTGCAATTCGGGCACTCCTTGAAGTGGTACAGTCAGGCCAGAAAAACCTAGAAATTGCGGTGATGAGACGTAACCAACCAATGCAAATGCTAGACTTGGACACAATTAATTCATATGTCTCATTAATTGAAAAAGAAAAGGAAGAGGAGGCTGAAAAGAAGAAACAAAAGAAATAGATCAGCATATATTTTAAAAAATAAATTGCATATTCAGTTTGGATTAATTAATCACTGTATTAAATCTTTTTATAATAAACCACTTTTTTTTATTAGTCCATATCACCATTTGCTTTTCTTTATGTATGTCCGTCATATTTTTAAATAATAAAATAAATAAATTTTTGTATATGTTTTGATTCTATAAAATACTATTAGGATTGAAATAATGCGCAACTAAATTCCTGTCACATTTAGAAAAAGTATTTTCACACCTATATACCCAAAGAAATAGGCAGAGGTACATCCAGGGCAGATATTTGAAAAAAAAAATAAACACATAAGATGACTGATATTTAAACACTAACTTGACCTACCTAATTTCAAAAGTGTATTCTTAATAGGGATTAAAAGAACTGCATGCAAGCTACATGAATGGATAAGTCAAATCTACAAGGGTTACTCGAGAAAACAGGCTGGAAAAAACAAAAGAAACATCCTGAGTCACAGTATATCATCGCACCCTTGTTAAAGGCTTGTTTTATTCATTTAAAAGTATATATTTTTTAATTATCTGCACACCCGTATCCCCTAAACTGGAGGTAGAGGCACCAATAATTACGTACTTTTTTAGTTGCAAAATAATAGTGGTAAATCTAGTGCCAACCTTACACTTATCCAATCTAACGCAATGCTAGCCTGCCTCCCCACTGAAATTTTGATCTGGTGAAGTGGTTTATTTATTTATTAGTTTTTATTTTTTAGATGACAGTGTTGAAATTGATATCGGTTTTTTTGCAGTTTATTACATACCTATCTAAAAACTTCTGTCCTTGAATGAGATTTAACAATGCTCAAATTAGATTCCATTAGCAGTTGTAATATTATGGAGATAATAGAATCTTGCACACATATATTATGTAATTATGCAGGAAACACATTACTATTCAGTATTGTGTGTGTGTGTGTGTGCATGGTTACCATGGTTACATCCACAAGTATTTAATATCAATTAGATGCATGAGGCATTGCAACAAATACGACCAAACATTTTAACAGCTCTTGCAGGAGAGTAAAAAGATAAAATAAAATCGAATATGTATGACACGCCGTATGTTTCGACTTTTATATTTTTTACCTTTTATATTCATAATTCATTAATTCCTCATTCATCGTGTATAAAAGCTCGGGTAATAATAAGAATGATTTACAATTCTCATATCTTTAATAATCAACATAATAAATAACTTAAAATAGAGTACTTTACAACTAGATATAAACAGATCCATCAGCAGGTCCTAGATGGTGAATCCCTATAAGAAGAGCATCTACTAGCGTCCAAACTCCAAGTCCCCCGAAACTGAAGAGTTTACCAATCCCCTCTTGCCAGTGTCCCAGATAGAACCTGTCTGCTCCAAATCCACCTAACGTCAAGGCTAGTACAAGAGCTGTGCCCCATCTTGTTCCCGATGTCCAAGAACATCGGATTTTTTTAAGAAATCTTCTTTTTCCCAAACAAATAACGTCGTCTGAGACCGTACAATTTGTTCTGTAAACAAATAACACTACCATTAAATTAAGTGAAGCTTTTAAAAAATATCAAGATCTTACGGAAATTGTTAATAAAAGCCGTGTTAATCCCGGTCCTCTGTGTAGAATAGACCATCTGCTTTTGTCAAGCTACTCGTAAGAGACGAGAGTTGGTTAAACAGTTCTTTTCCAATAGAATAGAATAACTCTATTGTGCACCAAAATACATAAAAAATTATACATTTAAAGAAACTTAAAAACTAAGTGATACACAAAGGCGGCCAAAATAGCGATCTCTTCCAGGCAACCTTATGTAAAGGCAGCCTTTCCCAAAGTGGGCGATAACGCCCCCTTGTGGGCGCTGCAAGCCTAGAGGGGGGCGGTATAAATCTTGAATAAAAATGTTTTTTGTTTTAACTCCAGGCAAAACAAATATACTATTGAGGTTATTGACATGAAAAAAAACGAGGTGGAGGGCGCTACAAAACAACTGATTTTCAAAGTGGGCATTAGATGAAATAAGTTTGGGAACCTCTGTGTTAAGGAGATGTAATCAAAGAAATTTTGCAAGATGGTGCTCTTTATATACAAAAAAGAAATATAAAACATAAAATATCAATTGAAATAGAATTATTTTCTACTTCTTTTATATATACGGCTTTCGATCGTTTTTCACGACTACTTTGCCAATGTCAAGTTAGTTAATTCTTATACAATATACAGTCATTAGTCACTATGTACAAAGTCGTGTCAGGTCAGGGTCTTGAGTAAAGCGGTGACTTCGTTACTCAAGCTCATCTAGTGAGATTTGACGGCAGCGAGAAAATAGACGATACACTAATTTCTTTATGATTATTTCACTTTCACTGAACAAAATTAATCTAACTCCCATCTAAATTGACCAATTTCACTCAATATAAACACGAAATGCAATAATAATTAAAAAATTACGACCACCTTCATTCACGATGGCGCCAAAACTCCCTAGAATTATTTTAAGACAAAGGAAAACGTATAAAGTGACGTTTAACCATATTTTTAAACATTTTGATATTAGGAACTTTCCTGAATTCTAATGGGAGCGAGTTCCAAAGATTAACTGATAACGAGGTAAAAGATCGGCTATAATAGTTAGTGTTACGAGATAATATTTAGTTTAGTTTTTTTAGAGATAATAGTTAGTGTTACTATATAACCACTGTAGTGGTCGAGTTTTTATTTTTATGTGATAGATAGCGAACAAGCACATGGGTCTTCTGATGGTAGAGAAAACCGTGGCCTATAGACACTCTATGGTATGTACCTATAACATCTAATAGGTTCGTCGTTATCCTGCAGCCAGAATTTTAGGCTTATTGCGCAAGTCTATCGGATACTCTACCCCTCTGAACTGGAACATGACAGACATTATAGCTGCATGAATAGGGAAGGCGGTGGATCCCTACCAGAGCAAGTTAATGCACAGCACTCGACCAAAGGTTGTCTTGTTGGTGACTCACCTATATTTTAAGCAGTGTTCGCCTCTTACGAGCTATTTGGCAGGAAGGCAGATGGTCTATTCTGCAAAGGAGCCCCGACCAACACCGGGAAGTACAACAGAAGTTCAAATACAAAACAGTAAGCTAGCTATTATCAGTAGTTTCTCATGTGCATTATAAACTTCATGTTACCGTTTCTTGTGATCTAATTGTTATTTATAAATAGAAAGTTTGTGTAAAAAATAATACAATGAAGAAAACTGACAAAAAATGAATGAATACAGTTTATTATGCACCAAAAATTACGCATTTAGACATCATCACCCTTAATATTACAATGTAATACGACAAGGCAGCTTTGCACACAACTTTAAATGAATGTCTAAGGCACCCTTTGCTAAAAGAATACCATAACATATTATTTTATTGATTAGTAGTAATCACAAACAGACGGAGAATAAAACATGATAAATAATAAATGATTAATTTATCTATAAATGTGAAAGTCTGCCTGTCTGTTGCTCTTTCACTGCTATTACTGCTGAATCAATTGTGATGAAATTTAGTATACAGATAGCTAAAGATCTGGGTTCAAACAAAGGCTATGTTTTTTAAAAATCAACCCCCAAAGGACTATAACAATGGACGAAAGTTTGTAGGAAAAAATACTATTCTACACTGACTACACTATTCTAAGGACTTTAACAGGGGATGGAATTTCTTACCATTCTATGCAGACGACGCACACAGCTAGTTAAAAATAAAGATATACTTACAAATAGTATTTGGTTGGGGAAGCTAAAGAATTACAGCTCGCTTTTTGATCACATCTGTGTTCCCATTTTTCTGTTTGATAACAAAACCGGCACATGGCTGTTCTGTTAAAGGTTCTAGAGCCCTAAAAGAAAACAAAAATGCCTAAAACTTTTATTTATTTATTTATTTAACACTTTATTGCACACAAAATCTCAAATACACAAAATACACGAGAAGTTAAAAATGCACAAAAGGCGAGCTTATCTCTAACTAAATTGAAATTTATTCCAGCCAACCCAAAAAAAAATTAAGCTGTGAAAATAAAATGGAAGGCATTGTGTACAAAACAATTAACTATAGCTATACTTAGAACGAATAAATATACTAATAAAGTGTGTAAAAAAAAAACAGGTACAATTATAATTATTAAAATATCTTAGTAGGATAATAATATATGAGTATGTTATTGTGTCAACGATAAGTAATGTTCCTTCAATCTTTTCTTAAAAGTAGTTAAGAAGGGCTGTCACAAATCACGGTAGGAAGGGAATTCCACAATTTGATTGATTGGAAAACTTTCTTACATTCTTAAGAATATGTAAATAAATTTTTTATTGTTGAAAATACATGGTATACCTTTTAATACGTCACATGTTTTTATACAGTGATATAATATACAAAGTATCACAACACATATATATGGAGCTGCCAGGGTGAGGTAAAATAGGTCGGCCAGGAATAAGATTGACGTGCCAATAAACTTAACATGAACAAAAAGTATAAAATGAAGAAAAGGAAGGATGATTAGAAAAGTGAACCCCTTGCCTCAGTGTGAGGAATAATCTGAAGTTACTTAAATGCATAAATAACTTAAAGGCAATATTTTTAATCATACATTAAAGAAATTCACAAAATAAATCTCAGTTTAATTGAAAAATTATTTATTTACAGCACTGTAGCAATTTTGATATAAACTTAAAATCTAGGTTATATTTTAACCAATTTCGTAAGTGGAGATAATTGTAGTAAAAATAATGTTTTCAATCTAAACAGGAATGTCATAGCCACTTGCTAGTAATTTCTATATTATGTGAATTTAAAGCCATCTGCAGAGATTGTATTACTTAAAATTTGATATATATTCAAATGTATACATCAAACATAGTTTTATTATATAAGTACCTGGCCAGGTTACACAAATTATACTAACCCCAAAGTATTTTAGAATTAATTTAATCAACACCCCCGTGTTGGTCCAGCCTCCTTTGCAGAATAGACCATCTGCTTTCCTGCCAGGCAGCTCGTAAAAGGCGATAGGCTTACCGTCACCAACACCGTGACATTAGACTAGATGGTAGAGTTTTGCAGAAACTCGCCCGGATTAGTACCACCGCCTTACCTATTCCTGTCGCCATAACTTCATGACGTGTTCCGGTTTGGAGGGTAAGGTAGCCGGTAAACTTACTTTTGCTCGAGGCCTAAGATCCTGGTCTCGGTTGGCAAGGCACCATTACCACCTTTGGTGTCTCTGAACGGCGTGAATTTCTTACCAACAGGAAATCAGTCTCCTTGTTTACCTTCCAATATCATAAAAAAAAGTAGCATGTAAAATGTCTTTAAGCGACAGCCATCTCTTACCATCAGGACGAATACTGGTGGTTGGTTGAACCTGAGCCTTGCGGTTGATCAGTATAGTTAGACATTTACGCTAGCCACTCAACCAATGAGGCAGTCATAAATGGTCTCCTCATAGTCAAAATGATCCTCATTAAATTAATATAGGTACCTAGAATGTTACACAATGTAACTTATATAATAAATTATAATTTTCTGCACTCTTATTATTGTCATTAAAGTCATGAGAATAAGATACAAGAAATTATCTATAAAGATACACTTACATTGCACAAAATTTTAGGTTTAGCAGCACATGTATAATTGTAATCTCCTCCATAAACACAATCTATACTCCTGTCACAGTTTATACAAGGGTAATTCAACTGGGAGCAGTCTGACACATTATCTGGTTCAATGGGGCAACTCTTCAAGTAATCTTCATTACCATTAAAATTAACAATTTTGTTACTTGTGTCTTCTTTCATTTTACTTTGCTTATTTTGAATATCCATATCATTGTTAGCTGTAAAAATATTATGCAATGCATTTATTACACAGTCACATAAAGAACAAGTATTCTTTGAAATGAACTTTCAAGAAAACAGTATATTTTTCTAAAATATCAGCAAATCATCATTAAGGTTCCTGGTGATGCAGCAGATGTCCGTATGCAGTGGTGATCACTTACTACAAAGAGACCCGTTAGCCATTATAAAAATAATGTCAATTTTATCCTCTCTTGGCTTTGAATTAAATACTGATAGTGGGGAGATTTAGAACAAATTGAACTTATATATTATTCAAATCAGATGCCTACAATATAATAAACAAGCCTGAGTTTTTTTATGTTACGAGTATGAAACAAACAAGAAGCACAATGCTATCTAGATGGTAAGAGACAACCGTGGCCTAGGCACATAGATCTCAGGTGACCAGGCAAGTTTCTGCACAGCATTCTACCTTCAGTTGTATATGGCCTATCACACACAGAACACCCTAACCCACATGTGGGATAGAAAGATATTGTAAAATGTGAAATAAATAATTAAATAGCCACTGCCAAACTACGATTCGGTGAAATGCTAGCTATTGGTTGTCAAGAATAACTAACCAATTTACAACTCTATGTATAACCGCATACTTTAGCGCAATTTGTGCAGCCTCAGAGACTAGCAAATAACTACTTGTATTTTGATAACTCACAACTATTGCTAGCTATATATCTGTATTAATCTGAGCCTATAGCTAAATTACATTTAGATGCGAAGAGTTATTTTGTTAATATATTAGTTATTTCCTGCGAATTTAGTTAATACTTACTACCACTAACCAGTTTTATTCAAATAGGCAAACAGCCATAAAGCTGAAGCTGTGGAGCAGGTTATTCAACCATACATAGCCAGCTGGTTAGAATACTGCAATTTTCGTTAGTTTCTCATGACTAATAATCAAAACCCTTCACTCACGAAGATCGTCTACATTATTGCAAACATTTAGAAGCATAAAACGGCCAAAGGTTTATCTATCGATGTCTATGTAAATAAACACTCACCTAAATCAGTAACATGAATCGTATTGAATATCACTAATAAAATTAAAATAATAGAATCTCTAGCAGATATTCTTAGAGGAATGTTTCTACACATTTTGACTTTGTTAAATCCTACATTCTTTACATTTACAAAACATTTATTTTTTGTGAATTGTTTAGATTCGTCAAAATAATGCAAAAGAATGTAAACTTTTGACATTTCGCAGACGCTTACTGTCAAACGTCTATTTATTTTTTATTTTTTTTTAAGTTAATTTGCCCCTTTCTGGGGTCGGCTAAGACCTTTAGGCTATGTTGCCACGTCTTCCGTAATAATAAATTCTTTTTCATATTAAAATTTTAAATTAATTTCTTCAGTTTCTTAACATATTGTCTTCCCCTTTTTAAAAGTCATTTCCTTCACTAAGACAAAGCTTATTTGAGTCCTTCAATGCGTCTTTAGTTTTAATTTTTTGAATTACGATTATTTTCACACAAATTATAAAACTAAAATTCTAAATTATTTTCACACAAATTATAAAACTAAAATTCTGAACACCAAAATCATCTTCTTTCATGTTGGCGCCAAAACTTCTACGACAGTGCAAAAAGTATTTTTAATATTCTTTTTTTTACCTCTATATTTTATACTAGTCTTATATTATGTAATAAACCCATATCTTAATATTTCTTTCTTGTTCAGGCCTCTGCCTCTTCTGTCGTGATAAAACTCTACAATAGTCTTTCACTAGTATAGCTTATTTACTAAATCACATTTACACACAACTAAGTAATATTTACACTTTAATTAATTTACAAATTATACATTTTTACATTATATTACACATTTTTAGCTTAAAGATTGAAGGGAACCCTCGAAAAGCGCGCCTTCCCCCTCCGACCGTTCCCGCCAACCGTATTTTTATTTGATAGTGACCTTATTTTTTTTTTTGGTTAATTTGCCCCTTTCTGGGGTCGGGTAAGACCTTTAGGCTATGCAGTCACATGTCTTCCGTATCGATTAATTCTAATACAGTCAGTAGTCACTATTTACAAAGTCACGTCAGGGTCTTGAGTAAAGCGGCGGTCACTTTACACAAGCTCACTTTGGGCGATTTGGCGGCAGCGAGGAAATTCACGATACACTAATTTCTTCATGATTATTTCAACTGTGCACTTTCACTGAACAAAATAAACTAATTCCCACCTAGATTAACTAATTTTACTCATAATTTACACCAAATTCAATAATTGTGAAAAAGTTACGACCATCTTCATTCACGATGGCGCCAAAACCTATTTTTTTAGGTTAATTTGCC
>NJDC01001863.1:261271-275140 GCA_002245475.1 Calephelis virginiensis | reverse complement strand
AAAAAGAGTTAAACTAAGCCTATCTCAGGTGAAAAAGAAATGGAATTGCCTCCAATAACGCGTCTATTCGCATTCCAGCGAAGTGCACAGTTAAGTCGCACGAGTTGTATTGATAATTTAAATTTACATTAATTTTTGCAAGTGAAAGCTGATAAGTACTAATTATTCACCTTAGCCAGAGTGCTTTACATTTTTTTTATAATATTGGAAGGCAAACAAGCATACGGATTTCCTGAAGGTAAGAAATTCACGCCGCTTAAAGACACTAAAGCTGGTAACGGTGCATTGCCAAACTGAGGCCGGGATGATAGGCCCCAAGCAATATTAAGTTTATCGGCTACCTTATCTTCCATGCCAGAACACGTCAACTGCAAGCAATGACGTTATAGCGACAGGAATAGGTAAAGCGGTGGTATCGATATAGGCGAGCCGCTGCGAAACTCTATCGCCTAGTTAGATGTTACGGTGTTTGTGATGTTTTTTTTTTATGATATTGGAAGGCAAACAAGCAGACGGATTTCCTGATGGTAAGAAATTCACGCCGCCTAGAAACACCAAAGGTGGTAATAGTGCGTTGCCAACCTGAGGCCGGGATGCTAGGCCTCGAGCAAAAGTAAGTTTACCGGCTACCTTACCCTCCAAACCGGAACACAAGCGACCTGGCAGGAAGGCAGATGGTCTCTTCTGCATAGGAGCCCGACTAACACGGGAAAAACATGCTATATGAATTCATGCTATACTTGCATTAGTTACTTTCTTTCTGAATATTTATGATGGATTATCAGATAAAACATTTGATTCCTGTCTATATCTAACATGTTCTAGCTATATAAAGGAGAAGGATGAGTAAAAATGAAGTAGCATTTGTTAATATGTTAAACTTTGAAAAAGCTTTGGTCTTACCCTTTTGAAATTGGTCTTCATCTTTAGCATTACTTGCGTACGTTTTCAGCTTGTTGGAAAGCGCAGTAATAGTTTCTTTCTCGCTTTCTTGAACTTCAGAATCAGAAGTTAATGATATAATTGTTTCACGTGATTCTTCAAGAATTTCGACACTGCTATCACCAACACAGTCATTGGCGTGTAAGCATGTCTCCGAGTGGTTATGTATTAGGACTACGCTGTCATCTAGTCCTTCTAAAAGCATACCTGGTTTAGAATTATCACCAATATCTAATGGAACTAAATTACTTTCACTACTACTAAAAATGCTTTTAGAACTTGGTTTTTTATTAGTAATGCCTTTTCGTTGACCTATTTTAACTTTTATTACATCTTTTTTTCGGCGTTTTCCTTGTTTCTTATTTGTTTCGGGAGTATTATTTTCTAAATTTGTGGAAAAATCAGTGACCTGTATTACAGGTGGACATGACTTACGACCGTGAGCACAAGTTTCCATATGCTCCTCTTCTATAGCAACTTCATTAATAGTGAATTTCTGGTTTTTTGAAGTTTGGGTGCGTCGCGGCGTTGAGCTGCGCCTTCTTATTTTTGTTTTATTTTCTACTTTATCATTCGTTAATTTATCTTTGTTTCGCTTTTTGTTACTATCCAAATAAATATTTTGTAATTTATCATTTAGAGTGTCTGTCAGCATTGGACTGTCAATGTTTACTACACCTAATTTGTTAACTAGCGACTCCGTCACTGGTGTGAGGGCGTTTTGATTATTTAAATTGTAGTGATACTCTTGTCCAAATTGAAGACCTTCTTCAATACCACAGTCTTGTTCCATTAGAGGTCCAGGTGCAATTACTTCAGGTGATAAGAATTCATTTAGCGTGATTGCATTTGGAGTATGGCTTATATCCATGTTCTCATCATCAATAAATTCCTCTAAACTGCTAAGCATACTTTTGGTTACAGAAATATTTTCAACTATTGATAGCACGGGTGATGTAGGCAATGAAGAGTTGCTTACACTGTCAATATCAACATTATTTTTCTCTTCTGCGTGTCCTAAGTCTTCTAAGTCTTCTTTATTTTCACCAACAGGGCTGCATTCTGCAATTTTTTCTAAATGATGTGGCGAACTTCGGTTTTGTCGCATTAGCAACTGATATGATTCTGATTTATAGATTTTTGAACTCAATGTTGAATTTTCAAAAGTGATTGACTGTTGGAGATCATGAAATGAATTACTGCTTTGGCTTAAGTCTTCGGTTATATTAAATATAGAGTCGGAATTGGATTTGACCGGAGTATTACTATTTATGTCCTTAGGATAAACAAGAGACAATATTTTTTTACTTCTGTCACTTATAGCACTATTTGAATCTACGAGTGCTTGCACGCTATAAGAGTTCGACATCTCAGTTGATTTTCTTGTTCTTGTCGTGCTGTTAAGGAAAAAAACAGTTAAGCAGAAGCAAGCTTGATTGCATAAAAGGCTCATGCGTTACATAAAATGAAATAATATTAATAATACATAAGCTTGATTAGTAACGGCTGACGACCCAAACCTGATGTTGACGCTCGCGACCGACTACATGATGACCGCAAACCTTACCATCAAGTTTAAATGTCTCATTTAACGTGTCTTACGTATCCCGTAGATCCCAAAACGGCGGCCAAAGCGAACCTGACAGACAATTCCAACACAGAAACACACACACACACACACACACACACACACACACACACACACACAAACACATTGCAATGAAGACGTCTTTCCTATTGGCGCCTAGTAAAATTGTCAAATTTTATGCATTTATCAAATTATTTGATAGTAAACAGCTTTGGTTAACGCAAGAAACTAAATGATGTCGTGTTTTAAAGGGAAGAATAATGTTCTACGGACAAGTTTGATAATATTGTTTTCCATGTGGTATGGCTGCCAACAAGTACATGGCTCCGATAGTTAGACATAACCGTAGTCTACAGGCACAATTGATGTCAAAGGCTCTTTGCTGCCTTGTGGCCGAGGTGTTAGGCCAATTTTGCAAGTCTTACGTCTAATGTTTCAAGCTATCAATTGATGAAAACTTTCCCAGTTTTCAGAACGAAACACTAAGTCGCACAACCGAAGGCTGTCCGCCAACAGTGTTGCAAAAAATCTCACCCATACAAATAATGCTGAGCTTGAGCACCAAGTTCGGTAAAGTAATAAAAACCTTTAGGTTTACGTAAACCGTAAGCCAAAAATGGTTTATTAGATCTATGTCTTTTACATACTTTTACTGTAATGTAGCTAAGAACTATCTCAGTGACGCCAGCTTTAACACAAAAAAGTCCGAATCGAAATTCGTCCATTCGTTTAGGAGTTATGATGCGAACAACACACATACGCGTTCGAATACGCATACACATTCTCGCACCCATTCGCACAAGCACGCAAAAAAGAAAGAACCAAGCAATAGATAAAAAGTTGCAAAATGTAAGGCTTAAAAAAGCTCTAGCTATAAAAATAATGGAAGCAGGCATAAAATATTGTATAAATTACATATTAAATTGGGATCTTTGTAATATCAAAAATATATATTAAAAGTGTTCTTCAACAATAAATGTCCTTTTGATAAACGACCATAATTACTTCAGTTTGCGTGGGCAAATAAATTTTTAAATTCAATAAGATTTGATACAAATTAGAACTTAATATCTATGAAATGGCTACCCACATAACTAATACTAATACGTATAAAGTTATGAAAGGTATGTAAGTAATAAACTCCGCTAATAGTATTTAAAGGTTCATTTGATAAACGTTTATTAACATGGGTGTTAGATACCTACCACGATTAAATCGATTGTATTTTAGCCAAGGTCGATGTCAAGAGCCTCCGTTCCGTCGAATTTGTATAAAAAGCGCAATCCTACTAATATTATGAATGCGAAAGTTTGTATGATTGTAACTCCTTCAAGCAAAAACTGCTGAACCGATTTTCATGAAACTTGACACACACATAGAGGGTAAGTTGGATTAACAACATTAGTTCTTATCCCGAAAAAATATTTCTGTGAGACGATTAAACACGCTGGCAACGCCGCGGGCAACACAGATAGTAAATTATAAATGTAAAAATAACAAGGCAACTCGATACTCTCTGCCTACCCTGCAAAGGAATTCAAGTGAAGATATGTGTGTAAGTAAGTATAAATGTTTGTCCATCATAATTGATATATTCTCATCAATTGCCTAGTCAGGGTCATTAACCACTCAAACAATGGCACTGTTTATGTATAATTAAATAAATATAGACTAAGATAAAATAATACACTATTTACAGTTTAAAAGTTTATTAATCCTGCTCCCATTAATTTCAATGTAATCTTAAAATATTATCGTACTGACTTAGTATAAAATTACAAACTCTAAAAACAATAGAGCTCTTAAAATTAATCTAGTAAAATGCAAGGAATTTTATGAACAGTTCTCATGTTTTTCAAAATCATATTTCTTAAGTAAGAAGAACAAACTAATCACAATGAATCTTATGTTGCATATAAACCAGTATAATCTAAAGCCACTTTTTTATATGTTCTCTATGTAAAAAATGAATGAGCATGAACTCATGAGCATAACATTAACAAGAACCTTGGATACTGAATCAATATGGAACATGCACATAAAAATATTAAATTAGAATTATTCTGTTACATTTGTATGCTACATAATAGAAGTTATTTAAGTTCACGCTCTAGAAACTATACCAACCATACCAGAACCACAAATTTGAACGATTTAAAGTCTGAAAGTACTTAAATAGTGAATACAAACTGGACAACTGGACTATAATGGTTCTTTATTCACTACGTAGAGCAGACAAGGTCAAAATTGTAGAAATGGAAAATAGGGAGATAAGTACATTCGGAATTGAAGAGAAGAGAGTTCAATGATTATATACATATGTATATGATATGATATGTACTAAAAATTGCGCTTAGAACATACTTAGTTGAGAAAGCACAAAGACAAGTGGAGAATATAATTTATAGTTCACAATCACGGTGAATTTAGAAAACGTTGGTCCTTGATTTGTTGCAAAATCCCTCATAAACATACTTAAGCAGCTATAATATACTGATTTATATGCACTTGATATTTTTTAAACATTATATGGTTCATGTACGTATAAATAAATCTATGATAAAAATACTATGTGTTAAAAAAAACTGTTTTTATATAAACATAATTTGATTTAAATGAATTTTGTTATGTTCCTAAAGGAATAGTCCAAATATTTCTAATTAAAAATGGAAAGGCAATGTATATCACTACTATTTTAAGAATAATAAAATAGATTTGATTATAAGAAGCTTTTTATATTGATTGCCTTCGAGTTTGTCAAAAAATCATATAGAAACATAAAAGAATATACATGGATAAAATCTATAAAAAAATAAGAAAAGGTTAATATAAGACAAAAACATATCATCAGAATACAAAAGAAAGCAATGAAAGTGGGCAAAGCATGACTCAAAGTGTAATTAAGTTTTCAAAATCTTCATGGCTTTTAAATAAATAAATATGCCTGGACAAATCACACAAAATTGAATCTAACCCTAAAGTAAGCAAATTATATGCTTGTGTTATGGGTGTTAGTCAATGATTGTAATACATAGAAATACTTAAATAGATACCAGAATAAATTTAATAAAGAACCAGACCAGGAAATGCAAACATCTAAATGTTCTTCACACAAATGTCCCCGTCGGGAATTGAACCCGAGCCTCGTGGCTGGTCGCTGTAGTTAGGCGTGTACGCTAGCCACTCGACCAACGAGGCGGTCTTATAATGCTTTCATTAATTATTTGTAATACATAAATTTAGGCCCCACTAATCTATAATCTCAAAACAAGCCTTGTGATTCCAGAATGGGGCCTATAATTAGTGTAAAATTACACATCGTAAAGTTGTATTTTTTAAAATTGTTAACAAGAAAGGATAAGTTTGAAAACAGATAAGGGAATTTTAGACAATGCGGTAATTATGCATACGTTTTGTGATATTTATTCATGTGTTTTATTTTTATATGCATATATCCTTTTTTTTCTCTTCAGATTTAACAGACTATGAATTCCTATTTCGCGTGGTCATAGCATCACGCCTGAACATAAGGTCCAATTTTGATAATTATTTTTTGGTGTTAGTTATTGTCACTCGAAGGTTCTTATGAAAAGAAAAACCGGAAAAAGTTGCAACGAAAATGGGAAAAACGGTATTTTTTCATACAAACTGTTAGTAGCTGTAAATTGTAAGTTCGCCGGGTCGGCTAGTATAAAATATAAATTAAAATAATAAATACATAAAAACACAAGATAAATGTAAAAATGTGACATACACTGCCTTCTATTGTATTATTAGTTCAAAATGTTAACCCCAAATTCAAACCTTATGGCTTTCATACGTAAAATATTGAAAAATAATTAATTCAATTAAAAAAATATAAATTTACATAATAGTGATATTATTTTGTTTGATGACTAAAAACAATACATTTCGCATTTTTTTTTAATTCACTCGTTACGATCTTCAATATTATGTATACATATTTTAAATTTAATGATGCTATATTAAACAAAAAAAACTGCGGGAGGAATTATTCATTTACTATCAAATAAGTAATAAAACTTTGATACATTACTCACATGTAAATTGTAAATAATTGTGATTTTTGGCTTTGTCTTAATTTTCAAATCAGCTAGATAGCTTTAAGAAACTTATGTCAAGATATCTAATTTGCGAGGTAAAGTCTAGTTATGTATTTCAAAACACTTTTAACATTTAAACAAATTTCGAAAGATAGCCAATCTGGGGTTTACATTATAATACGTATCAAATCGTTATGCCTAGATTGGTTCAAATTTGTTTCAAGAGAAACAAATAAATTTGAAACACACTACATGATTTAATTTAATTTATTTTTTAACGAAATTTAAAATAATGAAAAACTTATTGAGGAGTAAATGGTTAAAACTAGTGCCATAATTAAGTTTAACATTAAATTCATCAAACATCAGGCTTTGTGATACATAAAAAAACCTATTGATCATTGAGTTTGGTAGGTGTGAAACTAGCACACCAACGATTAGCCAATCAAAATAAAAGAAGTCTATCTCAATTTTTGTACGATTTTAAACCCAATAATTAACGTAATAACAATTTACAAATATTGTACGTAATAAGGTGAATTACGTGAAAGATATTGCGTTGCTTTCTTTTTTTTTAATTCCATTAAGAGTAAAGCAAAGGTCACATTTGCACACAATACTTTTAATTTTCCCTTAAGTTAGCAAGATCCTTCAACTTTTTCGACTGATTCTGTATGCAATTAATGTGGAGAAGAACTATTACTATTATAAAACTACTCACTATTTATTTAACGATTCAGTCCTCTTCTTTTTATTCGCCCGTGTTGTTTTTGTCTGTTCTGGTACTGGAGACGGGAACTTATACCGTATGTCCGATTCCTCATCTACTTCATCGACATTATTATCAGGCTCAACGGTCCCTACCGTTTCTGAGTCTTTTATACTTATTATAGAAATTCTAGATGATGATCTTGTCCTTGTAGATTGCCGAACACTTTCAGCCTTTTCAGCCGGTTCTAAAAAACACTTCTGTATCACTAACGATCCACGGATATCCTTACTAAAAGCACGTAGGCTGCGATCATCAGTCCCTTTATCACTAGGACTGTGACTCCGACAAGACAGTCTTGCAAATACTTGCCAGGAATAATACCGCCTAACCTATTGCCACCGTCATAACCTTTGGATTTAGCAGTGACACGTTTCTGTTAAAAGTAGGGTAGCTGTTAATTTTATTTACTTAATATACCCAGCTCTAAGTTGGCAACGCACCGTTACCACTTACCACCTGTAGTCTTTGACTATAAATCTTTAAATGATAAGTGCTAAATGAATGTATCAAGTCTGTTTATTGCTAATTTTATCTCTAACTAGCTGTCCCGGCGAACTTCATTCGACCCGTTTAGTTTGTATGGTAAAATTACAGTATTGTTTTTCCCATTTTCCCTGCAATTTTTCCGGTTTCTCTTCTTAAGAACCTTCTCCCGACATTAATTAACACATTCAGCGATTTATTTTTATATTATAGATGATAATTAATAATTTTGATGAGAGTATGCGTGGTCCGATTGAAGTCGCAGTCAACGCTATACTAAACGTTACGCAAATTAATGAAAAGCGGCAGATTGTACGGAGTTAAGACCGTACACCACTTTTGGTCTACAGGTGAAGCGTATTCCTTGTCATCGGGCAAACCGTATGTTTGTTTGCCTTTCAATTACATGCAAAAAAAGATCATGGCTATACTGTTGGGACCAGATTGCTGTTTTTTTTTGTTTATGTGTATTGTGTATATTTTAAAACATTTAGCTCGTCTGCAGTAATTTTTTCTCATATACAAAAACACATGCTACCAGTAAGCACCTGAAAAACTTTCTCATGACAACTAATATTTATGGATTTTCACAAACTACAGCCAAAAATTACGTAACGTATTAAAGGAGCAAGATAGTGTAGGTAAGACCTATTTATTTCTTTTAATTTCAAGTATTGTAGAAAATGGAGCAGGAACAGGATGAACAGTTTAACCACACTTTCATCTAATATTGCTCATGGAGGTTCTTCAGTAGATTTAGCTATTCCTCCCTTCATTTAGCTAGTATTTCCTGAATTTTAGGATTTTTACAATTTTTTTCTAAATAATATAATACCTGTGGTAATTAAAAAAAAGAAGCTGGATTTCTTTCATAGCCGTTTCGGGTCCAAAGAAATTTTTTGAAGCAAGTAGCATAAAAAGTGAGACTTACTATTCTTTTTAGGTGTCCGAGTTTGTCGCCTACTTCTCGAGCTTGTAGTAGCTTTTTGTACATCCCCTTTGGGCTCTACTTCCAGCTTCGCCATTTTTGGTGGAGTTGGTGCTTTTGATATGGTAGTAGGTGGATTCTTTTGGGATTTTGCACTTGTTTTTCTAAAAAACGATTTTTTTAATAGCATAACATAATGGTTATGAAAACGATGGGATAACTCATAGTCACTATACATAAAAGGAGAAGTTATTTGTCGACCACTATACGAGGCCAATCGTTGCGGATCCAATCGTAAGAAGGAATGAGGTCAAGAGAAATCCATAAACAATTACTTAAGTAGATAGAGGAAAAATAAGTGCTGCTTCAAAAAAAAGAGTAACGTTCGTAATACAATAAAATTGTCCTTCGGTTGATAGGCATGGAGAAGGCTTGGTTTACAAAACTAATATATTTGCGACATATATTTCTTACAGGAAATCTGTCCGAGTATTCACATAACTTCTAATACCATTAATTAGACGTATATGTAGATAAATCTATGTAAATTTTTACAATTACTTCACACATTAAAAAATCGAGTTCGGCTGGTTACTGATCTACGTCCAATATTAATAACCTATCTAAGATAAGAGATTGTGCTATTTTAGATCAGTAGTTGCCAGATAATCGCTGATATTTTTTTAAAAATTAACAACAATTTTGTTGCAACAAAACTCTAGTAGGCCTATATTTATCTGTAGACAGGTAATCAACATTGGATGCTAAAGTAGCCCTATCTATTATTTTATAGGCTATTGACTATGGCCGTAGTAATACAATGTTCGGCTAGCCGACAATGGTCATCACATTCCTACGCAATCCTACTATTAATATTATAAATGCGAAAGTTTGTAAGTTTGTGTGTATGTTTGTTACTCTTTCACGCAAAAACTATTGAACGTATTTTCATTAAACTTTGCAGCAATATAGCTTTGATATCAGAATAACATAATAAGTTAAAATGTATAGGGTTTTTTTTTATAATTTGGTGATATTATAACGATAAATGTCCAGTAAGTCGGAAAAAAATCAGTCTCCTGGGAGCTATATTGGCGTGCACTGCTCTAATCGTTGGAGTTACACAAAGATTATTACTGTAGGATTATTTATCTTAAATAGTTCTAAATAAAAGTCCGCGACACATATATCTATCTTTTATGTGTAAGTCACTACGACCAAAATAGTGAACCAAACATACAACTTAATTGGATATTTTTTAACAATGCACATTTTAGAATATTTATCGAACTCTTATGAAAATTGACACATCCGTCACTTTACGTATTGAATGAAGATAAACTATGTCGTTTACCCTAAGTGATTTGAACTAATATTTCAAAAGTTATCACGATAAGATTGACTTAAACGGAATACCTAAAAAGCCTAAAAGGCGCGGCGCGCAGAGCGAGCGAGGTAGGAGCCGTCATCACCGAATGCGCGACCCGACCGGGCAGATAGATAAGTTTGTATTCGTTCCGAGCTGAGGCAAATAGATTATTTTGTTTTGTTCATTAGATTATTATTTTAATAACGTTTAGGTGTAGGTTAGCTATTTTATTATTTTAGTATTTTGTGTGAAAAAATACCTTTGATTTGAATTCCAGTCGTTTATATATAATAGTGGTTTTTTAAATCATAGGATTGTACTTTTAGTTATTACAAGCGGCCCGCCCCCGGCTTCGCACGTTTATGAAACATACATATAAACCTTCCTCTTCAATCCACTGTATCTATTAAAAAAACCGCATTAAAATCCGTTGCGTAGTTTAAGATGTAAGCATACAAGGGGACATAGGGACAGAGGAAGCGACTTTGTTTTTTACTATGTAGTATAAGTTTTTATTCGTTTCGAGCTGAAGTGTAGGGTAAATAGATTATTTTGTTTTTTCATTACAATATTATACGAATAATGTTTAGGTGTAGGTTAATTAATTTATTGTTTTTGTAACTATTTAGTTTGGAAAAATACTTTTGTTTAATTTTTATTCCAGTCGTTTATAATAGGTGTATTTAAAGTTTTTTTTTTAAGAAAATTACTACCAGTTTTGTTTTAATTAGTACCTATCCACTTATAAATATGCCGCGAAAGCGTAAGTCTAATATTTCGTAATGCTCTAATAAAGCCCAAACTATGAAATTGGCTAGACGTAATGAGACGTGTCAATAAGTCGAGCTGCGAAGGCTTCAGCAGGCGTTGCGTAGTTCGGCAATAGAGCTGCAGAGACTCCAGAACAGTCCCAAGCCCAGAACGGCATGCGGAGTTAATTGCGTCTCAGCGGTCCGCAAAAAAGTCCAGAACAGTCCGAAGCTCGACGTGAACGAAATGCGGAGCTCAGGGCATCTCAACGGGCTTCTGAGACTCCAGAGCAGTCCCAAGATCGACGTCGACGACATGTGGAGTATCTGCTGTCTTAGCGAGCTTCGGAGTCGACGTCAACAGCAAGCGGCTTATATGGCGTCTCTAAGAGCCACAGAAATATTTAAAATGGCTGAATCTCGCACGCGCACTGTTACTGAGGGCAGCATAGCGACGTCAAACATTTACACGAAACACATGGGATGTATTTAGTTAAACTGCATTTGAGTATGACGAGACTCTTGATTATGAAACTCACACGCTTATAAAGATAGAAACAATGAGTACAGATTGCAAATATTGAGGAGCTCTTAAGTGGAAAGAGGAAGCAGCAGGTGTTCTTTTTTTATGATATAGGAAGGCAAACAAGCAGACGGTTTTTTCTGACTATCCTAGAGAGACACCAAAAGGTGGTAAAGGTGCGTTGCCAACCTGAGGCCGGGATATTAGGCCTCAAGCAAAAGTAAGTTTACTGGCTACCTTACCCTCCGAACCGGAACACGTCATGACGTTATTGCGACAGAAATAAGGTATGTGTTGTTCGCGCAGGAATGTAGCCATTCCTTCTATAAACGAGTCTGTTCAACCTTTGAAAGAGCTTTTCTCTAATGAAACTGATGAATCTCATCGTTTTCTGACAAATATAAGAAAACACATAGGAGAACTGAGTATGTGTAAGGGCTAGACAGAACCATCGTCCAAATATTACAAAGAGTGCTTCACGCCTACAATATTTTTGACCATGAATTTAAAACTGCTCGAGACATAATGGTCAATAATGATTTTAAATTAGTCATTCACCCAGATCGTGTACCACTTGGTCAACATGAGCGACGTTTCAATGCTCCGACCACAAATGAAATAGCTGCCGTAATAGTCAGTAGCGAAGACACCGCGTTTCGAGACATTGTTGCACAGGCGCACGGTGGCATGCTTACTAGGATTTCCGACACTCATAAATTCTATGACGCTCTCGAGTACCCAATCATTTTTTGGAAGGGACAAGAGGGGACATTCTACAAATAAATCCTGTTACCAAGCGCCCACTGCTGAACAACAAGGTGTCCTGGAAAGATTTTTATGCTTTCCACTTGACTAAATCACTTTCACTTCCACCACATTAATTGTATCTTTTAACTTTAACAAATTCATGTCTAAGAAATGAAAAAAGAAATTCGCTAGCGCTCGCTCAATCATATGAAACTGTTGCTGTACAACTGTGCAACCCTTATTTGTTTCTTTGTGTTAAAATGTTTGTCTAACCATTTTCACAATGGTAGAGCTGCTAATCTGAACACAATGAAGATGTTTCTTGGTTCATGCGGACGAAGTCGTGGGTAACAGCTAGTACATTGATAATGAGGAGTATTTTTTTGTCATTGAGTATGACTACACCAGTATACTCTCCCGTTGATCTTACATTTTCATATTGCGTATTACACAAGACTATGTTGAGCAAGTAGCGACCACAGCGCATGCCACTTGCGCACGCCTGGTACGTCGCCAGTGGGTTTGTGCAACGTTTCATAAACAAAATGGCATTTCTAGCTAAAGTATACAAATTAATCTAACCCCAAATCAAGCAAATAACATGATTTTATAATGGGTGTTAGTCAACGACATATATACATAAACACCCAGATCCCGAAATGCCGACATTTAGATGTTAATCAACCAGATGTTTGCCCCCATCGGGAATCGAACACAAGCCTTATGATTGTTCGGTGGCTTTTGGCGTCTATGCCTCGATTAACGAGAAGGCGAAATAATGACAATTGAATATGTTTCAATTAAACGCAAAATAAATGCACAATTATTATAACACGAATAAATAGGAAACCGCTTTAAAAAAGGTTAAGCCCAAATAAAATTATTTATTTTGCAATTTTCCGCCAAAAAAACTCTAGTAGACCTATTTTTGGACGGAAAAGTTTGAGGTTTACGTGTGTTTTTCTTTAAATTACAATTGTTTAGCTGCATTCAAGACTTGAAGATCGTCACATAGATACAGAAGATTAAAGAACGCATCTTAAATCGCAGCACTTGAAGACAGACGAAAAGAAAATGGACACGTAAAATAAAGCTGCACTTTCAGGTATGGGACATAGTCATTGTTATAAGCTTTATTGGTTTCCTATGTTTAGACGTATGGACTGAGGCTGAGGCTGACGCTACACTCTCGCACTCGTCATAATTCGACCCTCACCCTCGACAAGAGCATCTAGTCGTATTAAAAATGCATATCTCACCTTACAGTAATATTTTCGTCTGATTTTTTCACTGCTTGTGGAACATCCTCCCGTTTATCCCTTTCTTCTATTTCCTTAAATATCTCGCCTTCTAACCTATTCACTTTTTCTGATACTAAAATTTAAAAAAAATACGATTACTTGAGCGTAGATGTGAAATAATAACCCCGACAACACCTATCCGAAATGTGGTGTGTGTCAGAATGGCGGGTGTACCTCACGGATTTAAATATTTATTTTAGATTACAAACGTACTTGATGTGTACCTCAGTGTACCTATCCTAAAATTCTGTGTACCTCCTTCTATGCATAGATTTAAAATAAAATAGGTCTTCAAAATAAAATAGTACTTCAAGTCAGCATATGTAGCTAAGTGAATTGTATGCGTAGATTTGGTACCTTTTGTGTACCTGCAAAAACAAATATTAAATTATTAATAGTAAGA
>NJDC01001863.1:234239-254361 GCA_002245475.1 Calephelis virginiensis | reverse complement strand
ATAAATATTACTGGTGCGTTGCTGGCTCACAGGAATCGTAGACTACGTATGGTGGGCTACCGGGAACCACACCCTTAAGCACAGAACACGACAACGGAGACCACTGAGTAATGACCCAATAGCGGCGGGAATATATTGGAACGGGGTGTCAATCCGGATTGACGGTGGTAGTGAATGTCTGGACTAGTGGAATAATACTTATAACCACCACTGCAGGGTTTCTTAATGTGAGGACCATGAAAGGGTTGGCATGCAGGTTTCCATGCAATTTGTGCATTTCTGAAAGTAGTTCGTGTTTATCAAAAATTTCAGCCCCTGATTTAGTGGACAAAGCGTTGGTCTGATTCTGATAAGAAGTTTTCTTTGATTATTTTCGTTTAAATATAGTCATTACCTTGAGGTTCTTCAGATTTTTGTAATTTGTTATTTGAAACGTCAGCGCTGCAATAGAAAATACATTTATTGATAAAAATTATGATGTTTTGTTGTCTACATTCAGATGCGAATACATGTTTTTATTTAATTGGCAAAACATACATATATTTTAATTATCTTAAATACAACTACTATTAACCTCCCCTATGTAACGTACCTCTCCCTCTGTCCATCCCCCCTCTCTGTCCTAACTTTTAAACGATTGGACATATTTTGATTTGAATTAGATCATATAGGTAATTGAGAAAACATGTCTTAATTAAATTTATATGAGACAGACACTGAATGTTGACCTTATAAGAAAAAAAACAATCACTATCCATTTATAATCGGAAGAGTACAGTTTTGTAGCCATCGTGAATGAAGATGGTCGTAATTTTTTCATTATTATCATATTTCGTGTTTATATTAAGTGAAATTGGTAAATTTAGGTGGGAATTAAGATTAATTTTGTTCAGTGAAAGTGAACAAATGAAATAATCATGGAGAAATTAGTGTATCGTCTATTTTCTCGCTGCCGTCAAATCTCACTAGATGAGCTTGAGTAACGAAGCCACCGCTTTATTCTAGACCCTGACCTAACATGACTGTACATAGTGACTAATGACTGTATATTGTATAACAACTAACTTACTTGACATTGGCAAAGTAGTCGTGAAAAACGATCGAAAGCCATATTTATAAAAGAAGAAGAAGAAGAATCGGAAGAGTAATCGCATTACAAATATACAAATTCGGCCTCAACATTGCATGTTAAAAAATTAGATCAAATAAATGTAGAATTATTTATGTGATGTCAATAAGTAACAAAATCAATAAAATATTAATGCCTTCGCCTAAAAATAAAAGAAATACAAAATTTCATTGGAATAAATGTCTTGAATGATGTTTTCCATTTTTCTATTTAAGGCTTTTAATTTGATAATGTTTTTTTTGGGTGGGTTGTACAAAAGTAAAATAAATTGTTTTAAATTCAGAAGAGATCTAATTTTTCAGAAAAATGTAAATGCAAAGACAAGGGCACTTTTGCCATTAATGATTATTCATAAGTATATAGACATTTTTAATTATAATATATAAATTTTAAATAGAAATAAAACTTACGCAGTGCGTTTAGATTGAAATTCGAGCGCTTCTTTGGTTTTTATTTCTTCATTATTCTTTTCTTTTAGTAACCTAAAAGATACAATGACATATCAGTAATACATTAGTCTTGAAAAACTTCTACTACATCACCAATTCGCGACCTGTTCAAAATTATTATTTTATTGCCAAGAATTGCTTTTTTATATTATTGCTAACTCACTCTAATCAACCTACTTCTCTTTCTAAGAGTCTGGAGTTGTAAATTGATAGTGATACATATACCAAACAAAGATGATTTTTTTTCTTTTTATGGTTTTATTGAATTGATTACTGTATGCAATAAAGAATTAAATAAAAAAATAAAAGAATTTCACCGATGGCTTTTTCATAAATAAATAAAAAAACCACGGCTAACGAAGCATTTCGAAAGAAACACAGTAGTGTCAGTGTTCTAAGAGATATACAATCGGTTGGTACAATTTTGTTTAACTATAAAATATATAGAATGAAGCTGTTCTAGTATTTACCTAAATTCTAAAACTTACTTCAATAATTCTGAGTTCTTTTTCTTCTCTTCTAAATATTTCATTTTCCAAAGTGAGTTTTCTTCTTCTGATTCATCTGTCAATATGAATTTTCGTAAGTGCAATATCAAATATTATTCAATATTAAATCTTCTGAATTTCCATACACCTAAGTTAAGTATAATCTCGAAAGATTTACGTAAGATTTCATAAATTACATTTATCCAATTGTATCAAATACTAGCTGTTCCGGCAAACTTCGTTCCGCTTGTGCAGTTTGTGTGGAAAATAAAAATGTTACTTTTCGTAGTTTCCTTGCTCATGAACCGGATAAAATGTCCTTGATTTTAATCTACCATCTCGTCAATTTTCAGTTAAATCGGTTTAGCTGTTCTTGAGTTGAGTTAGTTACACAACTAACAATAATTTATTTTACATTATATAGATTGGTAAAATATTATCACTTTTTTACATTTTTACTTCTCTCTCCGATTCTTGAAAAAAAAAATCCTATTCACTTAAGAGGCTTACAATTCTGGTTGACAACGCACTTATCTATATAGTAATACAAATATAACATACAAATAATAGTAAGTAAGAGAAAGTTATTACCGGGAGAGAAAGTAACGAATTTTTTGACAAGACCACCATCCTTGACGATTGGGTAAACTTTTTTACCACAAACCACGAAAAGCCCACCTTCTTCCTCCAGGGATAAGATGCGAGAAGATTTTGGTTTACTGTAAATAAAAAGGGTTTTATAAGTATATTACGAAATAGAAAATATTCTAAGGCTTTAGATACGAGATAAAAACGTAATCCGTTAGTATAACCGTTGGTAGTTTGGCTCAAAAGTGACGGGAGCGTTGATTGTAGTTGCACAAAATGTTTCAAGTTAGCAATCAATATCGAACGACCGTAGTTATTTTTTATTATTCGTACAAAAAACTACCATTGGTAAGAAAAACGACTCGTTTCTTCAATACAGGAACCGCGGGCAATGGAGCAGCAAAACGAACCTTAGGTTCTTACGCCCCAACTTGGACAAAGGGACAGCCATTAGAATGATGACGAAAAAGTTATGTTGACGTTCAGAGACGGTTTGGATGGTTTTCTAGTGTTGGTCCGGGTCTCCTGTGTAGAATAGACCATCTTTCTTTCTGCTAGGCAGCTCGAAATACGTAACCAAATGTTAAATGGGTTAAATTATTAACAAGACTACTGGTGGTAGAGCACTGTGCAGATACTCCTCCGGGGAAGTTTCCACCCCAAAGACAGTGTCATGTTTCTGTCCAGAGGGTAGGGTAGCTGGCAGACTCGCGCAATAGAGTTCTCACTTCCGCCAAAAGTTATGAACGCACCTACAACATCTATGGTGTCCGTAGGCTACAGTTACCTCTTACTATCAGGAGGGCCTGTTCACTTTCTTATTAACATAAAAAAACATTAAGAAACCTTTAATTATTTGACAGATAATTGAATCATAAAATTAACAATAGAATAAAATATCGGCTTACAGATATTTTCTTGCCGATGGTCTGTTTTTGCGTCCACGGGGTGGAGACACATATTCTGAACCTGTATAAGACGTGGCGTCGCTGTCTGAGCTAATATTTCTGAAAAAAATCATCTATCAAAAGTCCATCCATCATTTTTATCCATATCCCTTTCATATTGAGTATTACAGAAAGAGACAAGTGAGTGTAAGTCCTCAAGTGAAAACCAAAATGCGGCCGTCTCATAATAAAAATAAATTATGGTCATTATCATCAGGGGGCTGATTATGTATCTCAGTGGCCAACTCAAAATGGAAAACTGAACATCAAATAGCTGTCCATTTTTTTTTTATAGAAGAGGAGGCAAACGAGCATGTGGGTCACCTGATGGAAAGTGATCACCTCCGCCCACGGACATCCGCAACACCAGGAGTATCACAGATGCGTTGCCGACCTTTAAGGAATGAGTACGCTCTTTTCTTGAAGGTACCTAAGTTATAATCTTTTGGGAATACCGCCCTAGGTAACTGATTCCACAAAGGTGTTATACGGGGTAAAAAATGTCTTCGGAATCGCACAGATGTAGACCGCCACGCATCGAGATGATGGACATGATACCTTAAACTCTGACGCGATGTCCGAAGGTGGAAATCACGTGTTTTAGATTTTCTATCTCCAATGACCAATCGAAATACAATAGAGATAGAAAACACAAATGACTTCATTTGACAGCTATTTGATGCACACTTTTCCATTTGGAGTTGGCCACTGAGATAAATAATTAGCCCCCAGATACGATGTCAGGATGTTAAAGATGGATATTTTAAATATTATTAAATCTAAATATTAATGCATTAACAAAACCGACCCTTTCTCCGTTTCGTCCGGGCTCCTTTGCAGAATAGACCATCTGCGTTCTTGCCAAGCAGCTCGTAAAAGGCGAGCATAGTAATAGGCTTACCGTAACTAACACCGTGCCAATTGACTAGGTGGTCGAGTTTCGCAGCGATTCGCCCGGATTGATACCACCGCTTTACCTATCCCTGCCGCCTTAACGTTATGGCGTTAATAGATAAGGCGGTGGTAAGCCTAAGCTCGCCTTTTACGAGCTGCCTTGCAGAAAGCCAGATGGTCTATTCTGCAAAGGAGTCTGGACCAACGCGGTGAAAAGGTAGGTAGTAATTTTAAACCAGAACTTACATTTAAAAACAGTTTCATTATGTCAGATTATTTGAATTGTCGAGTGTAATGAAAGTGTTTTAAATGGGCGCCAATTAAACAAGATCATTCTTAAAATAAGTAGTTAAAGATGAAATAAACTCACATTGCTCTGTTGGTGTTTCTATTTTGTTTCTTAAAATTTAGTTTTAATTTTGATCTATGAGGTCCGGGAACTGTACCTTTAAACACATTTTTTTTTTATCAGATCATGTAACATTATCTGGCAGACTTACCAATTTATGATAAAAGAAACCAAGATAATAAAGAAATTGATTGGAGCATTTCAGTAAGCTAATAAATAGAACAGAGTAACCTAGATTTCCTTGACTATTTTCATTATACCCTAGAACTGCCTGGAAGAGTTAACAAATACGCCTTTATATTACAATCTGGGGCACAGGAGTCCCCCGCCAAGAGGATATATTTGTCAAAAACCATTTGTAACGAATTTTAAATAATTGCAAAATATAACTAGAATTAATTACCTCTACTTCATTTCGTCCGTCAACTCATAACCTAAACACAACGAATTAATTCAGTTTCATCATTGCTGTCTCCACAGCTTTAAACTTTCGTAACACGATCGGTATTGTTTTCAGTACTTAATGGTTTGTTTTTTTTATAAATTGATAGGCTTTAGTTGTGTCATATTCAGCCTTATACATAACATCTTAAACTAGACAAATTAGTATGAAATAGATAATTATGAATCAATAAAATCTAAAGCAATACTAATTCTGTTTTTAATTTTTGTTCATACCACAAATAGATTAAACAGACACATACAAATTAGTAAGCTCCGCTTAGTGCTTACAATTAACACTAGATATTCTTTGTTTTTGAGTTTATTTTGGCTGATAAAGGAATTAAATATTAATTAAGAACATATATAACCAAATAGACTGATTTTATTTATTGGGGTGAAAACTGTAAAACAAAAAAAAACTCATTATTCTTGTAAGAACCACCACCATCCATGCATCGAGACTTATTTATCTCTATTAGAAAAAAAATTAAATAGTCTACAGAAGGTGCAACTTTGAAGATGAAACATAAAAAGTAGGTTGGACCTAACTTAAAATTAATTTGGAGCACATATTAAATTACGTTACACAACATTTTCTAGTTCAAAAGATATTTACTATGAAATTCCAAAAAAGTGACATATTTCATATAAATTTTTCTTAGATTTCTTTTTTCTTAAATTGTTCTAGTTGAGATTCTTTACTATCTTTACATTCCTTTACCATGAACAATTCGAATATGTCTATAAGCTTATATCTATTTTTAATTTAAAGTAAAATATTAATGGTTGCGGTCGGCAATGGAAGAGATTTTTACAACCAGCCTCGTGTTGCCAATGGTTTTGAGCTAGATTTTTTTTGTGTATAAGAATTTTATCTTAACTATCTAAAAAAGTTTGTCTGCCTTCCAATACAGTATATTAAAGCTAATGAAGTTGTCAGATAACTGCTTATCTTGTGGTTGTGTGTTTGGTGTTGTCATGACAACGTATAATTAAGCAACATGCATTTTATTTGATGTATTCACTATGTTGTTTTCTTTTAACTTAACACCAATGATATGTTGGACGCCTCAAACTTACCACTGCTAAATCCAAGCATATTGGATAATGATTTATGTCTCTGCTGGTCAGCAAGTACAGCTTGTTTTATTTTCGGCAGTTCATCAGCCGACACACTAGAAGAATCAGAATGAGATTTTAACAAGACATCTACTTCAACATTCTTACTTTCCAGAGTTTGTTTGTCATTGTTATTTATAGACTCATTATCAGTAACTTCTTCTTCACTACTAAATTTAGATTGAGAGAACTGTTCTTCATATAAACTAACACTTTTTAAACATGGATTTTCTACTATATCATTATCTGCTTTTTCTTTGCTTTGTTTCGAACTTTCTCCAAATATGTTTCCTGTACTATCAGACTTAAAATGTATAACAGGTGAACTTTGATTATCATTTAGTGATTGAACTACTTTATCTGCACTTAATTTAGGCTTTGCAATTTCTTCTTTCTTCTTTTTTGAATTGTCAGGATGAGATTCTGTGGAATGAGACCGTTTATTTTCCTTCTTTTTGAGACTTAATTTAGGGGAGCTGGTTGTTGTTTTTAAATCGTTATTAGATTCTATATTTAAAACTTCCTGATTATTAGGAAGAGGTGTGTCAGTAGTGGTGTTGGACTGAGGTATTGTTTCAGATGTAGTCGAGTCCCGTTTATTGTCAGTAACTTCTGTATCTTTTGTTGTCTGATTAACTTGAACCGTACTTTCGTCATTTTGGTTATTTTTGTGTGGAGATTCTTTTTTCTCAGAAATATTTGTTTTAGGTTTATCTATGTTGTGTATTTGTATATCTTCAGAATCTGATACCACAATTGGAGAATTGTTAGAATTGCCATTTTTATTGACAGTGTCTTCATCGATTTCCATTCTAGGTTCTTTGTCTGAGCTATCTCCATCATCAAAGTCATCTATAATTTTTTGTAGCATGGGGGTCATTGGTTCATATTCTATCATATCCCTTAAAGATTTTGCAGTTGGTGTAATTTCTTTCTCTTGTTCGCTGCTTAGAGATATAACATCTTGACCTTCTCCAGCAGTCTCTGGACCATTTTCCAATATGACTGTTTCTACAGAATCTCTATGATCAGATACAAGTTTGGAATGCTTAGAATCCTCACCTGATGCATTTCCTTCTTTATGGTTGCTAGTAGAAGGATCTTCTGAATCTCTTTTGCTGTCACCTATAATTTAAAAGTAAGTCGAGTATTGAACTTGCCAAATTTAATGTAAAATTAAAATGTAAAGTAACAAACCGTTTATATTTAAGTTTTCTTTTTCTACTGGGCGAACTTCCAGTTTATTTTTTAGTTTCGCTTCAACATCGTACCTACAACAAATAATAGAAACAGATTATTTACAATACATCGAAATTAATATTGCAAAATTTAAAAAAAAACTTGTGATTTGAATGTTTTAAACTCAATTACCAAATATTTGCCAAAAAAACTTAACAAGTATGTAGCATGTACGTACAAGTATGTAGTAGGTTGTATCTACTTGTTATGTCAGTTGCAATAGGGAAATATCCTAAAGTAAATTTAACATAAATATGTTCAAACTAGGAATGTAACAGAGGGAATTTTATCGGAATCGCAGTCTGAGGTGGTGTCAAAAATGGTTGCAAGATATATGTTTTATTTAATGGCAAATTAAAACAATACAGACAAAGGCACTGCTATCATACAAGACAATTTGATAAGTCTTACTAGAAAATAATAAATTTACACTGACGTTGATAACAAATACTTCAAACACAGAAAAATTAGGCTTTAATTCCATTACGTCACATATCTATTGATTTTTTTTTTCAAAAGATGGACCATACATATGATTCCATGGTGAGGCCATATATATTTTATCAATAGCTGAAAGGTGGTTCATGAGTTATGTCATGCATATATTTTTTACTAAACCTAAAAAGGAGGAGGTTTTCAATTCCGCAGTGTGTTTTTTCATTTTTTTGTTGCAAGTGTAAGGATCAGCCGTTTCGAAACTAGATAACTCTAGTTCGAGTCCAGATATCTCCAATCCGTTAACTTTTTCCCTTTTTTTTTTACACATATCAAAATTCAATACTTGAACATGATTTATTAAAACTACAAAATAACAAACAATCCGTTTATCCACTGAACATCCACAATGTCACAGATAGACACAGACACATCAAACTTTTATTACCCCTCTTTATCTACCTTTGTATTCTAATAACTTTATAGGAACCTTACTAATTTTTTTGCTAAATTTAAAAATAATTTAAAAAGAACGAAAAAAGGGGAACTAAAAGAAACCAACCTAATCAGAGCCGCATGAAGACGGCATTTTGATCTCACAAATCATTAGATGAGGTGCTAACTTTGCACAAAGCACAGGTGCTTTTTAATACTATATTAATACTCTATTAATCAACTACTAAATAACCATTGTATGGGAAAATGTAAGTAAATAGTCAGTCTGTATTTATTTCTTGCCTGCACCACCTACTTGAAATTTTCAGAGTAGAAGTTCCAACTTATCAGAACTATAGTCAAAGCTCTGTAACATCCCCAGTTCAGCCCACTGGTTATTGGGACAAATTGTAAAAAGCTTTTATAGAAAATAAGTGTAATTAATGCTTACCCTTGTCTGAAACTAGAAATCTGATGCAAGGATAGTTTGTAGTAAGGGTTATGGATATCTGGCAAAATTCTTTTTAGAAATGTCTCCTTAAGGCTTTGCCATGTTCTGTTTGTCAACTAAAAAAGGTAAACAAATCATGTACCTATTATTTAAATTAAATTCAATTTCTGCTGCAAAAATCTACCAGAAACTTAACAATTCACTCTCAATTCTTAGTTAAAATATATTGGTATTACACATGATAGTTTTTTTTTAATGACTAACTTGTCGCCATCTTACGATTTTTTGCAACTTCACCGAACTTTAAATGATACCGAACATGATAGATGCATATGGGCATAGAACTAGAATGAAGAGAAAGAAAAATGTAATGGTACTCATGTCTACATATTTTACTCATACTCATATCTCAAAATATTATAAAATATATTGAAACTTAAAATACCTTTTCTCTATTAAAATAATACATGACGTTGAATGTTTGGGATTTACAAACTGCAAACACACTAGTCACAATTGAAGAGTTGAGTTCGAGAATGGTTTGATTTTTTTTTCAAAAATTAGTTATTGGTATTGTTGGATTCAGAAAGAAATAATCTATCTGTTGCCCTTTTCAAAATAACAAGAATCACATTATATCTCTAGACATTCAGTATAAAAACGGTTTAACTGACACAGATGTCGAGATCACTAATACCAAAAATGTTGAATATAAATTAAACCTACATGAAATATCATAATTATATCAGTTCCAATATGAAAATGGATTATATCGCAAAAAACTCTTTTAACTTTTAACAAGCGCCATATTTGGTGTGTTTTTTTTAGTAGAATTGAAAATAATGCTCCAAATGTTTTAAGTGTTACTTGCGTCAAATCACGTATTTGTTAGTTAAACCATTCTCGAACTCGACCCTTCAATTATGAATTTAAATGGTATTTATTTAAAAGAAATGTAACCAGAACATATGTAAAAGTTTAAGTTGATGATGAATTGTACAAATAAGTAGATGAAATTATATATCTCAGTAGTGCTTTAAGGAGGGATGGAAGGTACACCATGGATGTAGAAAAGAGTGGGAATGGAGTATTTGATAAGCTAAATTAAAGTGAGGTTTTGAGTATATACTAGATTTGTTTTTTTTTTGTGTTTTTAGTGCATAATGTTGTAGTGCATAATTCTGTGGTTATTCCCACATTGCTTTATAAAAATGAGATTACTTTACGGAAGTGAGAGTTACATATGTCAAAAAACATGAATGTAATATGAATGTAGTCAAAATGAGGGCACTATGGAAAATTTGTTGTAAATTTATCAATCTCATGCATAGCAGCAAAACCAAAAAGTAAGTGGGTTTGAATAAAAGCTTTGGTGTAAAATGAGAAAGGGCAAGTTCTGCTGGTTTGATCAATAATTGGAGGAATGGCGGATAAAAGTGTGACACAGATACATAAATTGTAAGTCGATGTATGTAGGTACTTGGAGTGATAAAGGTTCACATTTCATGACCAAAACTTAGGTATTAGCCTAGGGTGAATTTAAGAGATTCCGAAACCAGTGTGTTTGAAATGTGTGACGAAGAGTGATGCATGTGAAGGAAGCTAGGCAATACTGAAATAATTGTTACACTAGCACTCAAAGTTCCCTGCCTAACTTGCAAGGCACTTGACATTAAAATATAGAATAACCCACACTTATAAAGTAAAAGCTGCTATCTACAGACTCATCTCAGTTTTGAAAAGTTAAACTTTCCTACAAATAAAACTTACTAAAATAAAAAACGAAGTTTACTTTCTTCTCTAAATCCAAGGGTTGTGTTAAATTCCATTAATTTAAGTTTTTGAGTGCATTTTAGACAAATTAATTTTAATCTATAAAGATGAAAATAAATCTGTATCTTAACACTCCAACATTATTTATGAAATAAATTTAAGAAAATACATGAAAAATGGATAAATTACATTAGAGCTGGCAAAGTTCATCCATATTTTTCTACCTCTTATTACACTGTAAGCTCTTTGATCTGTCAAATAATCTACAATTCCTTTCATCTCGCTCATTGTGTAAGGTTTTCTGAAAAAAAATGAAGAATATACTAAAATATATATTCAAAAGTTAAAAATATATAAGTGTTTGTAGATATATAAATACACAGTACTTTCTACATACATCCAATGTTTGGATAGAGCATGAAAAATAGTAGAAACAATGTTAATTAATGGTATTACTATACTGACTACATAGCTGGGGCATGCTTAACTAACAAAACACCTTCATATAAAAATCTCATCTATAATTTGGGAACAGAAATATTTGCACACCACAAGTTGGTAGAATATGTAGAAACGCCTAAATAATTTTGTAACATCTTTGTAACACTCATACTCCGCAAATAAATATTTTTTTCTTTTTCTTTTCTTTTCTAATTGAAAATTTCAATATGTCAGTCATTGTCAGTCCCTAACCCAATGGCTCTACAGCACAACATACATACAGCAGTGGCAGGATGTTGTCAGCGCTAAGCAGCATCAAAATTAACCCCGACCCTCGGGTTCGATTCCCGACGGAGGCAGTCATATGTGTGATGAACATTTAAATGTCTGCATTTCTGGGTTGGGGTGTTTATTAAATTTATTCTGGTATCTATTTAAATATTTCTATGTATCAGAATCATTGACTAACCCTCATAACACACGCATATAATTGGCTTACTTTGGAGTTAGATTCAATATGTGTAACTTGTAAAAAAAATGGAAAGTAATAACAGATAGTAACACAATTCTTTGTGAGTTTTGGCGCCACCGTGAATAAAGATGGTCGTAATTTTTTCATAATTATTGAATTTTGTGTATGTTGAGTGAAATTAGTCAATTTTGGTGGCATTTTTGATAAGTGAAAGCGCACAAATGAAATAATCATGAAGAAATTTGTGTACTGTGTATTTCCTCGCTGCCGCCAAATCTCACAAAATGACCTTGAGTATAGTGGCCATTGCTTTACTGAAGACCCTGACAAGACATTCTATTATGACTAATGTCTTTGATACTTAAATGATTTTTGATAAAATAAATGAAAATATATAACATGAAAAAGATTTATTAATACGGAAGAGGTGGCTGTAAGGACTTAGACCCTTTCCCTTTCCGCGACTGGGATAAAATTAAACAACAACAACAAGAATTCCTTGTGCTCTTGAATGTGACTACATAAACTCAGGTAGTCTTTGAATATCATAAGTCACTAATAAAAACAAAATCAACTAATTTATTTATTTTATTATTTATTTAAAATTCATACACTATAGTGCACAAAGGTGGACTTAATGCTACATGTCATTCTCTACCAGTCAACGTAACTTTATTAGAAAGAATAATTAAATGGGGTGCAACGAAAAAAAACAATAACTAAACTTTTGCAAACACGTTTAAACCTAATTTTAGGTAGCATAATCAAATACATATCTACCAAGAAAAATACTTAGCATAATATATCAAAATATTACATGAAAAATATGTATTCTATATAGTTATTCTGCATACATAAATACAAATATTACAGTATTTACTTAAATATATATAAATATACAAATACACATGCATATGACACAAATATACATCTATATAACTACATACAAAAATTAAACAATAAATAATATCTGACAACACTACTGTGATAAATAATTGAAAAGGGAAAGTTTGAGGGAAAACTTAGTTAAGCTATTTCTGATTTCAACAGGAAGAATGTTCCAAAAACAAACAGCTTGGAAAGTGAAAGACTTGGATACAAAATCAGTACGACAGAGTGGAACTTGAAGGATAGGATTATCTTTGGAATGCAGTTGCCGAGAACGGGTTAACTGTTGGAATTGAAATTTAGATTTGAGATACTGCGGCGTATGAGGGTTGTAAAATATATTAAATAAGGTACAAATCATTCTTAATTGTCTGCGTTGATGAATGGGAAGCCATTTGAGTTTTTTCCGATAAGATGAAACATGACCATATTTCCTTAAACCAAAGACAAAACGGATGCAGTTATTAAGCATACGCTCTAATCGGCCCAAAAGACTTTCATTGAGGTCACTAAAACAAACATCGGCATAATCAATAATTGGAAGGATAAGTGTCTGTACTAGTAGAATTTTACTTGTGGTAGGCAAGAAATTTTTGTGGCGATTTAGAGAGTGTAAGGCAACATTAACTTTAAGGCACACTTCGGAAATATGTGGTGTCCAAGTAAAAGTTTTATCAATAAGAAGACCAAGATCTTTTACATGCGAATGAAATGGGATATCTAGTTGTTATAGACTATATGATTAATAGAACTCCAATCCAAGTTAACAATTGGCCGAGAACTACCAATAATTATTGCTTGGCATTTATTAGGGTTAACTAATATTGACCTAAAAGGGGTTACTTAATGGATTATTGCGAAACAATGTTGCTGATGAAATGGCAAGAGCCATAGCAGAAAAAATTCAGAACCAAGATTTTTTTACACCTAAATATTAATAGTTTGCAAGTATAGAAGTCAACATAATATTTGACTCCAATTTCCAATTTCCATAATATCAAAGTTAAAAAATAGCCCTACAAAACCAATAACACTTCAACCATTAAATAAATAAGTTCAGCGAATATTTACACATCTATCTTCTATCTTATCTATATATATATATAAATCTCGTGTCACAATGTTTGTCCTCAATGGACTCCTAAACCACTTAACCGATTATAATAAAATTTGCACACCATGTGCAGTTTGATGAAACTTGAGAATAGGATAGCTTACATCTCAATTTATCGCGGGCGAAGCCGCGGGTAACAGCTAGTATATTATATAATAGAAAGTTGTGTAAGTCAAACTATTTATAAATCAAGAACAGCTGAACCGATTAGACTAAAAATTGATAGGGAGGTAGCTTAGAACTACAACAAACATAGGATACTTTTATTACCATTTGACTGTAAGGAAACTACGAAAAACATAAATTTTATTCTTTCCCATACAAAACTGAACAGGTGGAATGAAGTTTGCTGAAGCAGCTAGTAAAACATAAAAGAACAGCATATTCTAAAGGAAATCTAAAGATGTCATCACAGAAATAAACAGGAAACTTATAAAAAATATTAGCAGGTGTTTTAGAGGTTCACTGCAACACACATCTCCACAAGATTGAAATCAGCGACAGTATACTATGCGGAAATGTCTAACCATAGCTTGCAAAGCTGTGATAAAAGAATAGGATCAGCACCTTAATAGGTCGGAGGCAATGCAACCAATGAACAATGAAACCACAGGTAATAGCAGAGTCTACTTGCTTTCTAAGGAGAGCTGGGATGACTGGAATAGCCTTAAAAGTCTGTGCAATGAATTATGCACACTAAATCTACGTGCTTATTCCAACGTTATTGTATGGAAGCGAGAGTTGGGTATGTCAGAAAGAGCATGAAAGTAGGATAAATGCGGTCGAAATGAGAGCACTACGGAAAATCTGTGGTGTAACGCTCGCTGACCGCATTCGTAACAGTGAAATCCGAGAAAGAGTGGGATTGAAAGAAAGTGTTGGTGTTAAAATGCGAAAGGGCATGCTCCGCTGGTTCGGTCATGTGGAAAGAATGAGATGATGAAAGATTGACCAAGCAGATATACAATACGAATGTGGATGGATGTAGGTACTCGGGGAGACCAAGGCTGACATTTCACGATCAGATCAATCGGATATTATCCGAGGGTGGTGTCAAGAGTCTCCGAAACCGGCGTGTTTGTATGAAAAGGGTTATGAATGTGAAGGAACAAGACAGGTTTGTCAGGATCGTGAGGTCTGGCACTCGATACTCTCTGACTACCCCGTAAGGGACTTGGCGTGAAGAAATGTATGTATGTAAATCTACGTGCAATTGATACTTTGAACTGTGAAAAATTCACTGTCGGTCAACGTCACTCTGCATAATGCTACGCCTTAGTACTTTTCCATCAATATTCCTTCAGAAACAATAACATATTACATACAAATTATGCATAATGCCAAATGGATAACAATTACATGGAAGTATAATTTTCGTCGTATTTTATTTGCTGTTAATAGGACTGTTTGTGTCGTTGGTTGTTTTGACCCGTTTTAACCACACTTTTTTTAAATTTTTCTATTGAATACAAAAATATTGTCATGACTTGTTTAAAAAACCGGCTATGTGCTACGTCATTTCCATAACTTTTATGATTATTTTAAGGTAAAGAAAAGTAAAAAATACTTTGTAATTATAAATACAAGCATCAAATTTCTATTTTTTTGCTAGGTATACAAAAAATAAAAATCAAACTTACCCCGACATGTTGCTGGAATATTTGCCCAAGATTGAAGTTGGATTACAAATATCAATAGATTTACTATTGCAAGTTACTACTAATATCACTTTTTAGCGCAACATTGATAACTCAAAAACTTTCAATACATGGTACTTTTTCGCTTAATATGTATTGAAATCAGGAAGAAAATAAACTTTTGGCAAAACAAATTTCACCGCTCTCGAAATACCAAAGAAGTCAGAACTGTCTAATATAAGTGTATTATCTATGGTCAGAACAATCGAAATACCTTCAATCAGTGACAATCAGTGATGCCACCTTGCAAAACGAAAAACCGCCATATTTGGTCACAAATCTTCCTATAGAATTCAAGATAGAAAATTCACTAACATTCCATAAAATATTACACACAACGCACTACATGTAAATTAATTGAATTGGGAACATAATGTGCAAAACGAACATAACATACATCGACCACACATCCCACTAGACGCCTATTCTTTACAATTTTGCTTTGAAACAATTCTGGCAAATAGCTGAGGTGCGGGGAAGCGAGGAACTGCTTTCTTATTGGCCTTTGCAATGACAACACGTCATATTTATAAACAGATATGTAAGATTAGGGATGAGACATATTTAATACGAACAATATAATTTATCGATATGCCTTTTATTTTATGAAGTATTTATTTATTTTATTAATCAGGCTTCCCAACAGTTGTTACAATAATCTAATTTACACATATTAAAAATAACAAATAACCAATTGCACAACATCTTACAGGTAAACACATAAAACTCACACATCTATTTCTTTACAGAAACAATTAGTTATTATTGATAAATTAATATAAATTTATTATATAAAAAAATTCGATTTGATTAAAAAATAAACATATATATTTACTTAATTAAAACATGCAAAATCATTCACATAACATTTTTTTCTTAATTTTAACTTTTGAATCAGAAAAAAACATCAAAGTTACCACAATATTTGTTAAATAATTTCCAAAACAAGTCTACATCAAGCCATAGGCGCCTCTTTTCAAGTGAAATCACATTTAATTTACTTAACTTTTCTTTGTAAGAATAACATTTAGCTGAAAGCTTGAGACAATAGTACAAATGGTTAACAAATATTTTTGTATTCTTTCCAATCTTAATGAATGGTTAGAAAAATGTGGGCGCCATACTACGCTACAGTACTCTAATTTACTTCTAACGAAACTGTAATAAAGAACCTTTTTAGTGCTAACATTGCGAAATTACTTACTCTTACGTATAATAAATCCCAAATTTTCGAGCGCCTTATTGGTTACATTTTGTATGTGTTTATTCCAAATGTCAATTTACTATCTCAAACTATACCGAAATCTTTAATAGAATCCACCTCAGATAGGACAATACCCTTAATAGTGTAACAAGAAGAAATGGTGTTAGTTTTACGAGTAAATTTTATGTAATTTGTATCAAATTGAATTGTTTTTATTCATTCGAGTAATTCCCACCTGAACTACAGAATATGGTTGAAATACTGTAAACAAATTAGTTTTAAAATTGTCCCAGCCCTTTGAAAGTTTTATAACATACTGACCTAACATAGCCTATCGGAACCAGTCTTGAATTTATATCACCCAGATAACCACCTAATGCACTTAAAAGAGTTCAATAAAATCGGCTCAACTATTTATGTATATATATTTATAGCCCTCTACCGCAGAAGTTCAGTTGTCCGGGTCCGCTGACTAAAATAGATCACCGGCCCTTCTGCCAGGCACCTCGTAAGAGGCGAGCTCAGGTAAAACAGGTAATTGTCAACAAAATCACTGGTGATACAGTGGTGTGCAGCAACTTCCCTGGGTAGTTATAAACCGCCTTACCCATTCCTGCCGCTATAATGACAGTGTCACATTCCGATTCGGAGGGTAGGGAAGCCAGTAGATTTGCACAATAGGCCTTAAATTCCGACCATGGGACAGCAACGCACCTGTAACATCAATGGTGTCTATAGGTCATGATTATCTGTTACCATTAAGAGAGCCGTTTGCTTGTTCGCAAACGACTTTGACTTCTCACATAAAAAAGAGTAATTATCCAGAGGCCAACTCAAAAGTACACACAGTAAGAAGTTATTTATTGTTTCTGTCAGTGCTTAAATTTATCGATAAAATACATAAATACCTACATACAATACCGGTACAATACCGGTATCCTATTCAGGATAAGTAAATAAAAATATCGATAAAATAGATTTGCACATTAGTCCATCACCAGCTGTATGCAAACGAAAGTGATAGCTTGAAAATCACATGTGTAAGAAAGGGATATAAACACGCATCGAACAGTGAAGGACCAGTATATAATGAACTCCGATATATATTAAATAATTAAAAATGTAATTATGAATGTTATTATTTTTAATTAATCTACGGAAAGTTGTACCATCTTTTCGGTAATTTGAAGTCCGGCTGTCTTTATCGTACCATTTAATTGAAGGAACAGTCATTTTATATCAATTTTTTTTTACTTTTTATACAATAACGCGACAATGTTTACAGGTCACAAACCTAGTCGATACTGTTCATATTTTTTTAAGTAATAAGCTACATTAGAACAATTACACTTATGTGTTGACACAACCGTGTTGCCTTATATGCGGTGTCTATTGGGATGTGTGGTCGATGATAGCATACTAACATGGACAGTTACTCTATGATACTAACATAAACTTGCTCAATATAAACTTTAACCCTTTACTCATTACTGCATAGAATTTTGCGGGGAAAAAAATATGACAGTTTTGAGTCTGAGGAACCCATAAAAAATAAAAAAAGCTAACAATCATTTTTGATTTTTTTACGTATTTAAAAAAAATGCATATAATAAACCATATTATTATATCGCGTGACTAGATCCAGAATGATAAATTTATGTCGCATATTGAATTTAGCATTCTGGCTCTTGCAGATAGCGTCCTTTCTATTATTTATAAACTATAATACAATTTTATGTATAAACTTATGAATAAAACACAGGATTTAATAACATTCAATTTATTTTGAAAAAACCTAAAACAATCTTTTATAAGTCAAAATCAATTAACCCAAAACAACATTAATAATTTTAATCTTCCCCTATGGAAGTAGTACTGGATCCGGAGGAACATGGAACTGTTGGAAAAAAAACTATTTTTATTAATACAACAATACAATACAAATGTGTGGTATAGACATTTGAGATCCTAAATCTATGAAGTGTAATCTCCGCTTTCATTCCTGCATCTTTGTCTTTTATTGGTCCACTCTGGTTAGTGATGAAAACCATCTTCTGCAACTTCTCTTGTTGGCCACTCGAACTTTCGTTTGTTTTTTTTTATTTGAAGTGCCTCATCTTTTGCCATTATAGGCCTGCCTCGTTTTCTTGGCATAAAATGTGGGAATCTTTCTTGGTCAAAACTCAGGCGATTGCCAATTTGAAATCAAGAAGTTGCGTATATATTTCCCAAGCTATGCATGTGTATGGAAATTTGAAAAAAATGAAGGTTTACTGCAGTTTCTTCAATTTTTACAATTATTAGAACTAGTTTAATTGACAAAATTAAATTCAAAGTAAAATATTCAATAAGTTTTTAAAAAAATCGTTTTAAAGACAAATCTACTCACCTGGGCTCTATCAACTTCAAACTCCTACAGCTTGTTTCTTTATGGATAGCGCCCACTGTTGACGGGGAGGAGCGCGTCGAGCCGGTGCGCATCGCATTGCAAAGCCCACTGTTTGGCCCACTGCTGTGGGCTGGGCCGCATCGCGTCGGCGCGGATTTTTGTTACTCTGCGAGGTTAGAATGAACACCGTCGTCTTGACACGAACGTTTCGTTTTGGCCCGCATTGAAATGTCAAACTAAAAAAACGTAGAACGTTAATGCCAAACAAAATGTGACGTCGGCGATAGACGATAGTAGGTCATGAAACGTTAGCGAATGATTGACATTGTTAGAAATTCGTAGAATAATGTGCCCGACACTAAAATTTGAGAGATGAATTCGTTTTGGAAACGAAACGAACGGTCGTTTTGCCTGCGATCGTCTTATATGCCACGTTTCTAGAACTAATTTTCAGCCGCGTTTCCCGTATGTTTCAAACTTATTATTCACGTAATTTTCCATATACAGATTGCCGGTTTTGATTACATTTTTGTTTATTTTTTCTTTTCTTGTTTTCTTTCTTCTTATTACTTTTTTTATACTACGAATGAATTATTTTTGCTCCTCCAGTTTTCTATCTTCTGCAATATTGAGTATCACGAATTGTTACTTATTTTATTTATTTATTTATTTTCATGATATTGGAAGGCAAACAAGCAGATGAATGTCTTGATGGCAAGAAATTCACGCCGCCCAGAGACACCAAAGGTGGAAGGTAAAGGTGCATTACCAACCTGGGACCGGGATATCAGGCCTCGAGCAAACGGCTACCGGCTACCTTATTCTCCGAAAGGGTACACGTCAACGGCAAGCAACGTTTGATAAATTTGATTTTTTTAAGAAGGATACCTACAAATTCTTTGCTACAATAACTATAATCTAGGACTAATGCCAGATGCATAAAAAAAAGAAATTGACGGTAAGCATTTGACAATTTTTACGTCGTTTCTATAAAGACCATTGACCTCTAAGTTTATGGACATGAAATACCTACGAAGAAAGCCTGCCGTCGGCTACTCAATATGGCTGCCATTTTGACATTATAAGACTGTCCAGAAAAAGCAGAGTACCGATATCGATACATGATCCATTAGTGACGATTGATAGTTAGGTTTAGGCAAATAGATAAGAATTATTA
>NJDC01001863.1:213532-224488 GCA_002245475.1 Calephelis virginiensis | reverse complement strand
GATGTCTCGGGCTGAGCACTCTGCTCGGCCCACAAAGCCCGGTGAAGTTGTAAAAACCGCGAGGTTGGCAACACATTAGTCATTCCAAAAAAAAAACAATTACAGTAAAGAGATAAATATGGTGAGGTGGCAGCACCGACACTAACATCTTTTTTTTAATAACTACCATCTACTTATCAGAGCATTTCTCGTATTTCATTGGATAAACATGTAATTCGTACCGTAAATATTCGTTATTTTATTGTAAAATATTAAAATATTACAACGTAATTTGTTTCCAAAATGATATTTAAGTTTCTTCAATATTTTTTTCTAAACTGAATAGTTTGCGCGGGAGACACTTTAAAAGTAGTAAATTGTATCCCCTCTGTAACTTCTAAACTAAGAGAACGATAAATCTCAAAAATATGTACTATGAGGTAAATTGCCATGTAAACTCCCATCGAAAATTGATTCGAGAGAACGAGATCTAGAAAATGTTTTTTTAAAAGATACTGCAAACGCTAACACTTGAAATAATTGTACTTAACTGTTATGACAGTTACATGACATGGTTATGACCAGTTATGACAGTGCGCTGTGTAGTTAAGAATCTCGCAACACATACTAAATCTATGCTCGCAACCTTTTAGCTATAGTAAACGGTGGCCATTCAAATATAATATCTTTGAGATTATGAATCTGCGCTAATCGCAGAAATGATGTAAACTGCAATAATTCTATGGTGTTTAAGAAAAATGTATTGAACTAACCTGAAAAATCATTTTTTATGTTATGATTGCTGCTGAGGAACCTTTCACGGGTGAGTTTGACTCGCACACAAGCGCTCGTATTTTTTCCAATCGGGAAAAGCCCATTTTCCGTCCATACAAGTCATAAACATACAATAAAACCTTATCATGTCACATCAGACCTTTGAATATTAAAATACTCAAAGTCTCAGACGCAGCGCTCACATACATTTTGGGTCGGAACGGATTTTTTATTCAGGATAGAGGTACGTAGTAAAAGTGTTTCTGAAGTTTTGTCTTCGCTCCGCTCCGCTGTCGAACTCGAACCTCGCGTTTGTTTGGTGTAGTTAAGCGTGTACGCTAGCCACTCGACCAACGTGGCGGTCAAAAAATGCTGAAAATGTTGCCCATTTTTGCTGTCCTTAATTGCCCATTCTTAGTCGCTTCACTTAATTTTTCTTAAATATCTTCAATGTAAAAAATTCGCTGTTTTAGTTTAATTCAACGATTAGTAAACATATTATCTGTATTGATAAAATATCAGAATATAAATTACAAATTTGATATTTTATTTTGTAATGGCAATTGTGCGACAGAGATCCAATCCTGTAATGAGAGATCTTCACATGCCACATTTTCTCTATTGAATAATGTCAGAGCAATTTAGACTTTACTAGCGGCCCGCCTGGCTTCGCATGGGTACAAAATATACACTTAAACCTTCCTGTTCAATCACTATATCTATTTAAAAAAATCGCATCAAAATCCGTTGCGTAGTTTTAAAGATATAAGCATACATAGGGACAGAGGAAATTACTTTGTTTTTGCTATGTAGTGATTAGGATTATTGAGCATAATGTAATTTATAAAAAAAAAGTGATTGAGTGAACTTGAACACAATATTTACCGCGAGTTATTAATATTTAGTTAGTAATAAACAACAAATTATTTTATCGGATTCGTTAAATGTTAATAATCTACTGGTATTGTGTTCAAGAGTATCTAAAATTATATATCCGATTCTAATTTCCAATTTCCATAAAATCGAGATTCAAGAGTAAGCCTGCAGGTTTACGGCCAATATTAATAATCAATCCTAATTTAAAACTTGCTGTCCTAGATTGATATTTTGATCCATTTTTATGTTATCGCTTGCCAATAACATATCTGTGGACAGGATAAATATGGCAATTAGGTATGGGATAGGCCGCCGGATACGCAACTATCTAGATTGCTTGAAATCCATTAGATTGAGATTCATTATTAACATTGGCCGTTAGTTAGTTGAGCGTTTTAAAGAGTTTAATCTATCTACAGCTTTATTGACCGCCTCGTTGGTTGAGTGGCTAGCGTACACGCCGAATTACACTGACCAACTGGTTCCCGACGAGAGCAGACATTTGTGTTATGAACATTTAGGTGTCTGCATTTCCGGGTCTGGGTGTTTATTAAATTTATTCTGGTTTCTATTTAAGTATTTTTATATGCTAGTATCGTTGACTTTATTTGCTTACTTTGGGGTTAGATTCAATTTGTGTAACATGTCTGGAAATATTTATTTATTTATTATTTATTTATTTATTATATATCTACATGCATGTTTTCTAGACAGCAAACAAAAATACGGAAATAGATAATCGTGGTCTTTTGACACTATAGATGTTGTAGGTGTATCGCTGTCCTGTGGTTGGGGTGTTAGGTAATAGGTCAATAATTGTGCAGATGTACAGGCAGCCCTACACTCCAGACCAAAACACAACACTCTCGTTATGACTGCAGTATAGTTGCAAATCTGGACGAGTTGGTTGAAGCACGGCAATCTACTAGCAGTGATCATTTTGTTTGGGACTATTTAACCTGTGCTCGCCTCTCGCAAGGTGTCTCGTTGGAATGCAGATAGTCTATTCATCATAGAAGATCTGGACTAACACAGGAAAAATATAAACATATATGTAGAATGTTACTTTTCATATTTTGGTATGAGTCGCCTCTATCTGATTTGTGAATGGATATGTATGGATTTGGTTCTACATGTTGATTTTATTTATTTACGACATAGTATTTATACATGTATTATGATATTTATATTGTGTGTAACCGGTGATGACATATGGAACTGCGACTTGGTCGTTAAATGTGGGCCTCTTAAATAAGCTCAGAGTCGCTCATCGTGCTATGGAGAGAGCTATGCTCGGTGTTTCTCTACGAGATATGATCGAGCGAACGAGAGTAACTGACATAGTTCAGAGAGTCAGCAAGCTGAAGTGGCAATGGGCAGGCCACATTGCTCGCAGAACTGACAACCGTTTGAGAAGAAAGGTTCTCGAGTGGCGTCCCCCAAACCGGAAGACTTAGTGTTGGACGACCGATGACGACACGGTGCACTGATGATCTGGTCAAAGTAGCGGGGAGTCGCTGGACAAGCGGCTGGTGACCGTGACTTGCGGCGCTCTTTGGGGGAGACCTATGACAAGCAGTGGACGTCTTTCGGCTGATGACGATGATGATGATGATTTATGTAATATGTTCCAACCAACCAAGTGAATATCAATGGCTACGACAAGCTGAATCGTAAGCTTGAAAAGTTAGCGAAGCATAATTTTAAACATATATTGTGGAAAGTACAAACGTTGTGAATAAATTGTTTAGCGAAGCATGTTACTTTGTCTTCCGAAATTTGCGTTATTAGTTGTCTTACAGCAATAAAAAAACGAAACAGCGATAAATTCGTTTTGCTGCTGTTACTTCGAAATTATCTTTCAGTCGCGACGTGGCCGTGGTATCCAATGAAATAGTTAAGATTCGGTTTTTACAGTTTTACTGCGCTTAATTATCTTACATTAAAAATATTAAAACACTTTATTGAGATGTATTTAATTATGTATTTGACAAATCGATAGTCGTAGATATTTGTGAATACAGTTCTTTAAGATTAGAAACGCCTTCTTGGTTAGAACCTTTATTGACAATAATTTCATGGAACATCTGATCCCATTCACCATTATAATGATCTTGAATATTTTTCTAAAAAATATTAAACATACATTAATATCGTTTTTTAGCTAGATTGACAAAAAGAATAATATGTAAGTGTAGTACATTTCTTTTTATATGATATTGGAAGGGAAACAAGCAGACGGATTTCGTGATGGTAAGAAATTCACGCCGCCTAGAGACACCAAAGGTGATAATGGTGCGTTGCCAACCTGAAGCTGGGATGTTAAGCCTCAATCAAAAGTGAGTTACCGAACCTGTACACGTCAACGGCAAGCACTGACGTTATGGCAGCAGCAATAGGTAAGGCGGTGGTACCAATTCAGGCCAGTCGCTGCAAAACTCTACCATCTAGTCAGATGTCACGGCGCTAATGACAGTAAGCCTATGCTCGCCTTTTACGAGCTGCCTGGCAGGAAGGCAGTTAGTCTATTCTGCAAAAGAAGCCCGGACCAACACGCGGATAATGTACATAATATAATAGTGGTTATTTTGTTATGCACTAACTAAAAATTAGGTTAACGGACCAAATCTACCCTGAATCCAAAAAGCATAAAATTTGTACAGTATTTTTTTATATATATTAGATATCACAATATCAGTTTCTAACGGACGCTTGGTAATTTAAATATATTTCAGAAAAAAGAGCATCACGATTTTATTCACGGTTGAAGTTTAAATTACTTTTCTATTTTGACAATCTTTGACGGTATGAACTATACAAAAACTTTTTCGTCTGTCTTGAATCGACAAATTTGTTTTTAAAAACTTCAAACGAGAACAGTTAACGTTGGATTTGACTAAAATAATTAATGACTTATCATAAAAAATATTCAAAACACTATAACAATAATAAAAGTTCTTCAAATTATTATAACTAGTGGTCGCCCATTGGTTGAAATTCGACCCTAATAAGAACGCCATCTTCATTTCTAAAGACCAACTACATTGTTTCCAAACTTTTTAGTGCGCCATCTGTGATCTTTTATAGTTATCATCAATATATTTGTTTGGTGTGTCAAATGAATGGTAGAGTGGGTAATGTTTTATTTGTTGATTTAATGTGCTTTATAAGCATCATTATTAAAAAATATTAGCGTTCTGCCCTTCTCCTACACATAAACTTAAAGTGTGCCAAATTTTATGCTCCTGCGTCCGCGCAATTTTCGTAAAAATGGGGTCCAAAGTTTTGGCATCCTAAATATATCCTAGAAGGCTGTACAAAGTGTGTACTTTGTCAGAATTTTAAAAAAACCGGCCAAGTGCGAGTCGGACTCGCGCATGAAGGGTTCCGTCCAATCATGAAGTAGTAAATTGCAAACCTATAAGTAGGTTTTCGATACACATCCGGGCAGCATGACAACGCTCGCGACTGAAATATGCTTAGAAAAGGATTAATGAAAATGGCTTGTTAATATGAAATCATTATTACAAAGAGTGATATTGATAAAACATTTGCCTACAGTTACGTTTATGGCATAACTAGCGGCCCGCCCCGGCTTCGCACGGTTATGAAATATACATATAAAACCTTTCTCTTCAATCGCTTTATCTATTAAAAAAAGCGGCATCAAAATCCGTTGCATAGTTTTAAAGATTTAATCATAAAAAGGGACATAGGGTCAGAGGAAGCGGCTTTGTTTTATACTTTGTAGTGAAGCGATAACATTAATGCAGCTCATCGTCCTTTTAAAACAGTGAACAGCAGCATATTTTTTGAACTTATAAGAAGCCGGCTAAAATTCTGACTTATTTTCATCCAGGAACATTTATTTATTTTTGAACTAAGTTAGAGACTTGCGACTTTAGCGACAACTTTCTAAAAACAAAGTTCATTGTTTACGAACTTGTTTATTGTTTTTGTTACGAGCAGCTACGGTTACTCAAGTGTGCAAATTAGCTTCACGTTGCAGATGCTCCCACTTCGCATCCTGCGGCTCAGGTTCCTAGTGCTTAGGTTTGACCGCAAAAATATACTACACTTCACCATTTCTGTTATTTGTCCACTGCTGGACAAAAGCATCGAATTAAGGTAGAAATAAACTGAGCCCACGTATACTACGCATGCATTGTAACGTGGGAGAATAGGCGTGCACACTGGTCCCACGTATGGAACGTACAAATAACATCAGACGTTGTTCTGACTTCATTGTACATGTTTTCTAATTCGAAAAATTGATTTGAGGATAATTTATTGCCTTTGTTCTTTTTAAGTTAATATGACCGTGTTCCGAAAATAAATAAAAAAAGAAAAGAAGACATTGGGTACAAGAAATAAATTCTCCTCCCATTAAATTGTTGTTGACGGTCCTTCTCCGACGACGTTTCATCAGTCTGACGCATCGCGCATTCGTACGATCTAGATCGCAGAAACACACCTGACGCGTAACGCATTATCCCCCTTTACCTTTCTCGCGCCGATCTAGATCGTCAGATCTACCGTGTACGCGTGGGACGCGTACGATAGTGTTGCGTAAGATAATGGAGTTTCTAAGCCACATGTTTTCATATAAATTCAAGGGTGTTCTACATCGTATACGTTGCATAAGTGGGCTCAGTTTGTTTATACCTTAAAGAGTATTTCTAGATCGTAAGTATGCGCTACGCGTCAGACACAGTCAGAAACGTCGTTGGAGAAGGAACGTTACCAACAATTAAATAGGAAAAGAATTTATTTCTTGAACCCAATGTTTTCTTTTTTTTTATTTTGTTTTCGCAACACGGTCATACTCAAATAAAAATAACAATAGCAATAAACCATTTTCAAACTTATTTTTTGTATCAGAAAACATTGTACAATAAAGTCACAACAACATCTGATGTCAATATTGTACGTTCCTATATGTGGGACCAGTGTACACGCCTACTCACCCACGTCGTAATACATACTTAGTATACGTGAGCTCAGTTTGTTTCAGTACTATAGTTGTTCTGTGTTTGTTTCTACCTTTAAAATAGCTCGGTCGTCAGCATCATGTCAATAATAATCTACGCTTACATTTAAGTAATTTACATTAATTAAATAAGAACCTCAGCAAACGCCACGTCATCTATATTATGGTCATTCGTAACTGACGGTAAAACGCAATTGAGTGAGTTACATTCCTTGCTGCCTTCCGATATTACTGACTTGTCTCTATCTTCATTGCTTATATTAAATTCTGCTAATAATTCTCTACCATTATCCTCAGAGGTCACTGCATCCAAATCAGGCATACTCAGGAATTGAGAATTGAAGTTTTCTTGGGTTTGTTGATTGGAGTCGTCAGAAAAGCTCATAAGGTTGCCTTGATGTATATTTCTGGATAAAACAATAAATGTATATGTTGGTTCTGTGATATTTGCTAATTCAACTAAGGTCAAACAAATTCAGAGGTCCGTTACATATCTGCAATACTAATATTCCTACGATTTCCTACGGTTTTTCGAATATTCCTACGCCAAGTATGTAAAAGTAGTTTGGGTGTTCTCATAATGTTAAGTGTACAGTCACTTGTATATTTGCTATATCGAACGATAACGTCCAATGCTTTTTCATTCAAATAAAAGTTCCGATTTCTGCCCGCACAACTCAATATTACCTAAATATATTGAACATTTCTGTTTCATTTACGTTTTAAAATTATCATTAGAAGCCCTTATTGATTCCCCAAGGATCAAAACCATATCATGGCGAGGGTAGTACCTTGGCTTTTCTTGTAGCCCCGGGGATACTTATTGGACCAGAATGACTGCTCCTCGATACCCTACTGCAGTCAAGAGAGAATGCAAGGAGCAAGCAGCAGACTGTGGGATATTTGAACCACGTGGGGTGGCTGGAAAAGCTGCAGAGGACGAAGATGCGCTATGTTATCTTGGTCACCCTGTCAAGTTATTGCAATGGTTACGGGATGCCTGTTGCCACTGAGACCCTGAAGTAGTCAGTGCCGTGCCTTGGCGCATCATTTCTGATAATTTGTGGCCCAGTTTAAGGTTTGCGTGTTACAATTCCCCCGAAACATCTCGACAAAAACCTAATTCGAGTTTGAGCTTAGTTTTAAAATATGGCTACGGCCTGTTTTCACCGGGTCGGTCTGGATGAAACAAACAAAATATACCATGCATATTTTTAGAAAAATAACATTCAAAATTACATAAATTATTTGTGATGTGGATGTAGGTACCCGGGGAGACCAAGGTTGACATTCCACGATCAGATCGCGCGGATATTATCCGAGGGTGGTGTCAAGAGTCTCCGAAACCGGCGTGTTTGTATGAAAAGGGTGATTAATGTGAAGGAAGCTAGACAAGTTTGTCAGTATCGTGAGGTTTGGCACTCGATACTCTCTGCCTACCCCGTAAGACTTGGCATGAAGCTATGTATATATGTATGATTTATGATATTGGGACAATTTGAAAAAGTTGTTATGCATACCCAATGTTAATAGCATCACTATCTTGAGCTTGATCACGGCTTGCCTTTTCCGTGGGATCTGTGTACCGTAACACAATACATAGGCCTATATTATATTTTATTAAAACAGCAAATAAACTCAAATCACAACCTAACTACTGCCACTTTGTCACAGCAAACTAATAAATAAATCAATAAATCTTGCGTCTAATCAATAATTAATAAATCGCCTATGTGGTTTAGCGGTATGGCGTCGGACTTGACTACTTGAGGTCCTGGGTTCAATCCCCAGGTCAAACAACAAAAAAATTGTGTATTTAAAATTTCCAATAAAAATAATGCTGCCCGGGATTGGATAAGTGCCCGGTTGGTGATAGGCTTGCCACCTATCACATTAGTGTCCGGCTAGTCGTGGGTGCCCTGGCTGTGCCTCTGCCAACCCTTTCGGGGATATGGGCGTGAAGATATTTACTTAACCTTATGTATTTATTTGAACTTGATTTAAATTTAAGCGCTATTGATGATGGAGTAAATCAATAGGAATCAAGGAAAAAGAATGTGTGTGTGTTAAGGATTTCGAATAAACAAAGAAGACATAGAATTAAGAGGACAAGTGGTCGCCCATTGGTCGAAATTCAACCATCAATTTTAATATCTTGTTAATAAGAACGCCATCTTCATTTCTCAAGACCAACTACTTTGTTTCAAAACTTTTAGTGCGCGATCTGTGATCTTTCATCGTTATCATCAATATATTTGTTTGTGTGTGTCAAATGCATGGTAGTGTGGGTAATGTTTTATTTATTGATTTAATGTACTTTATAAGCATTATTATTGAAAAAAAAAGCGTTCGGCACTTCTCCTACACTTAAACTATAAGTGTGCCAAATTTCATACTCCTCCGTTCGCGCAATTTTCGTAAAGAGGGGTCCCAAGTTTTGGCATCACATATTAATATATAAATAACGTAACCTGTGATGGAGTTATTGGTATGTTGATTCTCACTATCTTTTATAAACCAGTCGAGTTCTCCAGTTTCATCATTTTCGCAAAACTCGTCATTTGTATCTAGAATTCAGAGAAATATCGGAAATCATTCAAATCCATTCCTTACTAAAGCTGACTGTTTTATGCTTTTTAAATACGCTAAGCATATTTTTATACAATTTCTTTATTAGTGTTCCCACTAACGTAAACCGTATTTTTTAGAAGTAGAACCGATAAACGGGTCGTAGTAGACAATCGGATGATGCAGGTACTGCGTTACACGATTGTAATCCGTACGTATTATTTTTCTGTACTGATTATCGGACGTGGGGGGAACCCTTGGACAGCACAAACTTTTAACGGGAGGTATTGGAGCGCACCGCCGCGTAATAATTCGACTAACGGCTAATATTAATTACCTATCTACATATAAGGTATGGATGGGTACCTCTAACCTCCATAATATAAGGATAGGCTTTCTAGTTTTGTAAAAGTAAAAGCAGGTACATGTAAATAATTGTATAATACAAAGAAAAATAGTACAATCATTCTGTAAGCTTTAAAATTTTTAATATTGTATCGAAATAAAGCTAAATGTAAATATAGGTAATTTCTCATAACTATATTTACATTTGGCTTATATGTGAGTTTATGTACTTAATTGAAACATAAACATTGTTATAGTGAAGTTGTCACACCCGCATAAACCTTTACAAGGTTTTTGGTTGTGGAGACAAAAGTACATGAGCACCGGCAGCAGGATGCAAGGGGGTTCAACTACACCCCCCTGTCCGAAAAGAAAGTAGATAGAAAATACTACGTGACTGAACTTGCGGGCAAGTTATTATTTTCGAGACTATGTATGTATGTTTGTGTTCGTTTGTAAATATGTATGCTGCTATACAATCACGTTTATTTTGATGTTTTATATTAGTTAACAGTATGTATAGATGGAGATGCACCCCCCTTAAAATAATCCTGGCGACACCCAAACAAATGCATGTTGTATTTATTTTCTAATATGTCAATAAAAATTAAAAAAAACTGATTGTTAATAATTCGCCAGTGTTGTATACGAGAATAACCAAAACTAAAATAATATACTGTACCTGTAGGGCTACCCCTGAACTTCATTTAAGTAATATTGGAAATTGGAATCGAGTATCCCATTTAAGGTACTCTTAAATACAATACCACGGAATTGTTAACATTTATTAATAAAAAAAATAAAAAAAAATATTAATAGTAAACAATAAACTACTTATTTTATCGGACACGTTGAATTTATTTGTAACTGAATGTTAACAATCCGTTAGTAATATGTTCTCAAGTATCTAAAATCACATTTACGATTCCAATATCCCATTCGCAAGATGTCGGGATGCAATAGTAACTTTACTGGTTTTGAATTGAGTGATTAATAATTAATATTAGCCTATGGGCAGGTACATGCCACTAAAATATAATAGACTAGCAGTTTCGCGCAGCTTTGCCTGCGTTACTTGGCTTCTTCTGTACCTATTTTGATGAAACAAAGCCTATGTCACTTAGGGATAATGTAGCATTATGATGGTAAAAGAATTGTTCAAATCGGTCGAGTACTTTTCTAGCCTATTTATTTCAAACAAAAAAAAATGAAATCTTTCTTTTTTATAACATTAGAATAGATATTACAATGGAAGAGGTAAAAGCAGTGACTAAAAACATTCCAAAAAATTCACTAGGTACCTACTGTAGTAAGAGACTTCTAGTACCGGCATGGTTTTGTAGCATTTTTTTTTAACTTAATGTCAGTGCTTGCCATTGATGTGTTCTGGTTCGGAGGGTAAGGTAGCCGGTAAACTTACTTTT
>NJDC01001863.1:143978-165342 GCA_002245475.1 Calephelis virginiensis | reverse complement strand
CGTGTTCCGGTTTGGAGGGTAAAGTAGCCGGTAAATTTACTTTTGCTCGAGGCCCAACATCCCGGCCTCAGGTTGGCAACGCACCATTACCACCTTAGGTGTCTCTAGGCGGCGAGTATTTCTTACCATGAGGAAATCCGTCTGCTTGTTCGCCTTTCAATATCATAAAAAAAAGCCAAATACACACATTAACCTAACCACAAAATAAGAAAATTAAAATCTTGAGTTATGGGTGCTAGTCAACAATACTAATAAATAAGTATGTACGAGTAGGTACATAGAAATACATAAATAGATACCAATGTAAATTCATGAAAAAAACCCGGAAAAACAGACATCTATGTTCTTGATACAAATGACTGCCCTTGTTGGAATCGAACCCGAGTCTTAAGGATGGTCGGCAGACTTCATGTATGCCAACCCCTCAACCAAAGATCAATGATATTAATATTTCATTGCTTTTTCTTCGCATACTCGACCGAAATAAGACAATAGCGAGTACTGACTTCACGACAGTAGAAAAAGTTAAAGTGGTGACCAACTACTACAAAATTTTAACTTACTTTAATTTGATTAAAATGTTATCGCATCCAGGGGCTTTACCACAAGCTCCCATAACCATAGATTTAGGATGTCCTAAATCTATGCTCATAACAGTATTATTTCAGTAATACTAATTGTCACCGGAGAAAGACAACATTATGACGTATACCATAAAGTTGCTTATAATGGCGGGCATTTAGCAAGATGGAAGTAATATTTCTATAAGCGTTCATGGTAGGGCCCCTGGTCCGCTGTGTAGAATAGACCATCTGCCAAGAGGTGAGTCCTGGTTAATATAGGTAGGTAGGTAGGTAGGTAGTGCTGGGCGTAGAGTGCTGTACAGCAATTTGCCCGAGATCCTTCATCTTACCTATTCCTGTTACCATAATAACTCTGCCTAATTCCGGCCGGGAGGGTAGTGTAGACATTCTTGCACAATTGGCCTAATATCTCTGAAACCCCGAAAACCCCGACAATTGCAGGAAAATTGAAAAAAAAAACACTTTTATTTTCCATACAAAATGTTACTAGTTGTTAATGTCAAGCGATAAGTTCGCCGTATTGGCTAGTTTACAATATATACAAACAATTATAGTTTGTTCTGGCTAAAATAATAATCTTTTTCTAATATTGTGAACATTTTATTAGGGCGAGGTTACAACACTGCTTTGTGACGTCACATCGCAAAAAATCTCTCACAGCGCACGTGGAAATTTCCGCTGCGGTATAACATTTATGCGATGACATTTTGCCGTTGCGTCTATGTATTTTACAACAGAGCCTTGAGTTGGTATATATTACTTTCGGTAAGTTACGTATAGAAATTAGGGTTCCCAAACTTCCCGGAATGCCCGGGAGACTCCGATAATAATGGCTAATCTCCCGAACTCCTGAGATGCAATGATATCTCCGGATTTTTTCTAAGTTGAAACTTACTAACATAAATAAACAATCAAACTACCGCCTTCGCAAACAGTTAAAAATATATACTTCGTTTTACTTTATTTTTCATGTAAAACCTTTTATAACTATGATAAGAACCCCGCAAATATTAGATGCCGCTCGAAATCATGTTAATATATAAGTTTATAAATAAAAATTCATATTTACACAAGTTTTCTATCGAAACTCCATCTCCGCCCCCGATTTGTTAAAATCGTTCGGGGTTAGTTCATTTGAAAGTTGGCAACCCTTGTCGAAATCTATAACACTTTTGGTCTAAAAATGTGTTTCTCTTAGTTACCAATAGAGGCGCTTTTCAAAGTTTTCATAAAAATAATTTACAGAGACGGTAGCGAGTAAACTCATGGTAATGGCTCAGATTTTTTATCGTATACCCAACTTAACAACGTAACATAATATTATACCTCGCCGTAACGCTTTTTTTTATGATATAGGTAGGCCAACAAGCAGACGGATTTCTTGATGGTAAGAAATTCACGCCGGCTAGAGACACCAAAGGTGGATATGGTGCGTTGCCAACATGAGGTCGGGATGTTAGGCCTAGAGCAAAAGTAAGTTTACCGGCTACTTTACCCTCCAAACCGGAACACGTCATGACGTTATGACGGCAGGAATGGTTAAGGCGGTGGTACCAATCCGGGCGAGTCGCTGCGAAACTACCACCATAGTCCACCACCTAGTCAGATGTCACGGTGTTAGTGACGGTAAGCCTATGCTCGCCTTTTACGAGCTACCTGGCAAGGAAGGCAGATGGTCTATTCTGCAAAGGAGCCCGGACCAACATGGGGAAAACAAAACACTTACTATAAAAGACTTCCTTCGCATAGTTTTTCCTTAAAACCATGATAGTTAATGCATCAGAGGTCATCTTTTTGCCTTTAGTCATGTAAAATTTTTCCTTCTAGGACATTGTGAATTGACTTACCTGTTTTTTTATTTGGTAACATTTTTAATACTTAAGAATTTGGTATAATTCGGTTTTAGTAATAGTATTCCTATTTACACAATATTTACATTTTTTAATTTTTTTTTGTTATTTATATTTATTTTATCTGTTTATGAAAATGAAATTTAATCATTTGCAGAATGTGTGCGTATTTAAGAGTTGTTACAGAATACTTATTCGTACCAACATACTCATATTCTACCACTTTGTGGTGTACAAATATTTAACTTAACTAAATATATTATAGTTTTTATTTTTGTTATTTATATATTTTTACTATAATAGGCTATCACTTATCAATTTTAGCAAAAATTATAACGATCAAGTTTTACCCTATTACCATACACTACCTATACTATGTTTCACTAGTAGCTTGTCTAGGCTTTCCTGTCCCGGTTTTTTTTCAGGCAATAAATATGCAATTGTTTGCATATGTTCATACCCATGTTCATCATGGGTAATGTGGGATTCTAATGGTAAGCGTCTTTCTAAACGTTTCAGTAGTTTCGGAGCCAAGGCCAGGACAAACACGCACTCAATTTTTTCCGCTTCGTGTAGTGTACTCGTAAATCATTGTTTTTCACAGCTTTACATATTTTTTGGTTTGGCTGTTAGATTTATATTCCTAACATTTTTTTTATTTCTGTATTTAGGCAAACAACCAGAAGGATTTCCTGATGGTAAGAAATTCACGTCGCCTCGAGACACCAAAGGTGGCAATGGTGCGTTTCCAACCTGAAGCTGAGGTGTTAGGACTCGAACTAAGAAAGTTTCTCTCCGAACCGGAACACGTCAATGGTAAGCCCTGACGTTATGGTGACAGGAATAGGTAAGGCGGTGGTACCAATCCGGGCGAGTCACTGCAAACTCTACCACGTAATAGGATGTCACGGTGTTAGTGACGTTAAGCCTATGCTCGCCTTTAACGAGCTATCTGGCATAAAGCCAGATGGTCTATTATTCAAAGGAGCCCGGACCAACACGGGGTAACTTTTTTATTTTGAACATATCTAATAGTCATTTTACTTTATTTTATTAACATTTGTGTGCAATAAAGAATTAAATAAATAAATACTTATCACAATGTATGAATGTCTTAAATAGAGATGAATAAATGTTCTGTTTACACTGGCATAGCAGGACACAGGACAACCTGTTTTAACTATGAATATTGAATTCTTATTTTTTAATATTCCGCTAAACTTTTTTTACATGAGTACCATATACTGCCAATAATTAAAATTACAAAAAAATATGTTGTCCCATCCGTTCTACGGTGATTCGACGAACAAGGGAAATAGATTTCTTTTGAAGCAATTTAGAAAAAAGAAAGCGGTCATATGTTCAACTTCTAGGCATATTCTTTTGACGTATGTCGGTTTCACCGTCATTTCTGAACTAATTTGGAAAGTATTTTTTATATTAAAAAAAGCGTAATTCTGAGTTGCTCACATTCCCATTCCAGGAAAATCGAGAAATATACTTGATTTTTATGTGTGTATGATGTTCTTATTGAAATCGAAGTAGATTTGTTGCAATTTAACTGCGTTTAAATTATTTATTTTGTAGATTATGTAAAAGAAAATACAGCTACGAATGGATCGTAGGTATGCACAAATTATAAAGCCTTATGTACAAATAGGTATTAGGGTTCTCCCCTGCTAGTTCAATTTTAATAAATGAAGCTTCCATCGATCCGTTTGAATGTCAAGTGTTCTTCGGTATGTGACGTCAAATCAAATGAAAAATGGCGGACGTAAGATGCAATTTACGTGCTCGATATAGCAGTGATGTAGACAGGTTAATTATGTATAAAGGTAGTCTTTTTTAGGCTGAGCGCATACTGTTGTCACAAGAGTTTTAAGACAGGTTAGTTCATTACAAAATATACGGAGAAGCTGTAAAGTTATCTAATACCCATATAAACTGCACTAACTATTCTGACTAACAATTGTTGGCTTCCCTTTTGTATTTTTACCGTGCGCACAACCACAAAACAGTCATAAGACTGTTGTGACTACGGTGTGCGCTAAGCCTTAATGCTATATTCTACAGGTTAGGTTAGATGAAAAGAAAGAGGACCTTTTTTATAGTGGGGATTGATATCATTGATACCTGCCACTTTCGGGGAAGTGGCGGGCTATGTCAGACTCCTACTGACTATAACCCTACAGTGTCCTCTCTTTCGCCAAGTACCAGGCTGTGGGGACGCTCTCGCAAACTTCCACTGCCTTGGCGGCGCTGGATCCAACAATCCTCTCTGGCAGCCCCATTCAACAGGAGACGCATATCGTCTAAAGTGGTGCACGGACTACGGAGACACAGCGTGCACCACTTCGGGGCTCCTGTGGCGACAGGTAGCCCCCGCACCTGCTGCAACCCCATCTCGACCGGGCGGCTAGATGAAAAGCCCACCCCCCTCCTCCACGGACCGCACCGCCGCCATCCCACGCGGGCTAATACTCCCTGGCCAGCACGGCCTCACACACCTGGGGGCGACTCTAGTGGCCGTAGCCGCAGAGTGAGATGGTGAATGCGAAAGCGACTCCATCTCGCTCCAACCACGCGGCGTGAGTGTCATCGTTTGGATTTAGTCGTTTGAGTTCGACATAACCTGCTGCTCTCCCCCGAGAACGGCGGGTATGCGTGGAGAAATTCCAAACGTTAAAAAAAAGGTTAGACGAAAAGCCACTACGTTTTTGATCAAAATTTTTCGTCATTGATTTATCATTAATAATCATCTGACAATGGTAGCTTTTCCATAGCATAAAACATAAAAACAACTGGCTGAGCACTCTGCTCGCCCACTAGCCCAGTGACGTTGTTAAAGTCTATAGACGTACACAACAGCAGTCATTTCCAAAAAAAGCAATGCAGTTGTCATGGTCAAATCAACTTACATTGATATTTACAGACAAGAATACAAACAAATGACAGCAGAAGAGCTACTGAATCATTTTACTGAACCAGTTCTCACAAAGCTAGATTTTTTTAAAATATTGATTTACTGTCGGTCAATCATGAAAGTGCTGTTTTGCCAGTGATCTCGGGTTTACGTCAAATTATTAAATCAAATTTTTGAAGACATTTATTAACTTTTTTACCCAAATTGCAAATGGCTAATATTTATAAAAATGCTAGTTTTGTGAAAAATAATACTTATAATCGACAGAGTAAGCTAAAAGTTTACATTTACTTTTCAAACTAATGAAAAAAAACAAATGAATTAATGAATTTGAATGTCAAAATTTCACCCCGCGGTGTAAACAGGTTTCGAGTTATTAATTATTTGCCTATAAGTAATATTTTCCCGTAGATTTCTTAGAAACTTAATGTGACCTAACAAATATTTATTTTTATTTTTATGATATTGGAAGGCAAACAAGCAGACGGATTTGATTTTAAACATTCACGCTTCATAGAGACACGTTGCCAACCGGAGACCAGGATGTTAGGCCGCGAGCAAAAGTCAATTTACCTAATTGTTACCTTATCTTCTAAACCGGAACACGTCAACAGCAAGCACTGATGTTATGGCGGTAGGAATAGGCTGAACGTTATGGCAGGAAGGGAGGTCTATTCAGCAAATGAGGCCGGATCAACATGGGGTACGACATGACATCCATGATGCAAATTATAGGCTCCTTTCCAGTTTTTTTAAAGACAGTTCAGTATTGATACTTTAAAAAAAAACAAAAAAAAAAGATTAATATCAACAGACGCAAAATAAAAGACGCATGGACATGACGTAAACAAATTATTATCTGTGATACAGCTGATTCTGGCCGAATCGTACACGCACGGTGGTGACGTCATAATTCGTGTTAGTTATGACAAAGCGTAACAATAATATTTAGGCATTTTATGGACTATTTAAAATGAAAAGGTGGGTACGCCATCTTTACGCCAAATTCCTTACGAGGTAGTCAGAGTATCGAGTCTCAAATATCATAGCCCATGCAGACCTTTCTAGGAATGTCAACCTAGGTCTCTCGGAGTATGTACATTCACCCACATTCGCAATGTATATCTAGAGTTTTGGCGCCATAGAAATAAAAGATGGTCGAAGTTTTTTCATAATTATTAAATTTCGTGTTAATATTGAGTGAAATTAGTCAATTTTGGTGGCATTTTGTACAATTTTGTTCAGTGAAAGTGCACAAATGAAATAATCAAGAAGAAATTAGCGTATCGTTGCCGCCTAATCTCATTACATGAGCTTATGTGAAAAGGCCACCGCTTAACCCAAGAGCCTGACATGACTTACTGACGACTCATGACTGATAATTGATTAAAATTGATTTAGAATTTGATGCAAATTTCTACTTGACTAATGGCAAAATACTAACGACATTGCCAAAACCTAAAGAAAGAAGAAGAAAGAAAAAAATGTATATCTGTTTTGTCAATCTTTCATCTACCATTCCTTCTACTGGACAGAACCAACGGAGCATGCCCTTTCTTATTTTTATACCAACACTTACATACGAATACATATCTTCACGCAATAATGCTTTCGATGTACATAGAGAGTATCGTGTGCCAAATCTCACGATATCCTTTCATAAAATCACGCCCGTTCCGGAGACTCTTGACCCCCAACCTCGGATAACACCAACACTTTCTTTTGATTACGCTCTTCTTGGCCCCATTGTTGCAAATTCGGCCAGCTAAAATGGTGCGTCCAAATTATATTTTGGACGCACCATTTTAGCCTCACTTTAGATATATTATTATTTGCGGTCTTATTAAATGTAGCTCGGTATAGATTCTACAACCTTTTAGATAGATCCATTAACATTTCGCAAAAGCGTATCGTCTGACCGTCACGTTGACCAACCGAGAGGCTTGGGTTCGATTCCCAACAGAGGTAGGCATTTGTATGATAACATCTACATTAATACAGTTATTCTGTATTAGTATGTATTGTCGCCTCTGTGGTCTAGCGGTCCAAGTGTTGGATATAGAAGATATCTTTGATATACATTCGGATTTCCGAAGCTTGACGAATACAGCCGAAGCGCATAATTTAAATAGTACTACTGTACATAGACTGTGGTCCATCGGTTCAGGTGTTTTACTTGACCGCATGAAGTCCCGGGTTCGAATCCCGGGTCAGGCAACAAAAAGAAAATTGGGTTTTTCCAATTTTTCTAATATTTTTTTGTTTTCTAATAAAAAAAAGTTGCATGGGGTTGGACATGTGCCCGATTGGCGATAGGTTTGCCACCTATCACATTGTGGGACTTAGTGTCTTCGGCTAGTCGTGGGTGATGCCTCTGCCTACCCCTTAAGGGATATGGGGGTGAAGATATTTTTTTAGTATGTATTGCATGTATATGTCTGTTTTAGTATTTTTAAATTAGTATGTTTAGATAACACCCATATCATAAGCATAATTTGCTTACTAGCTCTAAACCGCGGCTTCTTTCGTTTTTATTTATACAAATTTATGTTATCCGAGAGTGGTGTCAAAGTCTTCGAAACCGGTGTGTTTGTATGAAAAGGGTAATGAATGTGGAGGAAGCCAGGCAGGTCTGCCAGGACTGTGAGGTTTGGCAATTGATACTCTCTGCTTATTTCGTAAGGGAATTGGTTTGAAGATATTATGTATTTTTAGTTTTTTAACCCGTGTTGGTCTGGGCTCCTTTGTACAATAGACCATCTGCCTTCCTGCTAGGCAGCTCGTAAAAGGCGAGCATAGGCTTACCGTCACTAACACCGTGACATCTGAATAGTTGCTAGAGTTTCGAAGCGATTCTTCCGGATTAATACCACCACATTACCAATTTCTGCCGCCATAACATCAGTGCTTACCGCTGACATGTTCCGGTTCGGAGTATAAGTTTACCGGCTACCTGGTAAACTCATTTTCGCTCGAGGCCTAACATCTCGGCTTCAGATTGGCAACGTGCCATTACCAACTTTGGTTTCTCTAGGTGGTGTGAATTTCCTACTATCCGAAATCCATCTGCTTATTTGCCTTCCAACAAAAAAAATGTAAAAAAATTACTTTTAATACATAAGAGTACACCTATGGGCGTGAAGACACTTTTAATACCTCCAACTTGAAACTGTTACAAACAAACTTACATTCGCATTTCTAATTAATAACCAGGTATTTATTATACTATTGATAAGATTTTTAAATGGAGGACAATGAACCTACATAACATTTGGTGTACATTAACCTAATATTTATCATTTCTTAGGAAATATTATGATGTAACTGTTACATTATATAACCTACTACTTTACTATCTCTGTGTGTGATGTGTGGTCTAGCAGTTCAGTTGCTGGACTTGACTGCATGAGGGCCTGGGTTCGAATCCCGGGTCGAGCAACAAAAAGAAAATTGGGTTTTTTTCCAATTTTTCTAATATTTTTTACTAACGTTTTCTTTCAATTTTTTAATTAAAATAACGTTGCTCGGGATTGGATATGTGCCCGGTTGGCGATAGGCTTGCCACCTATCACATTGTGGGACTTAGTGTCTTCGGCTAGTTGTGGATGCCCTGGTTGTGCCTCTAGTAGTAAGTACTACTATTTAAATTATACGCTTCGGCCTTACACTTATTACACTTTATACTTTTATTTTTTAATTGGCTGATCTAATCTAAATTTAAGCGAACCCTGGTTGTAGGGATGGTCGATATTAAGAAAACATATCGATGTTTTTTAAAAATAAAATTAAACCGTCTGTTATATTTAGGAAAATTATTTATTGTAAATGTAATAACAAAAGTTAAACAAAAATATTAACAATTCCAGTATCTTTTGTCCACACTTTCTAAAAAAATTAACTTTCACAGGTTTTTTCCCTTCAATCGATTACGTTGTAGGTATAGGAGTTGGCCAGCTTTAGAAAAAAGTCTTTCTGAAGCTGTGGATGTAGCTGTGCAACACAAATACTTATGAGCTATTTTCTTTAAATTTGGATAGTGCAACACAAATGAGCTATTTTCTTTCAATTTGGATAGGTTCGTAGATACAAAAATTGGAAAAAATCCAATTTTCTTTTTGTTGCTTGACCCGGGATTCAAACCCGGGACCTCATGCGGTCAAGTCCAACACCCGGACCACTAGACCAAAGAGGCGACATTAACGTTATTAGTGACGAGTATTAACGTTATGTTGGTGGTATGTAAGATTGTTGTACTAATCAGGGCGAGTCTTTATACGAGTAAGAGCTTGCCGCCTGTAGACCTATAGAGAACCTATAGACAATAAAACAAACTTTTTTTCATGTAACACGTTAAAAATAAAGCGCCCAAGGCCTTACCCTTTTCTTACCACAAAAAAAACGACGGGTTGCACACCGGGAGTGCCGGCAGAAGTAAAAACTCGAATATTAACGTTGTGCATTTTTGATATTTTGGAATGGTTAGGGAATAATTTTGCAGGAATTGCTTTAATTATTATCAGTATGAAAGTACTATCACTTATGTGGTAGAATACAACATTGATTTATTGCGCTATCGTACACAAACATGACAACACGAACATTCGAGCAAGCAAATCATGTTATTGGCTAGCACTTTTCTACGTGTAGCATGTAATTGGTCGGATATACATTTTAGTTAAACAGGCGTTTAATTTTTTTAGTTGTGCTAGTTATTTCAGGAGAGAAGAGAAAGTCTGGGAATATTACAGGGAAAATGAGAAAAAACAAACTGTTAGTAGCTATTAATGTCAAGCTATACAAAGTTCAGCGGGTCGGCTAGTATCCAATATCACATTTGTATAAATGTAAAAAAATAGTTAAAACATCATTTATTTATTTATGTAAATATGAAAATGACGGGCTTGCGTGGATAAAAGGATGGAAATTTTAAAGTATTACGTCATCTTGCCTGACGAAACTTCTAGTAATTTCTTGGTATAAAATTCAATGGCTATCGATAATGGAAAGCAAAGAAGCCAACAAATATTCTGCTTGTCAAGAATTAATTACCGTCTATAGATATCAAACTCTTGTTGCCAGTAATTTTATATGATACTAGCGGCCCGCCCCGGCTTCCCATGGGTATAAATGAAAATGAAAAATAGTCATAAAGGCTTGCCACCTTTCACATAGTGGGACTTCGTATCTTCAGCTAGTCGTGGCACCTTGCTTGTACCTACGTCTACCTTTTCGGGGATAAGAGCGTGAAGATTCTATTTTATGGTGTCTATTATAGCCTATAATCATTAAATGACTTAGTAAATTATCTATAAATTTTAAAGAAAGAAAAAATTTCGCCCCAGACAGGATTTGAACCTGTAACCTTTCGTCTCAAGCCGACGAATGCTCTAACCAATTGAGCTACTAAGGATTCAAGTCCCGTGGCGAAATTTTTAATTCCTTTCTTAGCACAGGGCAAGTGCTAAAATAAAAAATACGTTAGTAAATTATGTTTATATAAAAGTAGCGGCCCGCTCCGGCTTGGCACGGTTATGAAATATACATGTAAGCCTTCCTCTACTATCACTTTATCTATTAAAAAAAACCGTATCAAAATCCGTTGCGTAGGTTTAAGGATTTAAGCATACAAAGGGATAGGGACAGAGAAAGCAACTTTGTTTTATACTATATAGAGTTGTAATGAAAATAAATTATTATTATTATTATATTAGATTGTAGCTAAATTTTTCCCTTTTTCAAATCGTGCCTTCCGTTTAATTCATAATCTAACAAGTCCTTGTGAAACCCTACAATCTATTGTATGTTCTCGGTTCAAACAAACCAATGTTTCTTGGGGGATGCTTTGAAAAAAGGGCGAGGTTATATAATCAAATTCTATATTTTTAGGCATCTACATGACATCTAATAAGTTTTTTACAGTTCGAGTTATAGGCAATAATTTACATGGATTTTTTTTTGATGTGGTAACACTTCTTTTTGTAAGTTGCTTATTTATTTATTTTTATTTTATGATATTGGAAGGCAAACGAGTAGACGGATTTCCTGATGGTAAGAAATTCACTCCACCAAGAGACAGCCAAGGTGGTAATAGTGCGTTGCCAACCTGAGGCCGAGATGTTAAGCCTCGAGCAAAAGTAAGTTTACCGGCTACCTTACCCTCCAAACCGGAATACGTCATGACGTTATGGCGGCAGGAATAGCTAAGGCGGTAGCGGTAACCAATCCGGGTGAGTCGCTGCGAAACTCTACCAGATAGTCAGATGTCACGGTGTTAGTGGCGGTAAGCCTATGCTCGCCTTTTACGAGCTGCCTGGCAGGAAGGCAGATGGTCTATTCTGCAAAGGAGCCCGGACCAGTTCCGAATTAAGCCCATAGGGGGCTCTAGGCCATTTTGATTTTGAAGCCCTCCATTTTTCAAAAATATTGTAAATTTTTTGTTTATATAAGCAAGCTCGGGCTTGCAAGCGCTGTTTTGGTATTTAAGAGCGCAATTTGAAATTTGAAAATTGACACAAAATAACAAATGAAAAACAAGAAAATAAATAAATATACAAATCAAAAATATTATTTCTAAAAGAAATTCATGCCAAATTTTCTTGGGGGCCCTTGATCGTCGGGGGCCCTAGGCTATGGCCTAGTCTGGCCTAGTAGGTATCCAGCACTGGCCCGGACCAACACGGGAAAAAATAGTACTATATATATTAATTTATAGTTGCTGTAATTTTAAGCAATGCTTTTCCTATTCTTGCTGTTATCGCTTCAATGCTTGCCACTGTCATATTCTGTGCTAAAGGTTAAAGTAGTTGAGTCCCGGCCATGGGATATGTTAATCGATTTCTCCGTCATTTCTGAATCAGTTCCAAAATACTTTGTATTTTAAAGAACGTATTTCGGAGATGGTCCGTATTTCGGTGGTGTATAGCTACCAAGTCTGGATCTGATGATGGAATCCCTGGGAAATTGAAAAAAATACGTAAATGTTGTGTACGTAGATGATTCACTTACTGAAATTGAAGGTTACTTGCAGTTTTACTGCTATTGAATTATTGATAGATGGTTAATGTAGACAGTGACGTCGACAGACCGAGATTCTAAGCTTACCAGACACTTAAAAAAAATATTATATTTCACGAATTTCATGAAAATTAATAAATAGGTATCTTAACGCCCATATCACCCAAGGAGTAGGCAAAGGCACAAGGCACCCACGACTAGTCAAAAATACTAAGTCCCACAATGTGATAGGTGGCAAGTCTATCGCCAATCGGGCACATATTATCCAATCCCGAGCAATATTTTTTTTTAGAAAATTGGAAAACTTGAATTTTCTTTTTATTGCCCGACCCTGGACCTCATGCAGTCAAGACCAACACCTGAACCGCTAGACCACAGAGGGGAAAACCAGACACTTCACCTTTTTTTGAAATTGGACAATATATCATCAATATATTGGCGATATGAGTTTTCGTGTAATATATGGCATTAGTTATTATATTTAAATTATTTTTTTTGTGATAGGTCAGCAGGCGGGTCTCCTGACGGTAAGAGACAATCGTGACATACAGACAACATAGATGTTATAGGTGAGTCGCTGTTCGCTGGCCTGATTTTAGGCCTATTGTGTAAGTCTACCAGCTGTCTAGTCTGTGGTATAGTGATTCAGTTGTTGGACTTGACTGCATAAGGTCCCGGGTTCGAACCCCGGGTCGGGTAACAAAAAGAAATGTGTCTTTCCAATTTTCTAATAAAAAAAATGTTGCTCGGGATTGGAAATGTGCCCGGTAGGCGATAGGCTTGCCACCTATCACGTTGTGGGACTTAGTGTTTTCGGCTAGTCGTGGGTACCCTGGTTGTGCCTCTGCCTACCTCTTCGGGGATATGGGCGTGACCAATGGTATTGTTGGTACTGGCATATATTTTACTCAGTGATAGCCTTTAACGAGGTCTGTGGCAGAGGCAGATGGTCTTTTCTACTCAGCGGACCCAACCCAATACGCTGGAAATATACATAAAACATACCATAGTCGGATTAATTGGCAGTCAGTTGATTTTTTCTTCAAAGTGGCCTAGACTATTATCAGCCGTTTGGCTTTAGTGATTTGGTTTGGCTTTTGTAAGAGATCAGCTAACAATTAGACGGCTCTTATGACGGTAAGAGTCAACCGTTTCCTCTAGACACCATCGATGTTATTGGTGTGTCGCCTTTAGACCTATAGTGCAAGTTCCTACCCACTAGACCGGAATATGACAGTATCATAATGGCAGACGGAATGGATAAGGTGGTACAATCCGCACAATTAAAAACTGTCATTATTTAAAATCAAATCAGTTTTTTAAACACGGTAACATTTTCTAGAAACTAAAATGGAAGGTCATTTCCAACTCCGCAATCTTTCGTTATTCATAAAATAACAACCACTTGTTGAAATAATATATTTAAAAACATAATAACATGATAATTTAATGAAACGTTATTTTAAATACAACAAGAAATTATCTACACAGTAACAGACTCTACTATCGTTTTTTTAATAAGTTCGCCTAAGTTTTCCGTTGTATCACTTACAGTGGCTTCAGGTTGTGACTGGACCGGCTCACTCTGTATACTAGGAGCAACTGGCGTTATTTGGTCAGAATTATCTAAATTTAACAGCGTATTATGACTAAACCAATTCTCATCATTTTCTACACTTTGTAATTTATTTTGTTGATATGGCAATAAATTAGTATAGCGTGCGTCAGATTTATTATCTACATTTACACATTCTGACGTATTCTTGTAAATCTCGTAATGGTTTTGTGGCATATGGTATTGGAGGTTGTGCTCTGTCATGTTCGTGCTCTGCTTATGAACGTATTCTGGGAGATACATATGGCCATAGTGATTAAACATCGTCATTTGTGAATTGTGTGCAAATTCTTCAAAACTGGAGGCTGAATAGCTTTGCAAACCTTTGTATTGATGACTATCTGAATGCTGATCATACATATAATTGAGATCACACGGGTACCTTTGCAAATTATTGGGCATGGCGTTAAATTCCATTGTATTAGATGGATATGGTGGACCTTTACCTTGTAAAATGTTTGAAGTATAGGAATCATGTGTTCGATGTTTTGATTTATCTTCAAAGTTAATTATATTCTGAGTCTTTATATTTCTAAGGTTGGTTGAGTCATTTGGATAATATAAGGATTCACCTTGAATATTGCTCGTAGATGGGTTATTTAGATTACAATGATTACTTAAGGTTTCAGTGTTACTGACACATGGTTGTATTGTATGTCCAGAAGTACTACTGCAGCGTTCCGTTTCATAACATAAGTTTGTACTAGGCATGCATGCCATAGCAGTATTTGAATTGAGTGTTTCAGCCCACTGTCGTTTAGCAGCTTCTTGGTTTTCCTCATTTTTCTTTTCTAATCCTATTCTCATAAGCGTGTTAATGAAATGGGTCCTTACTCTAATGGGGTTGAACTCGATCCGGCCTGTAGTATTACTGCAGCCATCTCTCGTACAACCACAGGGAAAATTTAACCTATCAACTTGGCATTTGATGCCTGCTATACTACATGAACAACTAATTGGGTTACACGTTCCTTTACATGCACAACCACAAAATTCACGCGAAGTTCTAATGTCTCTACACTCATCTTTTTCATAACCTTCAATTTTTCTGACTCCAGCAGCACGGAGTAGAGCTCTTCGCTGTCTTGTTGGCACTGGTTGAAGAAAGTAGTAACTGTCCAAGTCTAACTCAGACTCTGAAATATCACTAGTTTCCTCTTCAGTGTCACTATCTTCACTTGAAGATAAAGGCAGGCCTTGCTCTGAATGACGTTCACTTTTTAATTGTTGCAATATTTGTCTATGCAATCTACGCTGCTCCATAGCGTGCTCTGCCAAAGTGAACTTTTGTGAATGAGTATGTTCCCACTCCATGCCTAATGTAGAGCCCCCTTGTGATGGCACGCAGGTAAAACCTTGAGCTCTCGGAAAATAATACACAGTAACATTATTAAATTGTATGTTCGACTTTTTTCTCTTGGTCCTAGGTTCAACATCATTTTCTTCGTCACATTTCCTTTTAAGACTACTTCGTCGAGGTTCATTTTCAGATACTTGTTTATTTTCTATTTCTTTCCCGATATGTTCATCGGATTGTGCTTCTGCGTTGTTTTGAAAATCGTCATTAGACATTGTTTTATCATAATTTGGTAATTTTATGTCTTCTGTAGTTTCCGAACCTATGCCCGAATCACTGCCGTCTGATCTATCTGGCCCATCATCTTCTCTATCATTTGAAGTTATATCCGACGGTAAGCTCCCAAGAGCCGAATCTTCACTATCAGCTGACGCTGTATCTGTTTTGATATCTTCAATATCACTAAGGGTATCACTATCATCTAATTTTACAGCATAGTCTATTTTACTATCACTTTTCTCATAAAACTGAGAATTATTACTTTGTTCATTGGTGACGCTTTCTTCCTCACAGTTGCCATCAATGTCATTTTTACTGTTTTTTACATCAGATACACAACACTCTTCTCTTGAGTTCATAATTTCCGATGTAACATTTGTATTTTGTTGGTCGTCTTTTTCCGGTTTATTTTCCATGATCTGAAAATAAATACAAAAAATTAAGTCTTAAGTATATAACTTAACTTAAGTCAAGGTCAACTAGATATTTGCTTAATAAAAGGTTTGTTTTCTTTTGTATTCTTTGAAAACCAACAAAATGCAGGTTATTTTACCAGCTAACAAAACCTTTCTATGTATTATAACAAACAAACAAAAGTAATTGCTTATTTTGTCTTATGTGCTAGTTTCGATATCTACATTTTATATGCTCGATTAGAATCTCAAGCAAGCATTTCTTTCTTGAAGTATTTCTATTTTCTTGTAGCAAATTTTTTCAGAAAATTATTTTGCTTATTTTTTGACAGGTATGTCAATGAGGTTCTTACTCACAGATTTCTTACTCATTCTTACTTATACTTAGAGGTCAATGTTCTTACTCATCTTACTTGTCATTACTTTATTTTTTGCTTGCATGCAGGATTTATGAGTTTCGCGCGTACTTTTTTGTTTATGTATGTATGTGTACTTTAATATTATTATGTCGTAACGTATTTTTCTATTATGCCATTGGAAAATATATTAAATCATAAATATTTTATTATTGGTTCATTTAGAAAAGCGTTGCTTATATTATTGGAATACAAAAAAGCAGAAGGATTTTTTTTAAAAAATACATTAATACGTTAGAATTTAATTATAGACTACACCTATAATTATTGGTGCGCTGATGGGATAAGGCTTTAATACAAACCCACATTAAAACCTAAGTACACTGGATGACCATTCACACACATCAAAGCTCAAATATGGCTAATGTTATGGTTGGACTAATGGTTAAGTAGGTGATAATGATCGGCATTATATCGTTAATTACTCTTAAATTAGGAATCACGTAGCAGGAAAAGATGATAGGTAACCCCATAAAGCTTCTTTTAATATTTTCTAAATATGAAGCCTGTTATTAGCATAGTGTTCGTATGAAATTCACTTTTAATGTTGAGAGTGTATTATTATCAGCATATTAGATACATTAAGTCTGGTGTTCAAGTATATAAATATCATATTCAAATTCAAACAAAGCAGTGACAAGCATTGACACCCTGTGAAAATCTGGTATAAAATGATGGAGTAGAACTTTTGCTATGGTTGCCTGAAACTTTACATTATTTTAGAAGGTACAAATTCTTTAAGGTTTAAATTACCTAGTTAGTATACTTAAACATAATTTCAAATTTCTTATAGATAGTTCTCCGTTCTAGAGTAATATTTGCTGTTCATTAAAGTAGGATTACTCCAGTAGGGGTCGAAAAAAACGCTATTTACGTTTAGTCAGATTACTATATTTTTTTAAATTCATATTTTGTAAATAAATTAGTACCTACCATTTTAATGATATGCAAGCCAGCAATTAGGTAATAAGACTAATTAATTAACGTGCCCTCTGAATGACTGAATCACATAAATACAATAAACGCGAGTCTGACTGTCTGCTGCGTTTTTGCAACTAAACTGCTAAACCAATTTTTATGAAATTTAGTTTAGTTAGTATTTAGTAAATTTAGTTTTAATAGCTAAAGATCCGAGTCTAAACATTGGCTATTTTCTTCTATGCTAATATTTGAAAGTGAAAGTCGGCCTGTTGTTCTTTTACGAGTGAACTGCTGCACCAATTTTGATGAAATTTGATATACATGTAGCTAATGATTAGAGTTCAAACAAAAGCTAACTTTATAACTATAATAGGGGATGAAAGTTTGCATGATAATTATAACTACAGGTGAACGAAGTCGCGGGCAAACAGCTAGTATTTTATAAATATGACTTTTTATACAGACCTCATGCACCTATTGAAGAGAATGGTAAAAAATAAAACTGAACTGTTGGTAGAGACTATAGAGCTCTGGTGCAAACTGCAGTGGAATTCAGTTACCCTATGAATCAAATAAAAATAATAATACAAAACCGGTACCTGTTTCAAAAGGTTATGTTCTTAACGGACTCCATCGGCTGGTTCTGACTTGTCCCTGAATTCCCCAGGTCATGACTCTACACACTTTTAGTTCAACACATATCAGAGTTTAGCTTCGACACATCAGTCATATTCATATTTTATAACAACTCACAGTAAGCGCATGATAACATCAGTTCAATATTTAACGTAATAAGGTTTTTTATCACTTGTAACGCGTTGACGCGCCGTTGTTATTGGTTTATTTATTTACTGCATTTTAATAGTTTCTCCCACAATAATTTTAGCACTTATATTTCACTCTGACTCTATATGGCCATGGTCAAATTCCAAAAAGATAGTACACCACCAAGATTACACAAAATCACTCATTTATAATAATCACTTTTACAACACCAAGCTCGCCGTTCCCACCTCGCGTAATCGTGTTGGTCGACTCTCGGTTGTCGAGCGACGCAGGCAGGTTTTAATACGACCCTGTTGAAATGCTCCGAGACTCGGTAAGCGGTACCGTTAAAAGCAATCTCTTTAAATTGGTAGTATAAAATTTGCGTTGTTCGCCATGACGTTACCCGTCCCTGCACTCTTCCCCCCGGCCTTGCGACCCCCCTCGCCGCACCCGCCCTATCAACTCGCGCAAGCGCGTTTGGTTCTCAAAAAGTAATAATGCTAGCGCAGCTCAGAGCTCTACATTTTGAACTTCCTCAAGTTTTCCAGTAATGCAAATGATGTTAGCTGAAACATGAATTTGTTATAATACAATTTATTAATTACGTATATTATAATATTTTATCTTACCCAATAACGATGAATAGTAGGTAGTAGATTAAAGTGACTTATTAAACATATGGACATATCAACAATAGGTTTTTTAATTGTATGTGAATGTTTATATCAATTTGATAGATCTTATTATTATTATTAAATAATGTGTATGCCTGATTAACAAAAGTTATTACATTTTATGTCAGTTTATTTAAACAGCTGTTACAAATAGCTCTACCTATTTGACACTGACCTTTCTTGGATACGAACTTTTAATTGATGCAGTAAAGACTATTTACGAGCTAATCCAACGGGTCAAAACACAGATTAATATCTTTAAAACAACTTCAGTTGGCTATGATTTTTGATCCCACCTTGATCTTTCACTTAAGGAAAAAGCCAAAATGTAGAGTTCTTTGTATTTCAAAGTACTTTTACTAATTAATTGCAAAACATAGGTATTAAACTAAAGTACATAGTTAATACATACATTAACCGTTATGATAATACCTATAAGCACATTTTAATTATTTTTAACCGACTGAAAAAGGAGGGGGTTATGTGTTCGACTTATATGTTTCTTTTATGTATTTTAATCGATCTCTCCGTCATTTCTGAACGAATTAAAAAAAAATCTTATTCTTATTGGAAAGGGCGAAATACTAAATTTTTTGGGTTCTTAGTTATTATATTGATTGAAATCGAAGTCGGTTTTGCAGTTGTACTGCTCTTAAATTATTAAGTGTGTAGGTATTAAGTAAACTTACGGCGGCATTCAGAAACGTCAATATCTTTCAATCAGTCATTAACAATTTCTATACGTAATTATGTCTTCATGATAGATTGAAATTAATGTCTCTGAGTGAGTTTGGTAGTATTATCATACTACACTAGTAAGTGCTATTTATACTACGCGATTATTACCATGTATAATTTGCTAAAAACTAGGTGTACTAAGTAGGTGTATGCATAAAACATATTTTAGGAATATACTTACTCATTACTCGTCTTATTAATAAAGATTTTAATAAAGATTTAATAAATAAAGATTTTAATAAATATTAATATATAATATCCCTGGACAAATCACACAAATTGAACCTAATCCCAAAGTAAGCAAATTAAATGCTTGTTTTATGGGTATTAGTCAACGATTCTAATACATAGAAATACTTAAATAGATACCAGAATATATTTAATAAACACCCAGACCCGGCAATGCAGACATCTAAATGTTCATCGCACAAATGCCTGCCTCCGTCGGGAATCGAACCCAAGCCTCGCGGTTGGTCGATGTAGTTAGGCGTGTACGCTAGCCACTCGACCAACGAAGCAGTCAATTAATAAACATAGATTAAAGTAAAAGTAATGTGAAGTTGACATTAAAATCTGTATCACAATGTAATGGAGACTATACTACCAGGTTGAACCTAGGAGTACTTTAGTCCATTGTTAATAAGACGGCATAAGTTTTATTATATTTTAATACTACTGCTACAGTGTACTAAGCTATGAAATCATTTAAAATATGTTTTTTTATGTTATAGGAAGACAAACAAGCAGACGGATTTCTTGATGGAAAGAAATTCACGCCGGCTAGAGACACCAAAGGTGGTAATGATGCGTTGCCAACCTGAGGTGGGTATGTTAGGCCTCGAGCAAAAGTAAGTTTACTGGCTACCTTACCCTCCGAACCGGAACACTTTATGACATTATGGTGGCAGGATAAGGCGGTGGTACCAATGCGGGTGAGTCGCTGCGAGACTCTACCATCTAGTAGGATGTCACGGTGTTAGTGACGGTAAGCCTATGCTCGTCTTTTACGAGCTGCCTGGTACGAAGGTAGATGGTCTGTTCTGCACTGGAGCCCGGACAATATTGAATATAGACAAGAAAAAAATAGGCATAAACATATAAACATTTTGTACCATACTCCACTGAAACGGAAGAATAGGTTTTGATGAAGTTTTATATGCACACTCGGTAGGTCTCAGAATAGGTTGTTAACTACATTTGGCCACGCCAAATAATTGATTTATTTTAACAAAAATGACCTCAAAAAACATGAAAATGGAAAAATAACGTTTGCCAGTCCAGCTAGTTTACTAATAATATAGGTATTTCGTGTGTATATTTTATCTCAGTCAAACAATTGACTAAGAAAATTTGGATTCTTTTTCAAAAAATCATAATTAACTAAATCAATAAATAAGGAGTTATCAATTGGATTGTGTTACTCAGTCAATTCAATTAGCAAACAGATTTTGATGGAGTTTATTAGGAAAGGCATGCTACTATTCCGAAATGGTTTCTTATAAATTTGTGTCACATCGTGTCTTCTTCTTTCTTTAGGTTTTGACCTATGCGTTAGTATTATGCCATTGATCAAGTAGAAATTTGTATCAAATTTTGTATAAATTTTAATCAATTATAATTAGTCATCAGTCATAAGTCGTCAGTAAGTCATGTCAGGCTCTTGGGTAAGCGGTGGCCTCATTACTCAAGCTCGTGTAATGAGATTTGGTGGCAACGAGGAAATACACGATACACTAATTTCTTCATGATTATTTCATTTGTGCACTTTCACTGAACAAAATTGTACAAAATGCCACCAAAATTGGCTAATTTCATTAAATATCAACACGAATTTCAATAATTATAAAAAAAGCTTCGACCACCTTTTCTCTC